>VYXF01001810.1:31598-77347 GCA_013397295.1 Polioptila caerulea | reverse complement strand
AACTCAAAGCTGACTTTTGCTGAAAAGTAAATCAATTGTAGAACAAAGAATAAAACTGGCAAGCCACAAAGCATTTAAAAAAAGATAAAATCTTTTAATCTTGTCCTGGAATTCAGTTTTCATCAACCACTGTGTGGGAGCTGAAGCAAGAGATGCAAATACCAGGCACAACTACATTAAAGGCCCGATATAAGCATAAAAGATCACACAGATATCCTCTACACTTTCTGTTTCCATCTTTATAGGAATTTGAATTACTGGTTTTGAAGATTCAGTTGTCTGGAATTTCTGAGCCTCCTGAATGTAAGTTGTTTTTCAAAAGCTACCTGAAATTTCAAGCCACTTGTTCTTCTCTATTTGTAACTACATTATTAAACTGATTTTCTTGAAATTAATCTTCTCTTGAGAATCTCATTTAGTCTCTAAAAAATCAAAGACTGCTTATACAAACTTTCTGAATGCAATGAATAAAGGGCTTTCTATGGCTTACATTTATTGTTACCAACATAAACCAGCCATCATTACCACAAAAAAAAAAAAACCCCAACAGACATGGAAGCACAATTTTAACTCTAAACCTTAGCCTGTTGCCCCTGACTATTTCTTTATGGTATCACTCATCAATTTTAGCATTAGTTTGCACAAAGACTGTGGCAATTGTTTGGTTGGGGTTTTTGGTTTTGATCAGGTTTTTCTAATAAAAGCCTTAAAACAACCTAGCCTGGAGAAGAGAATGCTTCAGTGGTAAAAATATTGTTGGTGCCAATTCCTGTAGTCTTTGACACAGATAGGAAAGAGCAATGAAGTCCAGTCAGTGAAATCCCAGACACAGTTTTAAATGCACCTCAATTATTTATTCTTTTGTCTTTTATTTCCTGCGTAATCAATCTAACCCTAAAGCAAAGGGTAATAAAGAGGCATCTCCTACTTAGGAACTGAGCTTGCAAATATCTGTCTAAAACAGAATCAATTCTGACAGCATGGTTAAAGGTGCACGATCAAACCACCTCTAGGAAATTGCTTCTAACAAGAGAGAGCCCAAGCTCTCTCTAAAGACAGCTTATTTGATAAAATGTGAAAACCTGAACAATCAAAACTGATCTAAGAGAGTATCCAGAGAAGCAAGAGTTGAGAAGTGCTGTTACCCTGTGTGAGTTCTCCACATCCCTCACCTCCCAGCAGCCCAGGAGTGATTTGCTCCAACAAAATGAAAAAAATAATTTATATTTGACAGGCCATGAAATAACTTTCTCTATTCATGTCTTTCTTGGTTTTGTTCCAATTAGTAAGCACTTGTCCCACTCCTGTTTCAAAGAAAACCATTTTAACAATATAACATTTTATGTCTTTTTTTTCATACATACAGAGTATAAGGCCAGCAGCAGCCAGAGACACCACACCAACTTCTCAAAAAAACCACAGAAAATGTTTAGCAGTATTTCTGTCCCCTGAACAAACCAAGCTGTGATGATAATATAGAAGTTACTTTGGAGGAAAAAAACAAAAGGTCAACAGAACACCTCTTTTAACCCAGTTCTGCTTGTAGTAAATTATAATAGAGATTTCAATTCCACAGTATCAGTTTTCCTCCCTTTCTGGATATATCCTGTCTCAGCTGAGAAGGCTTTTACAAAAAGAGAAAACATTTCGAGGAACCTCCACTTGGTTTATCACAAGCAGCAGTATCATTGTCATCAATAAGACAAATCTTCTGAGAAAATAATAAGAAAATTTGACATCTACATATGAAATGCTGAGTGTTTCTCTGAAAAAGCAGGTTACAAAAAGTTTTTGGAATAACATTCAGTAAGTAAATTGCATTAAGCTTTACGGAATAACAATTCTTTGCTAATTCTGTCATGGGGAATTCTTTGCAACTCCTTCTTTTGTACTCTGGCTTTTAACACCAAGATGCGCTACTGCATACTTTGTCCAATCCTGGTATTCCTTTCCCAAGATGCCTAGGCATCTCCACAGCTCCCTGTCCCTGTCATCACCTATATCCACCTTGCCCTTGTCCACACTCCATTTTTAAAACCTTTTTCTTCTACACTGCCTATCCTGAGGAAGGATTATCAACTAGTATATAATCCCCAGTTTCAGCTCTGGTGCAAATGTGAGAGACAGTTATTACAGGCATAATAACCCACACGTAAAACTTCAAGTAATTCAGCCAGCAATTAGGCAGGCAGGAAGCATCAAGTTTCTTGCTTTCAGTTTCCAGCCCTTCAGAAATCTGGTTTCTTTTTTTGATGATTTTGAGTTTTCAAGGTTCTTTAATTTAAAAGAACATTCATAACAAGAGTAAATCAGAACACTGGCAACAGGAGACCAAGCTTGTGCCGAGTTCCAAATCTGAAGAGCATATTAGGTAACTAGAAATTTTTTAAGGAAGAATTACTCTGAGAAACCTACATTTCAAACCTCATTTCAAACCTACATTTCATTGCTCCCTGTCCTGTCACTACAAGCCTTGGCAGTAAATCTCTGCTCATCTTTTAAACCTCCTTTTGAAAGGTCACAGTAAGGCGCTCAGAGAGACTTCTCTCCTCCAGACTGAACAACCCCAGCTCTCTGGCTCTCCTCAAACGAGAGGTGCCTCAGCCCTCTGACCATTTTGTGGCCCTCCTCTGGACCCATTTCAACAGGTCTATGCCTTTTGTGTACCGAGGTCTCCGGAACTGGGTGCAGTATTGCCTCTGGGGTCTCTTAAGAGCAGAGAAGAGGGACAAAATCACTTCCAGGATACAGTTAACTTTCTGAGCCAAAATGCATCTCTCTCTGTCCTGGACCCTGGAGACTGCAGAATGTATCTTCTAAACTCCTCCCAAATTTAACAATAACAGGAAAAAATCCTTTCGTTTCTCCAGCAATACCAGCAGACAGAAAACCTCTTCTGAATACAACCATATGCCCTAGGACAGAGGTGAAAACCTTCCAGGGTTAAATATGCTTCTTTTTCAGTGTAAAGAAGAACACCCACACCGCCCTATTGAGTACTGCAAATAGGGCAACTTTTCAGTATGGTTAGATCAGTCATTATTTTTGCACAATGTTGTCTTTTCTCTTTTAAAAACAGATAAATTGGTCTATCTATATTCCACAGGCTACCAGGTCTTAGCAAGATCATTAAATGTTAACAGAAGCACTCTTCTGGTACATATTCAACACTCAGATTAGAAACTTGTCAGCCATGGAATGAGTTAAGTTTGTAAATGGGAGAAAATGTTTAAATTTATTTTACCTTTGTTAGCTACAAATAACTCTAGTAAAGAAACTTTGGAAGCTTTGATACTTCAAATAATCTTGTCACAGTACTGGTCAATAGCAATTCTGTCTGGAGAGGGCACAGATGATAACACTTCATTTCTCCTTCTTTTAGCACAGCCTATCAGCTCACAACAAACAATAGTTCTGGGACCCAGGATCTGCAGGCTGCATGTGGATGGTGTTGACAAGTTAAGAGTGACAGATCCAGCCCTCATAAATTTGCCCAACTATTCTCAGTCTTCTACTTTTCATAACTAATTTAAATCCCATTCAGTTTTTCACTTCTGATAATCCTTGCATTTTTCAAAACTCATCTAAGGTTCTGAACAGAAAAGAATCTTCTTTTCTCAGAAAAAGCACATTAACAAAACTAGCTCCAACTAACACGCTATTCTGAAATCACTGCAGGTAATATCTATCAGAAAGATAATTTACCTTTCTGTCAAGTATCTATTCAAGCAACACAAGCTGGATTGCACTCATCTGTCTATGTTAAATATTTGGTATCAAATGGCCTAAGGTGACCAACATCAAAACTAACAGGATGGGTAATACCAAGGGTAAAGATTAGCTCCTTTTGGCTCTATAAAATATGCAGCATATAGGCAGTTTGTCATTAATTCACAGCATACCAAATACACATACAAGAAGATTCTTCCATCTGGAGGTCCACTGAGACTCAAACAGCCACACAGCCCCATTTTTTGGACAGTACATTCTACTTGCCAGTATTTTTAAAGATATGATTACTGAGAAGTTCTCAGAAGAACATTTCTATGCCAAACCCTTTCATAACAAAGGACAAAAAATGCAGAACAATGAAATGCCATAGTAATACACTGTCCAACAAAAATCATGATGGACCAACATAAAAATTGTATGCACAACCTTGATTACAATCCCTGATCCAAGGAAAAGTCTTTGAACATCAGAAACCAGCAGGTAAAAATACCTAAGTTTAAATTCAGATACTGTATTTAAACTTAATCAAAGCTATTTTCAAATGTACTTGAAATTGAAGCCTAAGTTGTCTAGAACAAAAATCAAAAAGTAATAGAATACTTCAGAGAGTGAACATTAGTCCTGAACTTTTAGAATCAGTGAAGCCTCTGAAGGAAGTTCTTGGCAAATCAAATGAAGTCAGAGATTTTTAGGGTGTTCTTTCAAAAGTTGATGGCTTTTGTTCCTCTTCCCATTGAAGAAAGTTTAATAGCTTGCTCATTCAAAGTTAGAAAATTTATTACAGATTGTAAGAGAAAGCAGTCTAATTTTTACATATTGGAAGAAGAAGGCAAAGTGCAAGTGAATGCTAAATCACTAGTTCTACAAATACTACACATCAAGAAAAAAATTCTTACTTTTGCATCTCCCTCAAATGATTTTGTTTCCATTTTCCTGATTCCTCAAAGTCACTTTATTTTTAGCATACTGACAAAAAACATCTGCTTTTTAAGACTGCTTTAACAAACTTGTCTATATTTAATTTATGTTTCTATTAAATAGAAGCTCATCGTCAATTAAGAAATCAAAACTGATCTTATTGAGGAAAACAAAGTGAACCATACAATCTTTCAAAAGGCTAAAACACAGAATATAAGAAGCCAATAAAATGTGCAGCTATAGAATTTCCTTAAACGTGCCTGCAAGTTACCTCCTTTCCTCACAAAATTTAGCAAATAAGACTTCAAATGTTATCTTCAATAGGAAATACACCTACTGACTAGTAGGATTCAAGTTTTCTCTAGGTGAATGCTCCAAAGTTAAAATGAAAGCCATAAATCAAAGAAGTATCCTAATTGGCAATTTAAATTAATTAAAACCAACCTAACTCAGTTTCTCTGTGAAGGCATTTTTGTGGTGGCCTATGGGTTTTGCTTCAGGCTTTTTTTCCCCCATGTTAAAGGTGAACAGAAGGTATGCACAACCTTTATGAATCCAAAAGAAGCAAGAAGTAAGGCACACTAGCATAAGCATATGCTAAGTAAAACCAACAACAAAGTAAAGGAACATCATATAGTGACTTACAACAGCATTTGTTTTCAAGAGATGAAGTTGCAAAACCTAAGTAGATTGTTTCTCTGAAATGTAAAGCAACTTGCTAATTTGTTACTGGGGTTGGGTGGTTGCTGGAAGCACTACTACAGATAAACAAAAGACCTTTGAATGCAACAATTATGAAACCATAATATAAATTATTTTTAAATAACTACAGGATGATTATTAAAAATGGTCCTGTAAAAATGTTTTAACTGTTAACTGTATCAAATACTTAACCCATAGATGCCTGACATTTGAGATGCCTTCCAATTCCCAGCCTTTTCTCACACAGCTTGTCCATCCAACAGTATATACATTCATGGCCAGTCACCAGACATGTGCTGAGCCTTTCTTTTCTACTTTAATACTCCCACAGCCATCAGCACAAGCAGTCTGGATTATATACAATGACAAGAGAGATTTGTGACCAAGAATGTGCACAGAAAGTCCAGATCTTGCAGCTAGCTTCCCTGATCAGTCTCCAACAGACCAGCTTAAGCACCAAAAGCAGGATGGATATAAAGAAATTTTTTCTCTCTATCCTAAGGACTGCATGTCTTTAAGTCCCTACCCTAGAGAAATTGACGAACAAAAGTTTCCCAATGCAGAACTGTCTTTTGATGTAATTAAAACAGTCTTGTTACTTCACTATACTTAGGAAAAATAAAGGAACAGAAAATCAAGTCACAAATGCTTCATTCAAAAAAAACATGCAATGCACAGTTTGCTTGTGAATCCTTCCCAGTGCTATTCTACCTGGCATTACAAGGTAACTTAAACCCAGTAAAACTAGGAGTAATATAGTTTGTACTGGACAGGCATATCAGATGTTAGGTTGAGAGCAAAGTGCCTTCAGCTACCAAACAAATGAATTAAAATCCTAAGAATCCTAAAAGAACTAGAGGGAGCTCATATTTTTCTTTCTTTCAATGTGTGTGTAACTATACCTGCTGTTTGATAGTTAGTAAAATCTGTGAGTTGCCTCAACATAGTGCACAGTGGAACACAAACTTTATTACTTTAGCATCAGCTTTAAAAGGCCAAGGTATCACATATAAACATGAACATAATTTTTAAAAAAATCATATACACTACTTCGTTTCAAAAGCAAACTTAGGTTAAATATAATTTTTATATGAGACCGAGGGAGGTTTTCCCAGCAGAATATGCTTTTGCCAATGTAAACTGCCTAGAGCAGCAACCATGGTTTCCTAATCACACCAGTAAACTCATTCTAGCTAAACTGTCATACAACATCCCCACAACTCACTACAAAACAAAGTATTGTTTATAGTCCTACTCCAGCTTTCTCTCCACAGCCTACACTCAGAAGGCCACTTATGAGTACAAAAGGCTCACCTGCACTTCTCCAAAATGGTAGATGCTAGCAAACAAAACTAGAACTTGATGCAGAACTACCTACTATTATACATTAAACATCTGCTGAATAGGCTTCTCTCAAAAACACCCTCTTGCAAAGTAATTCAAAAATGGAGACTGCCTTTTAATCACCTGCTCAAAACACTGGCTCACTGCACAATGCCTGCAGCAAGAAGAACTGAAAAGAATAAAGAACAATCAGAAATGTGCACACACTAAGATGGCTGGAGATGCAGCCCAGGAAGGGTAAGCTAGGCTATCCGTCTCACTGGAATCAGTTGAGAGCACTCCCAGGCAAACTGAGGTTGCTGAAGTCACAGCTCTGTTTTTCCAGCTACAACACTGTGTGTGTGCATGGTCTGTTTCCGTGTTTGTGTGTTTATAGCGAAGCATTAAAACGTATGCAAATGGGAATTTAAAAAAAACCATAGTACATTCTCGACATAAGCTTTACTGTTAGTTAACAGTAAACATTCAAGTACAAGTCATGTACACTGTGTACATACAATGGAAACAAATTAGATCACATTATTAATTACCCAGCTCTTAATATACAAACAGAATATAGCTGCAGGAACTATAAACACCAGCCAAATCCACAAAACCCCTACTACTCAGGGTCTTTCAAATCAAAATGAAATTATGTTTTAAATTTAAAAAGGAACAAAGAAACCAAATAGTAGCATTTACTTGGGTTCTGGCCAGGAATGCCATAGTCTACTGCCTGCAGTATGTTTTCACTGCAAAGCGAGAAATTCTGCCATGGAAGAGGTTATAGTATGAGCATCAATCTCTAATACAACCCTAATAACAGGAACAACCTTTAACACATTTCATTAAATTCTTAATTCTATTTTAAGATTGGTCACCAAACTCTTTTTTTTGAAGATTGTTCAAGAAAAGGAAGAAACAAACAAAAAAACCCAAAACAAAAAGCAAAATCATCGAACAACCCAAAAACCAACAGACAAGATTTTGACAAGGAAGGTACCAGTGTTTGCAATGGGCAGAAGATAGTCAGCTTGAATGGATATCATGCTTTCCACTTACTTCCTCACACAGCAGCTCAGTCAAAGCAATACATCAATTTTTACCAGCTAAGTTACTTTCAAACTCACATCATCTCCAACTAGAAAGGGAGACTTTCAGGTAAGTGAAGAACTGGGGAGTAGCAGCAGAAAGAATGAAGGACCCTGAGTGACAAGAACAAGAGGCATTAAGCAGCAACATTACACGCTGAAGGGGCCCCTGTCTGAAGTGTACATGCAACACACGAAGTCTGAAAACACACACGAGGAGGAACAAGAGCTCTGCATCCAGTCACCACACAACGTGACTGGAATAACTGAGATCTAGCAGGAATCACAGAGCTGTGATGGACAAACAGATGGTTTTCAGGAAATGCAGACAAGGAAGATGAAGGTAAAGGGTGCCTTTATGCAAAAGAACAGTTTGTCCAAGAGCTCCATAAAATATGGAGCTCTTTTATGGGACAACAGGTGGGTGAGGGTTTGTGGATCCACATCAGAAAATATGTCAGGAAATGTGGCATCATGAGAAAAGACTTTTTTACAGACCTCCCACGTAGATGGAGCACCCTAAACAACCTGAGGATTGCTTTTGATCACAACCTTGGTTCTTGTCAAAGATTTTAATCTCCTTGAAAAAACAGCAGAGCAAGTAGAGACACACACAGAATAGAATAGAATAGAATAGAATAGAATAGAATAGAATAGAATAGAATAGAATAGAATAGAATAGAATAGAATAGAATAGAATAGAATAGAATAGAATAGAATAGAATTTCTAAAGATATAAAGAGATATATAAAGAGATAAAGAGTATCTCCTTAATACAGGTTAGTATCTCCTAGACAGGCTAACCTGGGCTGGTGTACAGCTAAGCACATCTGTGATTCACTAGCTGGGAACTACCAATTAAGGATACAAACATCACTGGCAGCCTCAGTGGTAATGACCATGACATGGGGGAATTCTAAACCCTGGGGGCAGAGAGGAAGGTGAGCAGTAGAGTACAGACCATGGACTTTCAGAAAGCAGATTTGGGGATAGGTAGGTATGATCCCACTGAACGCTGCAATAATGGGTAAAGGATCACAAGAAAGCAAGTAGGTCAAAGTGCATTATCCAAGCACAGTAACAGTCCAGTCCTATACTCAGGAAATCAAGTACACATATCAGAAGACCAGCCTAGCCAAAGAACTTGGTAGATAGAACTCCATTGCTAAAAGGCAGTATACAGGAGGTGAAAGCAAAGTTAGGCTACAAAGGAAGAATTTAGATACATTGTCTGGGCATGCAGGAATGGCATTAGGAAAGGCAAAGCTCAGCTGCAAATAAGACCTGCAAGCATCAGAAGGATAACACAAAGAGCTTCTACTGCTCCATGAACAGTAAAAGGCTGACCTCTGAAAACATGGCATAGTCACTGAACAGATTTAGTGTACCCAGAACAGATAACAGAGGTACACAGTCTTCTTTGCCTTTGTTTTTTACCAACAAAGTACTCCTGTTCTTATAGACAGGGTTCAATGAGGTTCAAAAAATGGTCATCAGTTAATGATGATTTAGTCAGAAATTGTGTAACAGAACTTCCTCCATACAAATCCATGGAATTAGACCTGCTGAACCCAATGGTACTAGGAGATGGGCAATGCCATGACAAGCCCCTCTTTCTCTCACATCTAAAGTAAGGTAAAAAGCATGGAGGTCAGGGAGACCCCTAATGACTGGGGAAAAGCAAATGTAACACCAGTCTGGGGGAGAAGACCAAAAGGTCATTGGGGAACAGCAGATGGTCATATTCACCTAGATCCCTGAGGAAATCATGAAACAAGTGAGTTCTCAGAGCATTTATTTGAACATACAACTGGAAGGTGACTGTGAACAGTCAGCATTTGCTCCTGTAGTCCTCACTCTACCACCATTCAACAGGCTGAAGTTAATATGGAATCTCACACATATCCATACCTGCAGCTGAAAGCAATTAAATAACCAACATATGGGGGGATGAGAGAGGAGGATGAATAGGAGTCAAAGCACACACCTCTAACTGGAAACCTCCACTCAAGAGCTGCTTATGGAAGTATTAATCTAGACCCTAAAGCTTACATTCACTTTGAACTGTCACTAGTATTGCAAGCCAATCTTTGCCACTGAAATCCACCAATACACAAACCCCAACACACCTTCTTAAACAGAAAGAATGGACTTTCTTTTTCAAAAAGAGGAATATTTGCAGGTGTTCCTGCTCTGGCAGCTGCAGGTAGCTCTGAAGAACTCAGCTGGAACTGAGATGCCCCCAGCATCAGCATCCTCCCAGGTTTCAAAGCATGACATGACAGCACTTCTTGTGTTTGACACAGACCACCAACACCCAGATAGAAAGAGGCTTGCATTCTACAAATGCCAGCTGCTCCCTCATTACAATATTCTTGTCCAGGAACATGCACTAAAAGCTTTTGAGTAATTTGCAGCTTCACACAGATCCTCTCTCATTCTACCTCTACATTGTTCTGTTTGTGTATCATATTGGCTTAAAATTACTTATTGAAAACCCATGCTGATGTAACAGAATCTGTGGTACAATATTCTTTCTAAAGTCTCTTCCCTCCTCCTACCAAGGCCTCTTTGAGGCTTGACTTTGAGGAAGGAAAAACAGAGAATTAATGAAAACAACCATCTCTTATCAAAAATACTGTGAGCATCTGGCTGCTTATCCTTCACTTGCTTGTTGGGCTTTTTTTGCCCCCACTGTTCAAAGGCTGAATGTAAATGTGAGAGGGGAAGAAACAAAAAAGACCAGAAAAATGCAGAGGCTATGTAGTAAAAGTAAAGTTTGGTGTTTTGTGTCTCTCACACAGATTTCATGGGACAATGAAGCACACAAAAATGATTTTTCTAGTAACTGTGACAGGTAAAGAGATTTCCTGGTATACTCAAAAGCTAGCAAGAAAACCCTTTCTCATGCCTACATAGGGCATGAGAAAACTGTGCTGTGGTAATCCAGGGTAGCTCACCTCCCCTGATCAAGTATGGAGAGTCAGGAGTATGTCTTACATTGTTGTTACAGTAGGCTGGGACAGTTTGCTTCCAGCATCCCCAGACCAAATATACAGAGCGTCAAGCATGTTTATTTCCTCACAGTGACCCAGTATAGTTCACCCACCCCATCTGCACATACCCTTGCACCGCTTCACTCAATGGAAGCCAGCTGCAGATCTCAGAATCCAGACAAAAAGCATATGCACATCTTGTATCAAGGCCCTCAAGATCTGAATCTAACATCACAATTTTTTTGTTGTTGTTGTCAATCAGAAGATGTAGATAGACAATTATGATGAAGCAATTGCATTGTGAGAATTATGTGCTTGGCTGATGTTTGTTTTAAGGAAAGGGGAAGATGGTCCCAGGATGAATGGGCTGTCTGGATGAGAGCCACCAGGAGTAAGGCCAGGACTGAGCAGTAACTGGGGGAGAGGTAATTTCAGCAGTGGACCACCAACTCAGTGACCACCTACTCCAAACAGACCCCCAGAGTCAGGGGGAAGAACTGTGCCTGCAGACTAATTAGCATGGAAAACAGGGGGTTGAGGAACGAAAATCACATAATCTGTAAGCAATGAATGCTGATGCTTTGTTTGTTAAAATGTACAAATGGTTTAAGTTTTGATGACTGGGGAGCCAGCCTTTTGTGGGCTACCACCCTGCTCCCTCCTTTGCACAAACCAGAATAAGAGGTAGAAATACCTCACCTGGCTGCATGAGCTGGGGAAGGGAGCCCACGGCTGGGACAAGTTTTTGGTTTTTGGTAACCGAAGTGGGACAGACAGGGTGCCTTACCTGGATTGACTGGCCACTCCAAGCAAACGGGCTCAGCTGGACAAATTCCAGTGCACACTGACCTTCTGACTGGGGACTTCAGAAAACCAACCCCAAAGTCAGGACAACCAGCGCGACGTTTTAGAGAGGTATTTCATCAGTAAAGGGAGGTGATTGGGAGCTGATAAAGAGGCAGGAGGATTTTGGGTTGGGGCTCTGCACAAGCTGCAGGAGCAAATACTTTGTTTCTGCATTTTGCTGACATGTGTCTTGAATTTTTGGAATTTTGCACATACATTTTCACACTTGTGGGTAGTGCAAAAACTTGGTTTAGGGTGTGTGCATTTGGTCAGTTTATGAAACACTGGGAATTTCAGTACTGAAATAGATTCCTCTGCTTCTAGAAAAAAATTGCTCTAATTTGCTGTGCCCCTGGATGCATCCTAAAGAATAAGAATAAATTTCAGGGTGAGCCTATGAGAGAGAAATTGAAAAGATACTGTAATCAATGGTGGACTTAACGTGAAGTAGATGATGGTGAAAAATGGCCAGAAAATGGGTCTCTGAAATATGATTTTTTAGCTGATGCTATTTTGTAGAAGGCAAACCAAATTATATTAGATCTATTATGTAGTTTTGGTTTTTGCTTTAAGAATAATTGGGATGTAAAAAAACCCCATATCCATACATGCTTTTTATGAGCAAAATTTCAAAAGTAAGTATCTTCATCAGGCTCATAAACTTCCTTAGTTCTGATGCCTTATCCTTTTAAACCAAGTGCAAATAATCCTTTCATCATTATAAAGGGAAGAATGGAGGCGCAAGATGAAGGCCCTCATGTTATCACACATAGCACCAAAGGAAAAAACTAGAAATACAGTAGAAGCAGCATAGATGTATTAATCAAAGCAATAAATTGGATGACCAAACACAAAACTTAACTATGGGGTGTTGCAGCTTCAGTAGACTAGGTACAACAAACCATTCTTATCATCATGGCTTACTCAGAAAAGCTGAATGAAACTCAAATAACATTCAAACCTTGAAAACGACAACACTCCCACACACCCCACATGTTAAACCAAATAGAAAAGGAATGACAGAATTATACACCAATAAAAATAGAAAGGTCTTTCCCAGCAACGTACAGAACTTCTGTTAGGCCTTGACTACTACAGTGTATAAATCACATTTTTCAGTGATTAACTGTATGTCAGGAAATCTCACACACACACAAATATTGCTGCACACAGGACATGCTGACCCTCAATATGATTTTTAATTCTATGTTTGACACACAACTGTAAAATCACAAACGGAGTAGAACATTTTACTGGAATTCATAAAGATGGGAAATCTAACAATTACCCCAATTTTTAGCTAGTAAGAACCACTCTATAAGAAATCTAAACTATATTTCCAAATGATTCCAAATTATTTGGAAAGGCAGATAATCACTTACTAAAATTAGCTAACGTGGTGACTGAAACCAGTATCTGCAACATCCAATGACAACACCGTGGATAGTGCTTGGCTGTTTTTTGATGAGGTATTTGGTTTAGCCAGGAATTTCACAATCTGAACACACCAGCACTCAGAATTGTTTTTCAAGATTTTCACTTCTTCCAAGTTTCCCTTGGCCAAAGACAATCCAGACATCTTCTCTGTATAGCTTACCAGTGTACTACTCAGCAGGAGCAGCAAGACTGAAAGCTACACACACACACAGAGCACAGCCCAGCTCACAAGTAAGCAAGGACGCATGAGGACATAGCCAATAAACCAGTACAGAAACACAACTGAATGTAGTATACAGACAAACGAAGGGCAGTCAGAGAGATTATGTCCAGGTGTAGAAACCTACTGAAAAAGCTACATCAGCACCTTGCAATAGTTTTGTCTCTCAGTACTAGTCTAAAAGACCATCTAGCATGTGCCAGGAGCCTGAAGAAACAATAATTTTGTTACCAGGTTTTATATCTAAGATACTCTCTTGAAGATTCAGTTCTGGAGATTCCTTCCTATGTTAACACATGAAACAGGTAAAACAAAGTGAATGCAGCACCATTACTAAACCACACCCTAATACCTTCTACAACCAGAACAAAACAGTCACACTTCTTTCTGTAAGGCTGACAGAATCGGGATTGTTCAGACGGGGAAAGAGAAGGCTTAGGGTTGACCTGTTTGCAGTCTTCCAGCATCTGAGTCTCCAAGACAGATGGAAAGAGGCTATTTACAAAGGCATGTAATGACAGAACAAGCGGCAACATCTTGAAATTGAAAGGCAGCAGGTTTAGATGAGATATTGGGAAGAAATTCTTTACTGTGAGGGTGATGAGGCACAGTTTGCCCAGAAAAGTTGTGGATGCCTCATTTCTCTTCAAGGCCAAGCTGGAGCTCTGAGCAACCTGGTCTAAGGGAAGTTGTCTCTGCTTACAGTAGGGTTGTAACCATATGATCTTAAGATCCCTTCCAACCCAATCCATTCTACTATTCTCTCATGCTACATCAGGAATAATCTAATTCTCACTCCCTTTTCTCATCCCAATAGCCTTCAAGTAAGTATATACATATCCTCCATTTAGAATTTGATGGCACGTTTATTTAGTCTCCTTGGGCGAACAATGTCCTCCTGCAGTCGCCATTGAAGGGCTCATAGCCCTCACAATGCTCCCTGCTGTGAATACAAGCAGCAGCCTCTCTGCTGGCAGGCACCTGTTGGTAGGCTGATAACATCAGTAAATGGGCCTGCAGTGACACCCACACTTGACACACAACTCAGGCAGCACTCTAGCACACATTGTAGTTCTTTATAATTCCCTTTCCAAGCCCAGAAAATGTCCATGAGATCTGTACACTAGGGTCAGGGTCCCTTTTGTCTGAGTTAAGCACAAAGCTACATGTTTCACTGGCTTTGTAGGTAGAGAAACAGCAAGGAAGTTTGACTCCCTGTCTTTTCAACAGTTAAATGTATTTCAGCTATTAAAACTCACTGATTGTACCTCAAGACAGAACAATTAAGCAATTTTTAAAAACTAGACCAAATTTGCTATGGAATTAGAGAAAAATTAGTGAAAAACACTCTTAGGTTTTATGTGGGTTACACCAGCTGCTGAGTGGGTTTGTAACTGTACAAGTAAGCAGAAAAACATCCTCCTCCTTACTCAAATGATACATGAAAGAAACACACAGAAAGATCACCAGAAAAGATCTGAGAAAGTAGATGAAAGTATTAAGAAATAAGACTCCATACATCAATTGTCATCACATACTTAAAGTTAACAAATTAGGAAAACCACTCCAAACTCTCCCAAATGCTTTCTAAACTTATCAATTTTAAATGTTACACGTAACAGTTCATGATTACAGTTCATAGAAATAGTGCAAGTAAAAAGAAATTGTAAAGGTCATAGAAGCAACATCTACATTCTATATACCACAACAAAGGATACACATGCTTAAAAACAAATTGGAAAGAGTAAAATAATGAAGCCTTAACAGTAGTCCAATTTGAGCAAAAAAACCTACCCTTTCTCAGGCTCTTTTCATGAAGAAGTGACATGTATTCAGGAAGGGGTGTTATTTGGTTGATTTGGGGGTTTTTGTGTTTTATCCTGGGGTATTTTTGGCAGGGAGGACATTGCTTCTTTTTTTTAAGGGGCTTTTTTTGGTGTGGAGTTTTGCTGGGTTTTTGTTTGGTTTTTTTTTTTTTTATAACACTGACTGAGCTTACTTGGACTATTTGACTTTTAAGTAGGTTTTTTATTTCAGATGAGTTGTGTGTTTTGATATAGAGACAGAGAGGCCCTGTCTCCATATCAAAATTCACAGGGACATCTATCCTAAAATCAGCTTCAGGATCTGGAGATATTAAAAAAAATTCAAGTAGACACTGTCCTGGCCAACCTAAATTACCCTGCTTCAGCAGAGAGGTTGGACTATATGATCTCAAAATATGCCTTCCAACATCAATGCTTTTCTGATCTCTGTACACAACAGAGCTTACTTTTGGCTAGCTAAGGAAGCCATCTACTCCAGAAAAAGCTACACTATCCCAAGAAAATGTGGTATTTTAAAGCTTACCACACCCCTTTAAGGACAACAGTGTATTAAATGCCATTATTAAAAATAATTTTTAAAAATTCAAAAATAGCATAAAAAGCAATTATTAAAAATAGTTTATGGTATTCAACATACTATCTCATTCATTTCACAATCACTCTCTCATTCTCCTGCTGTATATCCAAGCAGAGTCTGTATTTTAGGCAACTTCTTTACAGATGTAGGCAGACTATTAAAACATGTGCTCTACAGTTGTCTTTTCGCCATGCCAAACAAGCCCCAGACCCTCAGCCTCTCCGCAGAGTGCAAGCACCTCAGATTCTGTGGTGCTTCTACTACAGTTCCCTACTGAGCTCAGTCCAGTTATGCATCATTTTTTCTCATACTGGGGCATCAAAGTGAATGCAATATTCCAGATGCAATTTAACAAGTGACAAGAGGAAGAACTTGGTCTGATTTCCTTGTCATGCTCCTGCCAGTACAGCCCAGCATGCTGCTGGCTTTCATTAGCTGCAGAGCACACTCTTTGTTCATGCGTGGCCACTGTCACCCAGGATCTGTAAGCTTTTCAGCAGAGCAATTCCCCAGCCAGTCAGCTCCTGTCTGAGGGAAACAGCAAATCCTGCTGCCTGTGTCTCTGTTCAATTACACAACATGCCTGTTGGCCCACTCTTCTAGCCTGTCTAGATTGTTCTGGATGGCAGCCCTTACTTCAAATGTATAAACTGCAAACCCAGACTGCAGTCATTCACAGATTTTAATGATGTGCATGATCAACAGCTGAACAAGGAGATGTGAAGACATTAAACAGATTTCAGGACAGACATCTGTGATATTATTATCTGGAGGCCAGTAGTATTACCCACTACTACTTTCCAAGCTCAAACATCTAACCAGTTCTTCACACACAGAATCACTGATCAAAGAATCACAGAACATGCTGATTTGGGAGGAATCAAATCAGGATCATTGTGTCCAGCTCCTGGCCCTGCACAGGACATCCTCAAGAGTCATTCCATGTGCCCAAGAGCATTGTCCAAATGCTCCTTGAACTCTCTCAGGCTTGGTGCTGTGCCCACTTCACTGGGGGAGCCTATTCCAGTGCCCAATCATCTTCTGGGTGAAGAAAGTTCTCCTAATATCCACACTAAACCTCCCCTGACTCAACTTCAGGCCATTTCCTTGGGTTATGTCACAGGTCATTACAGAGAGATTATCAGTGTCTGCCCCTCCACTTCCCCTCATGAGGAAGCTGTAATTGCAGTGAGGTCTCCTCTTAGTCTTCTTTTCTTCAGTCTGAACAAGTGACCTCAGCCATTCTCCATACAGCTTCTTTGAAGGACATTTACCATCTTTGTTACCTTCATCTAGAAGTTTTTCACCCATCCAGCCTTAATCATCCCAACTTGGATGCAAGGATGACATGGGAGATCACAGCAAAAGCCTTGCTAAGAATCAAGGCAGATGACAGCCTCTGATCTCCCATCATTAATAAATCTTGTCATTTCATCACAGAAGACAATCACGTTGGTGAAACCTTCTACTTAATGTACCCAGAAATGGTTTCCAAGAGACTTTATCCCACTTGAAACAATGTAGTCTACTTCTTTCAAAATGGGTACTACTGTGCTGTTCTGTTTCTTTTCTTAACTAATTAAAGATCCATATCCCAGGGAGAGAATGTACTCACTCTCCAGCCAAGGTGAAAGGAAGGCTGTAAATGTTTTATGAGATTTGTCTGATCCTATAAGTAAACTTGTAATACATAAATAATAGTACAAAAAATTGCTAAGGAGACTCCCCAACATTGCCTTGTAACTTCTAAGTCAGTTCCTCTGACAATTTCACAGAATCCATGTTTGTTGGTATTGCAGGGTTTGTATCTTCTCTTGGTGTGCCATGCAGACCTTTAATATGATCTTGCTCTGATTTAGTTTTACCATCTGCATTTAGAAGAGTGAATGCTTGTTTTTTTGCTTTTTTTTTTTTTTTTTTGACATTGCAAGTGAAGGAATCCACTCACAGCACTGGAGAGCAGGGTTCATTTATTTAATCCCCTCCCGCACTGCACAGATCTAGAATGTAGGCTTAAAGTAACACAAGTTGCTTCATGGAGCACTTTGTGGATATTTAAAACTGTCTAATGAGTACCAGAGCTCACCAACAGGTCTATAATCCCAGGTAGGTTGCTTATTTAATCGCTCTGTAAATGAGTGAGAACTCCGTGAACAAGCCAAGACTGGTACAATAAGACCTAACCTCTTTTAGTTTTTGGATTTCACAGTCTCCAAAGAAAAATCAACACTCTTTTGATTTACACAGCCACGACTGTCAAGTATACTTACACTGAAACAATTTTGAAAAAGACATATGATTGAGCTCCTTCTTCAAACTTCCATAGACCTTCCTTTTAAATGGGCTTTTTCCTCATAGGGCAAGCTGATAATAAAACCCAAGACTTCTAATCAATAAGAACAATATACAAACTTATGCCATTCCAGTACTCAAAATTACATATAAACCCATGGAATAGTTACCAGCTTCAGGAGAGTTCACTTAGATAAGACTTGAATGACAACTAAAAACATTTTTCCTGTTTTCTGCCAAGTAGAAAACAGTAATCTGAAGAGAGGAGGGGTGGAGGGGGAAGAGGGGAAGACAGAGACAGAGAAGGACTTCAACAAAAAATCTGAAGGCTTTAAGAGTTGCGAAACAGTGCACCTGACATAGAAAGTAAGCCCCACATGTTATCTGAGGGACAATAGAAGTCAGTTACTGAAATCAGCTGTTTGGGCTGATGGAAAGCAGAAAGGCATTAAAGACAAGAAATCATGAAGCATAATTTGAGGGTTACAAGTAGAGTAAGCTAGGAAAAACTCAGCATTATTTAAATTGGAATCTGCCAATTAGTCAAAATCATTTGGATCATTTGGTTTTGATAATGTTTCAGTGAGTTCCGTTTTACCTTTGGGGAAACACTAAGAATTTCTGTGCTTGTGTCTTAATGCTAAACTAGCAGCCTCTAGGTAGTTTGGAGAGTCTCTTTCACTCTGACAAAAATTTAGAGCATTAGAAAAGGCTTCTCCCTGACACAGACCAGTATAAGAAACATCTCTACAGTAATGCAACCCATACTGGTGTTTTTCACAATCACCAACCGTAAGTGTTTCAGATATTAAACTAACATTTTCTAATAAAATGCACAGACTCTTGCACGGAAAGAAGTGGAGTCTGTGTAGGTAAAGAGCAATAAAGTGCTGTACAAAAAATTGATCTAACTTTAAACCTTTTTAAATATAAAAGAACACACACAGCACTAGAAGCTGCTATTCTATGGCACTAGTCAGCCACTGCAAAGCAGCTGCGGTGCACAAACCTACAGGGCTGCTGGCAATTCCACAGCTTGATAAATCTGTCTGTGCATCTACCAAGCAAAGAAGGACACTGGCCATTAGAAATAAACTGCTACTGGCAAATCAAAGAACCATGTATGTGACATGCCTGCTGTAAGAAAAATGCAGGGAACAGTCTAAAGTGAGCTGAGTCAAGCCTTCGTCACTGCACTCAGCTGGAGCTCCAGTTTATCCAAAAGCCAATTAATATTCCTTAACTGTTGATGCAGAATTTTGGTGGCTTAAAGAGCTCAAAGAAAATACCAGTACAACAGAATCACAAACCATTTCAGTCTGCTCAATTTCTGCGGTAGGTTGTGAGCAGTTTGAAACAAACCTTCAAAAAGCTGCTGCAAAACACAAACATTTGGTTTCTAAAAAGAATAAAATGCTTTAGTTTACTTCTAACATAAATTCTACTCTCACCAAGATTTGATTACATAGGTTAGACAGTATCAGAAAGTTGGAGCAAAGAGGCAAAAGTCCAACAACCACACACACACACACAAAAATCCCCTGTTCTCTCCTTATGTTTTCTGAACAACTTTCAGAGAACGAGTAGCTGCAGTGGTCAGTTACCAAACACAAGACATCCAGCTGATATTTTTTTGACAGCAATCCACAAAACAGCCAGGTCGGAAGCAGCCACTGGATTTCCACAGCACACAAGAAGTGTTCCCCTCATTTAGTAGCACTGTCTTTGCTAGTCCAGTATGGATTTGTCAGGATGTCCATGGCTGGAAACTGTGCACCTGTTGCAAGGTGTGACGCGGGTAATTTTTCTGAAGAGCTTCACTTCTGTCTAGCTGTTCTTTTGCCAGTGTCCCCTGAAAAAATGTCCAGAGTTCATTTCTGTATGAAAGCCCTGGTGAACAGACTGCTCATAGTATCTCCAGATGGCAAACTGCCTCACAGACTGCCAGCTCAACCCCCCTACCCCCAATCATTTTTGCTGCTAAAATCTAAAATTCATATACATGGTACTTAACAAAAAGCTATGTGGAGAAATGACAGTTGGTAAAAGTCGCCCAACAGATCTTTTTGTCTTGTACATTACTCTGGAATGACATGAGCTTTTTTTCTGGCAGTTCTTCTTTCATACTGAAGGGGAAAAACTCTTGCAAGGTGAAGTACCACCTCAGCACTTAATTAAAGAATACATGAACAGATTTTCAATTATCAGCAATTTTTACAGCTGACACATCTGAATGTTTGCCTTGATTGGACCACCTCATCTATTTGGCACTCCAGAGGCAGAATATGGATTTTCACTTTACAGATTCATCAGAAATACCTCATTATTATTTTTCAAATAACTTCTTTCTTTTTTTCTTCTTTCCTAAAATCAGCTAAAGAGCTTTAAAACCTTATTGTCTCAGTGGGAAAACAAGCATTATGACCTTGCCTTCAAAAAGACTGTCACAACAAAACGAGACGTTTCTGCAATAAAGCCAGCTGGTTTGTTTGGGGGCTTTTTTCTCTGTTTGGAGTTTTTTGTTTGTTTTGTTTGTTTGCAGGTTTTTTTTGTTTGGTTTTTTGCTGGTTTTTTTGAGCCAGCTAAATCTTGGAGGGTTGCTGTTGTCCTAGAGAAGTAGTTCTCAGTCTAATTGTAGGAAACCTTGTGTAACTTCTTTTCTCTTCATGAAGTGGGAATTTTCCCAGTGGGTTACAAGTTAGACTACACTTGCTTACTGACAAAGCCTTCAGGTCTTATGCTTCTCAGCAACATGAAAAGTTATGAACAGGATGACAAATTCAAATCAAAGCCGTTCAGTCAAAGAATACCTCTCACCTTCATTCATAAAATTCATCTGGTATTTTACAAAAGACAGTATGAAAACAGTATTTCTCATCTCTGAAAAGCTGTCAGTTCTTATTTAAATCCAAAATTAGAGCAACAGTTGACACTCTGAAAAAAATTAAAGTTTACATTTGCCAAATATATTACTAAGGTACAAGTGCTTTAGCTCAAATATGTACTTGCTTAAGCTGTCCCTCTCCTCCAAAGAGCTTACTACAGGAAGATGCTTTCTCCAAAACAGAAGGTGGGATACTCAATCTAAATTGACTTTGATCTACAGCCCACAACTGAAACTTAACAAATATTCGATTTTTACCTCTGAAGTTAGTGTAAATCAATTTCTGTTGATGTTCAAATGTTTTTATTTGAAATGCCTCGAAAGTCACTTCCAAGTATTAGAAAAGAAAGCACTTCTGGAAGAAAGATAACGTTTTTTGAAGGTAGGAACTTCCCATTTCATGCTTCAGAGAAAATCGTTGACAGCTTTTTTAATGTGGAAGAAATAATCTGCCGTCATTGCTGATTACTATGGAAACAAATCTGCTGTGAAAAAGACAAAGAATCACAGAATCACATAATAGCTGAGGCTGGAAGTGGAAGGGGCCAGTGGAGGAGGTCATCCTGTCCAACCTCCTTGCTCAAGCTAGAATACCCAGAGCAGGTTGCTCAGCACAATGTCCAGATGAGTATCTCCAGCGTGGGAGACTCCAAAATCTCCCTGGGCAACTTGTGCCAAAGTGAGTCCCTCTCTCCGTTTCCAGATGCTCAGAAGTAAGTTCCTATGTTTCAGTTTGTGCTCACTGCCTCTAATCCTTTATCCCACAACCAGAACTGTCATAACAGAAGGGAATACAACCACTACTTTTTCCTTTACATTTCAGCTGGTTTGGCCGCTTCTCCAGATAGCATGCAACCCACAAATGATGATGCAAGAACATAATATATTGTCCACTTGATTTAAGGCAAGAATATATTGAGGCCGAAGAAAATTCAACTGTAAAATCATATTCCTGTTTGCCTATTTGGAGAACAAGGAAGAAAACCCATCAATTCTTTTTGGGTTTTTTTTTCAATGTGCATTTGCAACCTTCTCAGCTGCAACATCAAAATATAAAAAGGCATTTTTATCCTCAGTAGGAGGTAGTATACCAGAGGAAAGGAAAGGTACAGTAAAAGAACAGTTAGCTCCCCCATCACACATGTTCAGACAATCAAAAGCCATGAATTTAGAAAACACACTCAATTTAAAAGCTAACTTAAATTTGAAAAGTTCAATGCAAGAAGCAGAAACAACTATGCCCTAACTTGTTTTTCCTCCTAAAAAAATGCATAATTTGGGAGAAACTTGCTGAGTAAAAGTTCTAAATTCACAATTTTAACAATGCACAATCAATTAATTCTGGCACGTACGTGACAAAGAAATAGGAAAGGCGACAAGCCTCGAACAACCAGGTTCATTAGAACCTGGAAATCTTTTAAAAGCCTTCCACAAAATGCACCCTTTTTTCAGCTTGCTGTTTTCTGTGAAGTTTAAGTAAGAGTAGCACAGTTACCAAGTAGAGGACCCTACATAACTGACTAAAAAACAAACTAATCATTGTAAACACAGAATTTACATACTTATCCAAATGCTCTTCCAGCAGAGTGAAAAAGCCCATGGCACAATTTATTCATATTAAGGAAATTCACTACAACACTCTTCACTAATCTGTGTTCTTGTCAGAAAAAGCTGTAATACAATAGAGTGATCAAAACTAAGGACTAACTTCTGAAATAAGGTTTTTGAATAAAAACACTTCTCTACCAAAAAACCGACTATATATTGGTGGACTCTTGCATCAAAGATTCTGTTTCTTGCAAACTTAAAATTAATTAACTTCAAAGACAAAACCTGAAGATAACATGTGCTGAGATAAGACAAAAGATTAAGTTTCAGCAGTGCTCAAAGAAGGGAGTCGAGTGCTATTTATTGCACATACTGACTGCTAGTTCTGACTGTCAAAACTTTGTTGTGAGGTCACACATAAGTGACAGAGACCTGACCTTCACTATTTACTACTACGCAAGATGAGGAAAGAATTCAAAGATGTTTTAAGTACAATGTGAATTTTGCTTACAGTCAGGACACTCTTTATACCCTCCAAATGATGATATTTGATACAGAAATGAAGAAACAGAAAGAATCTAACTGTACAATCTTTCCAGAATTAATACGCTTTCTGAATCACTCCCTACATGAAAGAACTATATACTTAATGAAGCTAATTATCAAGGTATTGAGATGAATACCTGTTTTTGTAACAGGTTATTTGCTTAGTGTTCACTGCAGCATACCTATGTTAGACAAAGTCTGCTACCTGAAGGTATCAGCTGAGGGTAACAGCTTACCACATTCACTAGGAGGCTATGAAGGGGATGTCAGAGCAAGGCTTAAAAGGTTAGGAGAGAGTAAACTGATAGCAGCAACACACTCACAGCATATTTCAGTTCCACGTTAATATACTTCTCTCCTTCACCAGCTTTCAGTGACTGAGGTGTGAAGATTGCAAGAGAGCTGCAGATGCAGAGCAGCAAGAATCAAAGGCATACGCACCAGGTTTTGTTCAAACCTGGCAGACAGAACAATGGCATGGAGCAAGAATGATCAGGACACAAAGAGATCATAAAAAGGCCATTACCTTTTAACTTAAAGAGGTAACTAAAGGGAACTACACTTAACTAGCCTAAGAACATGAAGTCAAAGATTAACATAACAGTATGAAAGTCAGTGACTGGACAGGGAAGAATGTATCTGAAGAATACAGGAAAGACACATTGAAAGAGAAAGAAGGTCAAGAGGCATAATATAAGTTAAGGAGGGCGATTTTGCAAGATTTCCAGAAGAAATACTTTTGGAAAATAATTCCAAAAGTAATTATTTTCCAAAAGAATTACACAGGAGGAGCTGGAAAAAGCACTAAGTGTATATAGCATGAAATAAAGATCACAGAAGTATATTGTTCAATAATATTACATAACAAATATAATAATTTTTGGGGTAATCACACATCAGAATATTTAACCTGCTGCTTCCTAACTTACAGAAGATGTTTTAAAACTTAAGACTTTACAGAGACAAGAAGATGCACATGTTGCTCATAGGAGAAAACCAGCAGTAGAAAAACTTCAGGTAACTGCCTGAATACTGAAGAGCTGAACTGTGATCACTAAGCAGTCTTTTCTAACTCAGAATGGAGAAATAGGAAAGTTATCCTATGTTTTCATGGCCATAGCAGAAATTAAACCACAGGACACAAGTTTTTTGAGTACTCTTGGAAGCTCATCCTTTAAGCACGTATGGTTCAGTACCACACATAATCGCTTTACCTGCTTGTTCATCTTTCTTTCTCTTTTAACCCCAAATGTGCAACAATTCTTTGCTACTGTGACTAGATCTGCCATACCAATGTACAGAAATATCAAAACACCAAATTCTCTCACTGCAGCAGTTTTAAAAATTTTTCACTCATCCTCCTTTGTACCTGAGGCCTATTGCCAAATAATACAAGACTGACAACATGAAGTTAAACATCCAGCCAATAATCTAGACCAACTAGCATGCTAATGGCATGCTAAATCTTTGTACACCAAATATTTCTTTTTAATTGAAAGTGTTAATCCTATCCAGAGAGAACATTTCAGCTTTTTCATCTATCAGAAGATTCAAATATTCACTCATTTCTCAAGTTGGACAGTAAGCAGATGTTATGGATCAGAAAGCTTAGAACTACAGTCAAAGCTTATTTGTAAAACATGAAGAATAGGGCTGCCGCATGAAGTAGACCAACTCCCCAGGGTGAGTTTTGCCTTTTCTGTTCCCACCAGCTCAACTGCAGATGCAAGATAGGAATACTGCCTCCAGCACTTCCACTACTACAAAAGCCCATACAAGCTTAGTCCATCCTTCTCTTGTGACAGTACCCCAATAAGAAGCCCATATATTTACAAGAACATTGTCAGAACATAGTTCACTTTGCCTCTGAAAAACAAAGTTCTAAGAACAGGGAGACTGTCCTAGGTGTAGTACTACCAATTAGTAGTATTACTAACTACTAGTAGTACTACTAGTAACTAACTAATAGTAGTAGAAATACTACTACTAGTCAGTTACATTCAGGAGATTTTTCCTCAATTGCATTGCTCAAATCTTACTTAAGAAATTTACAGTTATTTACCCTGCAGTGTAATTACCATCTGCCTTTTGTTCTCTGATTAGAACACAAAGAAGACATGACACATACTTTTTGGTATTGCTAATTTCAAGGAAGCAACAAGTTGATTTAGTTAGTGGACAGAACACAGACTTCTCAAGCAGGTGCAAAAGCACAATCTCAAATTGGAATACAGCAAACAGCTGGAAGCACTCTTCAAAGAAAACCACTAGATTTGTGGGGGGTTATGCAAGATCTTCCAAACTCTAAACTTCCCACTCTAGTGCAATTACAGCTTTGTACACTCTGGCTTAACAGCAAGATTTTCTATTAAGATATCTCTTAGGAATGACATGGAAAAAAGGCAATCCCAGCAGTGGAATGTGGAGTGAATACATTCCCAGAAAGCAGGGGAAGGAGAGATCAGTAGATTCGCTAAGTCATCTTGAAGAAGTAGTGATGGGTTACTATAAAAGCTTCCTAATTATTCATAGCAATTAAAAATCAAGGCTGTTGACCCAGTTACTTATCATTTTAAAGAGGAAAAATCATTTAAGTAACTTCATAAGTAAAAGCAGGGAGAGGGCCAAAAAATACCTTCAAGGAGATGAAAGGAGGAGCAAGACGACAAAATCATGATTGAAATCAGAGGGAGTTACTCTGTTACTTTGTTCCCACTGCCAGGGCACAGCCTCCACATTTCCAGAATATCCTAAGGACATGCTCTATTCAGGAGCAAGCAGAGCAGCACACTGCCAGTAAAGTAAATGTGGAAGACATGACCTAGCCAGTTCCACGGACAGGCAAATATGCTTGATTAAGTGTGGGCTAAAACTAAGGAGTGTTTATCCTCATCTGTCTAATATGGTTCCGCAAAGTTTCAAAGCAATATGTTTCAAAGAAATCCTCATTTTCTAGTCTATTAAAATCAGCAACAGGCACAACCTGAGGTCAAATGGAAGAAAAATATACAGTATTTAACAATAGCTAGTGAGGAGCAAATAAAGTGACTGATGAAATTCAGTGCCAGTAACTACAAAAGAGTCCATGCAAGGAGAAAGATCATCCCAGTTACACTTGTGGACCAAAAACTTCCTTTTGCCTTCTCCCCTTAAATGGAAACATTCTGTTTGTTCATCTGTTAATTTTATCAGAAGTTCTGCATTGCGAATAATCAGAAAAAGACTACAGAACAAGACTGAAAAATACCCCAGCATTTTCCAGTACCTTGATAACTGCATTCTTAAGAACCTGTAATTACCCAGAGAACACTGATTAAATAGGTGGGTGTGGGGAAAAGCAGGAAGACAGCATACAGACCTGGACTCTTCAGCTTTTAAATTGCTTGAGTGAGTATAATACTGCCAAACAGAATGTTGATGAAGAACACTCATTGTGCCTCAAAAAAAGTCCAGCCCACTGAACACAATATGCCTGGTAGAACTTCCCCCTCTGGAAGTCCCTGACCAGGACTTCTTGAAGCTTGGTAATATGACGGGACAGGTACAATCGACTTAGGACTAGCCAGTGCCTGACAAAACATGAACAATCTGCCCCAAAAGCCATTGTTCACCTTCAACAAACATTCCTCCAAACTTTTAAGTCCAGCTTGCAAAGAGGTTCCAGGTTTTGGAAAACTCCTTAGTACTTTTGTGTGCTATCAGTAAAGCTGCAAGACAGAACAGGACACCAACAACAGGACTGACAGCAGTCCTTTTCAGGAGAAGAAACCCATTAATAGACATTGTGTGGTTACTGGGGACAAGCAGTTTTTCACAGTGCTAGTAGTTCCTATCAGACTGATAAGTACCTGAACAGGGCTAAAGAACAATGCTGACCCCAGGTCAGATAAAACCTACATGACACTTTCTCCTCACTCTGAAAGCAGTCTGCTTGATTACATTTTTTCTATTTTTTGCACCATCTATTTGCAGCATTTTGCAAAACACAGTCTCCCGACGCACAACAGCAATGAAAGTAAAAGGATTCTGCACCATGAAGCAAAAAGCACGGCATGTTGTTTCCTGGCTCAGAAGCCCAATACCAAAGCCTATGATTTTCCTGGAACATGACCAAGCATCAGCTGTCAATTTCTAGCAGTATATAAGCACTGAGGGAAGGCTGAATTTCTTTAGATTGCTCAGCACTTAGCACATGACAGGGCTTCTGGGCTCAGGTCTGAAATCAGAGGGAAGAAAAACAGATAAATCAGGGCTACAGAAGTCAAAAGAGAAGAAAGAATTTCCAGAGGAAATGATGTGTTTGTTTCTCTTCTTCCTCAAGATATCCAGAGGCAAAGGATGGGAAGACAAGTTGGAACACAGGGAAATATTATTAGGAATAAGGATCTGAATATAAATTATGTTTGGCCAAGACTAAACAGTGGGAAAAATGGAACTGGAGAGAACTCCTGCCAGACATAAGCTCAACCTGTCTAATACTAGAAGATTTCCACTTCTTCTAATAGCGGGATGTTATAACATCTGCGAAATATCCTTTCAAGAGAGCCCAACACAGAGCAGCAACTAAAGTAAGTGCTCTCAATACAATCTCTCAGAAAGATTGAAAGTCTTGCTTAGTGCTCCTAATAGACCTAGGTCCAGATCTTCTTTCAAGAGCCACTTTGATAGAGAAAAAGCACAATTCAGATTATATAATTCAAGTATCATCAGTTTGCTTCAATAAACCATTTAATTTAATGTTATTTCTCCTAGAATCAAATGACTAAGCTATGCTCTGGATTTCTAGACACAGATCCTCACTTGTCTAACTGCCAATGTGTCTAAATTATTTTCATAACAGAAGCAACATCTTATGATGGGAAACTCGCTAAGTTTTTACAAGAAATTGTTTCTCTCCAAGAATGTCAACCATACTAAAAGGCTTATGAGAATGAGTAAGTTGAAAATAACTGTGATGCTAAAATGTTTTTAATGAACGGTTCATCTGGGGGAGGAAGTGCACTCACACGCTTAGTTGCGCATGACAGGGTTAATACATTTCTGTGAAACAATAACATGCTTCTGGGTGATAAGGGCAATTCAGGTCTTCTGCTTTTCACTTGATATGAAAGAAAAGCTATCTAATATTCATTATAGGCCTTGTACATGGTTTACATCGCATTTACTTGTGCATATCAAGTACCAGACAAAAAGCACCAACCCTGTACTAGTACTGTAAAGGGGGAAAGCACTGAGGCTACATGAGCAAAAAATACAGCAGAGTCAGGTAAAAATTGCATTCAGCAGCTGAGGTTGGCATTTACCAGCCTGCAAGCTTATGCTTTGCAATATTATTTGGGGTCAGGTGGAAAGAACCAGTACCTCAAAGTGAGAGGTCTCTAGCTTCAGTCCCCTGATTTGTGAGGATTTCTCAAAATTGCAGTTACAGGGCACATAAGCTATTCTCTTTGATTCATGAACAATATGAATCACATAAACGAAAGTAAAGTTGAAAGAAATATTTCTGCACATTGAGGCCATTGTGTGTGTGAAATTTATCACTCACACTACTGCAGAACTGTATTCAATAGAAAAAGATACTTTTATTCTTGAAAAAAACATCTATTTTTCTCTTTCTCCCGAGTTTCTAAGTAAGGTACCTTCATCATTGATACTATCTCTATCACTATTTCAACACGGCAAATTTTTAAAAGAGTCAAAAATACACAAAAATCTATGCCATCACTATTTATTTACTTTTATTTGTGTTTACTGTGTATATCCTAGTAATCCTCTAAGGACTATCAAAATGGATTGCAATAGGTACAATGGATGACAAAAGAAACAAACAGCCACCTGGAAGCTGTTACACAGGCAGAAAAAAGTGGTTGCAATCTCTTAGTTTTTTTTTCTTGATCTCAAGTTAGAGCAGCACTACCAATGAGGGAAACTCTTCCAGATTTCCTGCAAACTGTAGGTATGCATCCATAAGGACACCCAGTGAACCTGGACAAGTGGTTTGACTCCATTAACATCTACTGCTGGTGTTAAATGGCAGCAGTACATTAATCCATTTCAGTAGTACGGTGGTCAGGAGCCAGGTGATAATGTGCGGCTACTTCTGCTATTCCCAGCTGCAGCTTAAGAGTACGAGAAGCTATTACCCCTAAACACAGTTTTTGGGATAGTCCTTATATTGCTTCTACATAGCTAATAAAAGGGTAGATGCCTGATTCAGAGCTTCGAGACATGAATTAAAGAAAACACACACGCACAAGCCAAATGCTTTAGGAACTCTGAAAAGAACAAAGCCATCCTTATCTCCCCTAAGCAACCAATGCCAGCCTAACACTCAAAAAACTACCACAAATCAAACCAGCTCTTGCAGCATGCCTTGATTTCACCTTATTCCTCTGTTTTGTCCCAAAGGTTCGCATTACACACGCAATAAAAAGAAACACTGAAACACTTCAAGCAATGGATTCAGGTGGTGTTCTTTAAAGACGCTGTGCACCATGACAGTGAAAGCTTCACACAGGGAAAATTTACTACCTAAGAGGTCATGAAAAGGCCCCACACCCACTCATTCCAGTGAAAAATGGATCCCTTCAAACACAAATCAGAAAATATTCTTCAAACAATAGAGATGTCTTTGATCACTCTGGAAAAGCTAGAAATGGGCACATTTTCACCACAGTACAAAATACAAGATGGGTCACCTGCAGTGACACCAACTGATGCTTACAAATACCAGTGTTTCTTTATGCAAAGATGTATTTAATACTGCAATGTATTTAATACTGCAAGTATGCAAATCAAGTGCTACTCAGAAAGGGGTAGCACTTCCTTACAAGCACAAGGACAGACATAATTTCCCTTTTCTCTTTATTCACAAACCCATGCATTCTTCCAGAAGCACCGTTACTGCTTAGTAAAGTTTATTACTCTCTATTCCTGTCAAGAACCTTGCTGACTTCTGTCCTTACATGAAAACCTGTTATCGAAGCTTCCTCTGTCCTTGTGATTGATGTGACTGCTTTCTGAAGTTTACTCTGAACATCACAGCCACTGACATTTTACCAGAAGATGGGTATTAGATGGACATAATCTACCTAAAAGATTGTTGCAAAAACACACTCAAAAATCTAGGTAGCAGATTTACAAAGACAACAGAATAAGTGCAGAAATTTCAATCAAATAGCAAAGCAGCAGATCAGTCGTAAGTAGTCTGAAAATCACAGATTAGTCTGAACACTACTCTTTCCATTGCACTTATATAGCTGGATTATTTCTGCATCTTTGTTAGGTGTGGAGTTGCTTACTCTTTCCGAGGGCAGGAGGGGAGGGAACCAACACCAAAAAAACACCACCACAAAACTCCCACAGTTTTCTGAAAGTCTCCAAGGTAAAGTTGAAAATCTGAAATCCCCAGAAAGCTAATCAAATGACAGGATACATGAATCTCTAGCTACATCAAAAAGTTGTGGTTTAGCATTTCAATTGGAATTTCATTATTTTACTTTTTTAATAATTCCAGACCTCTCCCCAATGGCAAAGGTACAAGTACAAAGAGCATCTTTATTTCTGACAAGTGAGTAATCTAGTAGGATTCATAGCCCTTATTTAGACCCTCGTGTATATTTATACTTATTTTTTCAAAATAATGACTGCAATGCAGTCCATTTTCAATTTTAAATGCACGCTATAGGATGTGAAACCCAGAAAAACCTGCCCGTAGGGTCAACTACATTACCCTTTTCAGCTGTAGAACTCTTCTAGGCAGCAAATGTTTAAGTCATAAGCAATCACAAACCAAAAAATACAACATACTGAATTCACTCTACTTCCCTGCATTAGATTTTTCACCCAGTTCATCATACAACTCATCTTGCTCCAGGACACCCTATGGAAAGAAGCTGTGTTTCTTTCTTCAAGCAACTGTCTTGGAGCCGCGACAAAATCATGACATCAAAATCTTTGCGTAGCCAAAGGTCATGTAACACATACATACAGGCAATATTTGTCTTCAGTGCTTACTTATGTGAACAATTAGAGACTTTTCTCAGACCATCTTGTGTGGCAAGGTTTTGGTGGCTGGCTACAGGGATAACCTCTGTCAGATCATGTCAGAAGCTTCATGTATGTACGAGAGTCAGTGCAGCCAGCTCCAAAACAGAACCACCACTGGCCAAGGCCAAGCCCATCGGTGGGCCAGGCGGTGACAGTGATTGGATCTCCAAGAGAATGCAGTGATTGCACATCTAAGAGAATGTATCTAAGAAGGAAAAACTGCTGCACAACAGCAACGACACCGACCTCAAGGTCAGTGCAAAGGGTGGGAGGGAGATGCTCCAGGCACTGGAGCAGAAATTCTTCTGCAGCCTGTGCTGAAGACTATGATGAGGCAGGCTATCCTCCTGCAGCCCACTGAAGTCCATGGTGCTGCAGAGATCACCTGCAGCCCAAGGAGGAGTCAACATCTCAGCAAGTGCCTGAAGGAGGCTGTAATCATGCTGGAAGACAAATAAGGGCAGTTCATGAAGAACTGCAGCCCATGGGAAGGAGTCACGTGGGAAAACTTGGGAGGGACCTCATGCTGCAGCAGGGAAAGAATGTGAGGAGGGAGGAGCAGCAGAGACAAGTGTGATAAGCTGACCACAGCCCCCATCCTCCATTTTCCTGAGCCACTCAGACGGAAGAGGAAGAGATGTCTGGAGCTGGAGCTGAATATGGGAAGAAGGGAAGGGTGGGGGAAAGATGTTTTAAGGTTTGTTTTTATTTCTTATTATCCTTCTCTGACTTTTCATTGGCAATTAATTAAATTAATTTCTCCAAACCAAGTCTGGTTTGCCTGTGACCATACTTGTTGAACCTTCTGTCATACTTTTTCTTCACCATCCAGATGAGGAAGGTGAGTGATTAGAGTGGCTTTGGTGGGCACCTTGTTATAACAGCCAAAGTTATCTTATCACAACATAACCTTCTTTCTCCACTGTATTTTACTTTAGTTTCCATATCGTCTCATTTTATATGTTCTGCACAAATGAACTATACTCTGGAATTTACTTCATGTCTCCTAATTCAGTAACACACTACAGAGGCAATAGTGGATTTAGTATTTCCTTCTCTGTAGTTGCCAATTCTCAGCTTGGGATATCCTCTTTGACGTAATAAGGTAAAGGATCTCATTGCTGCATGATCTTGCCTGGCTAGTTATCACCATTCTCACTCTGTTCCATCAGGAATTCCCACAACCCCATCACACTCTTACCTTTCTCAAGTAAACAAGACCCAGCTCTCCCAAACACTCCTACTACCATAGCTCCTTGTGCTCCAACTGATACTCATGGTAACATCTGAAAGCAAAAGCAGCAACACAGATGCACGTCAGCCAATACCTGTGACATATCCACATAGCTCAGCAGTTTTCAGTTGTTTGTCTAGCAGCTTGGCAGCCAAAATACCCCTCTGACATGAAAACTTTGAGAAAGAGGACAAGTTACTGCAGTTATATCCAGGCTATATGGTCATTTTAAGAGACTAACTTCTTTTGATGGAGATTGTTATCACCAGTACTTTTATACAACTGAACAAACAAACCATTGTTGCTCTTAATGAAGGCACACCTCTCTCCAGTCCAGAACACAGGGCTCCCACATTTACACAAGAAGTATATACACAGATTTAAAGACACATATATAGTCCAGTTTCCTTTTAAGCATATTTCAGCTTAGACAAGAACTCAGTAAGTAGCGTAGAGAACTGGAAGAAAAGTTTCAAAGTAGCTGTGTCATCCTGTCCCAACAACAATTCATTAGCTATACCACTGCATACTGTAGACAAGTTTTACAAAAAAACCCTGTACATTTACAATGCATTCAACACACATAATTCTAGGAGACCATAGAGCCAGTTGCAGCAAACCTTTTTTTCATACCTTACATAATGCACTGAGGCAATTAGAAGTAGAGGACTGTGGCCACAGCCAAATGGCAGATCTCTGTAAGAGATACAGAGATGACTATATGAGGTATCTATGTCTGTGTGTCTGTCTGTGAGCATTTCCACGTGCATGTGCTGTTTGTCTCTGGAAGCAAACAAATTCAAAGTATGCATATCAAAAGAAAAAATGTTAGAACTCAAGGCACTCAATTTAACATCAGTCATCTGATCACCAGTTCTGAACTCTCCAGCCCTCTTTAAGATCACTAGTATGTTAGTAAGAGTAATAGCCAGTGGAAAAATAGAGGTTAGTCAACAGAAATGTAGATGTAAAGGGGACTTTGAATGAGTATTACCTTGTGACTTGCGATACATCAATTTTTTTGTTTCAAAAATCCTTTTCAATTTCAACAGCTTCTGTGTTATCTTTAAAGCAAAACAAAGGTTTCTAATAACCTCTATAGTAATGAAGATCAGCCACTGGACTTCTGGAATAATGTCTCTTGCCCTTCTCTTCACAAATACAGATTTCAGAGTAAACAGCATATGACTTGTAAAACAGAGGCATGAAGAGTGAAATCAACACGGACCAGAGGATCAGGTATTAATTCTGTCTTCATGACGCTTGATTTGCAAAGCTGAAGCACAACTAGTGGTTGATGGTGAGAATTATGGCTACACTTCTGAAGGCAATAGAGCAAATCTACTCAAAACCTCCATCTGCTCTGTTTCACAATGCTTTTTGGAAAGTAACATCTGGAGTGCTTGGGTGAGTAAATTTAGAGTTTAAGCTCTCACTGCCCAAGTTTTTCCAAAACAAAATATGCTACAGCCAGAGCAAAACTCCACAAGTTCCAACTCCATCAGAGACCAGACTGCCACATTTCTTTTTAACATACACCAACAACCAAAGTCCACTTCCCCTTCTTTCGTAAGTAAGACATTTGTAACAATAGCAGCTTGCTTCATGTGCAAAAGTCTTTCTCGGAAACACCATAAAAAGAAAAGTTCTGAGCACAGTTTTGCAGATCATACAAAATCCTCACAAGGAATCCAAGCAGTTGAAGCAAGACAGCATTTTGTTTACCAGTGCTGAGAATCACTTTCATGTCCCAGAAATGTGTCTCCCTGGACATGATTCTTCACTCTCAGCCTGCTAGCTGTATTTTCCCACTCTGGGCAGCCCTGGAGAACAGGTAACCACATGTCCTGGTTTTGCCTTTCTTAAGACTTTGTGATAGCTCCCCACTTTTGATGTCACTGCTCCAATGGTAACATAAAGACCTTCAGTAGTCACAAGAATGCTGAACATAATAATCTGCAAGAGGTGCAATTCAGCCCACCAAAAGTTTTTCACTGCACTTTGAAATTTGTTCCTCCAGCAAAAGCCTTGAAAGGGACAAGCTTAATTGGCCTGGGAGGTAGCAAAAGCAAGGAAAATGCCTGGACAGCCATAAGAACAATCCGGGAGTTTCCAGCATGACTCCTCAAACAAGCTGAGGGGAACACAAAATATTTAAACACAAAGAGCGGCAAACCCAAGACAGCAAGAGTTAGGCAAAGCAAGGTAAAGGCTTAAAGCACAAATGTTTTATATGAAATCACCTCTTAATTCATCACATGGACTGACTGCAAGGAAGAAGCAGTGACACCCACACTCCAAAAAGGTACCACATGGGCCCCAACAAGGCTGAAAATTTCTTTTCAGTACCACATACAGCTGTTAGGAACATGAAATTTCAAGCATCTATAAGCCAGTGGTCTACATAAGAGAACACACAAGTGTATTTGTAAGCCACAATTTTCCAGATGTACTGGGTCTACAATCCAAGAACAATGGGGTTATCAGACCAAAATGGTCATGTTGATGAGTTATCCTGTTTCTCAAAATAGGACAAAGTCTCACAGAGTAAGCATTTCAAAGTCACTTTTATGTCTGAGAAGACCATTCTTGCCCCTTTGGATATACTGATTTAGTTGGCATAGCATAACCTTCTAGCACAGGCAATCCCTAAGCAGTAACTCCAAAGATACTGCATAATAAATATCAAAGCATGTCAGTATACAGATATTCAACAACAGTTACACCAACTATACTAAGCAGTATTAAAGTATTCTCACCTATTGCTCTCTACAGCGATCATTATATATTTCATGGTTATGCTGGACCTTCCTCTTAAAGAGATGCAATAAACCTTGGGCAACATTTCTTCTACATTGCATGAATTTAAGATCTTTAGAAGATCAAAATTAAAACCACTCCAGGTGGCAATCATTCAAGTATCTCTTTTCTGGACAGTCAATGCTATTTTGAAAATCCACAGAGACATAAAAGGCCATAACTAGATATTGTGCCTTGAAAACGAAGCTCTCTTACAGCATTGTACAGTGGTAGAATGATCTCCTGTGTCCTGCTTTCTAACCCAAACCACTAGACTATTCTTTACCTCTATTGCCACTTGAGACCAAAAACACCCTAGAGGCTAAACCAGCAGAAAATCGAGAAACAGAAAGGTGCAGAAGAACGAAGTTATTAGAAACAGTCTATGTCTAAACTCTCTATGACATCAGTCGCAAACAGAAAATGCAGCATCCAAAAAATACCTGACATGAAACAAAAGCTTGACATAATGCAGAAATGTAACGCTTCAGAATAATAAATGAAACAAATGCAGTACTCTTTGTTTTAAAATGCTTTAAAACCACTTTTGCCTCAACCTAGCCAAAGATTCACTAACTCCAGAACACTCTGGCATCCTCGTCTGGCTCCACTACCCACCCTGCCACACAGCCTCCACACAGCTCATAAACAAGAGGTACAGATGATGCTTCAGTTAATTCACACTAAACAAGTTCATAACAATATGGGCAACTCACTTGCCTTGAAAATTCTCTTCTACAGCACAGATGTTTCAAGAGTGATCCTCAAAAGAAAACAGTTGTTACGTGAACATGAGAAATAATGAAAATCTGCATTCATGGAATTTTGTTATGTATTTTTATGTTTTCTCCTGCAATAACACAATCTGCCTCCAAATCCTTACAACTCCCATTCCCTGCAACTCCTTTGGTTTCCCTAGCCTTCAAGATCCTCCTTTATTTCCTGTGTCCTTCTCAGAGAGACCGTACACTGCAGCTGTTTGGAAGCAAAATACGGTCTAACTGCCCAACAACTACCTGTGTTCACAGATCAGTAAGTCAGACAAAACAGCACTAGATCCCTTCAAGCTGTTTGCCTGAGAGAGCAGACTAATTTATCTGATACTTAACCAGTGATTTACCAGAAAAACTAAAAATTCTACCTCAAATTTGAACCCATTTACAGAGAAACAGGACTAGGTGAAAAAGTATGACAGCTTTACTTAACGCCAATTTCACTTTTACGTGGGAAGGCAGCCTGAGGAGGACATATACCACAGTTTTTCACTCTTTTCCTGCTTTCTGCTGTGTTCATCTTTTATATTATTGACTGAATTCTTTTTTGTACCATTCTCCCTTAAAAGTACTATAGAAAATGTATGCACTAGTAGAGTCATCATATTAGAAACACTGGTTTGGCAAACATTAATAAAAAAGGACAAGAATACATCAGTGAATATATTTTTATATTTTTTACATACTCTCCAAGCTTGGAAAAAAAATCCCTCTCATTGCTGAACATATCTCTCAATAATTTATCTGTCACTTTCTGAGAATTTACCGAGTATGACAGGAAAGACAGGACCCAACGTCCCCTATACTTCTAGGACTGAAAAATAAAAATTGACCTGCATACTTTTGTCTGTCAGATGAAAACAGACTATTTGTATATAAACCAGCAAGTAAGTTAGGAAGAAGGGCTGAGAGGCAAAAGTGTAGCTCTGCTTTAAATACAAAGAGCTATCGATGTTTTACCCAGAAGCATTTATACATTAAATACCCATCACAAAAGGTTCTTTCGGGTGTGTGGGGATGAAGCATGTGAAAAAATCAAGGCTGGAAAAAAAGCAGTCTCACAGGACTGAGGTGACACCTGTATGCCAAAGCAAACTGAGTTCTTGCTACCACTTCTGATTGTGTGCAACTAAACCAGTCCCAAACTGCCATTCCTTCTCTATTTGTAATGCCTGAAGCAGGCTCACTACAGAGTCATAAAAGCTTTTCAGGCTGCAAGAGACTGCTGAATATCTGATAATTCAATCTCTGCTCAAAACAGCTCAATTTAGATCAGTGCCTTGCATGGCAAAGCTCTGAATCTCTCCGAAGTTGTAAGGTCCACAAAGTCCACAGTTCTTCACTTCCGAGTGAAGAAAGATTCCTTCTAAAAATATTTGCCATATATTTAGGTGTTTCAGCGTGAGCCCTACACCCAGTGATTCGCCTTACCAGCATGCAGAGGTCTGGCCGCAAGAGGAGGACAGAGCCCACTGGAATCTCTCAGCTGGGCTCCCCCCTGGGCCATCTCTTCAGCCACGCTGTGCAATCCTAGTGTCCTCTGCGTCTCCTCAGAGGTCTCATGCTCCAGCCCCCACATAAGCTTGCTGCCCTTGAGTGAGCGAGCTCCACTCGGTCAGGAGCTGCCACCCACCCATCCAACCCCGTCGGGCACTCTTCTCTGCCCCAGGGCAAGCGCCAGCCTCTGCTGAACGCCATAAGCTCCCCAACTCTCCAGGCTGTCAAGGCCCCTCAGAACGGCACACCTGCACCTCAGCATACTGACTGCTCCTCACCATCTAATGTAATCAGGGAGACAGCTGAGGATCACTGTTCCACCAGAGAGATATACTGCTTCATAACTGGGTTTTTCCCAGGTTTGTAAGGTGACACAATCCCAGTCACTACTGAGTAATTTTTACCATATTGACCACTTTCATAGCTTTTTTCCTAATCCTTCATGTTCAGAATGTCTCATCAAATAAAAAGCTGCCAAAATGCAACAAAGCCTTTAAGTTCTTTTTCCTCAGCATCCAAATTCTTCATTAGTAGTATCTTTTGGTATCTCGTTGCATAAAAGTAGACTCCCTATCCTATGAGCACAAGAGACTGACAGTGTTTGAAAAATTAAGTTTTAATAAAGAAAATAGTATTTTTCTCTCTCATTCACTTTTTAAGTCCAACTCAACAGGTCCTTATGACGAACAACAGCAAATACATCTTGACTCTCTCACTTTCTTGAAATATGTCCCTGCAGTATCTACCTCAGTTTGCTGATCTTTACAAGCATAATCACATTTTTCTTAAGTTTGAAGACACTTGTTGCACTGGTGGCTACAAGCTTTCACTTCCAAGCCTCCAAAAATCAAAACGCATTTCTGAAACAGCTCAGAAGTCTAATCTGTATCCAACCTCCAAAATAAACTGCAAAAGCTATTTTCAGATTATATCATAAATACTTCATGTAAACTTGCTCAAAAACACACACAAACCACAATTACAGACTCACAGGGTTCCTTTGCCAAAAGGCTCAATATTCTACTACTAAATCTGCATGATAGTTCTTTCCAAAAACTACTGCTTACTCTGCTTGGCTTTAGGCCATTTCAATTTATAAACAGGAAAAATGTGATGCCATGGAAAAGATATATACAGAAAGCCTGCACATACTAAAAAAAAGCAGATAAACATATTTTTAATGGAAATTCAAAATATCACTTTAAAATGTTGAGTTGTAGGTACAGAGGAAAAAAAATCCACTACAATCCAGATCCCACAAACATTTGCACAGGCTCCTAATGAAAGCAGAAGTATCAATGTGCCTAAAAGCCAAAACTTCATGGAGCAAGAACCCAGGCAGAGAATAAACACCAATCTCTAATATTTTCACTCTGGAACCTGAATATACTTTAGGTGCCAAGCAGCAAAAGATAAAGAGGAGATAATTTTCAGCTGTGCCGGAAAAACAGGCAGCAAATGTTTTCAAACTGTACGTTGCTGTTCCGTGGTTCAGGTTCAATCACACAGCACAGGAGCTATTCCAAGCATTCTTCAACAGACCCAACTGTTCTCTATACACAGCTAATGTTTCTAGCCATACTTTGTGGTTTAATAGCCATTCCTCGGGCTCTTACACAACTGGAAGTTATGCAAACAAACACAGTGCATGGCTTTTAGCAATTTTTAGACTATTTAAGCATAGTCTTCCTAACAGAGAGTTTTCAGGCGTGCAGATTATGATGTATTTTAGTAAGATTCACAGAATTCATACTTTACTCCTCCACAGGCTGGCAGAAAATCTATACCATCACTACCTTCCTTGTGCCCTCCTTCCAGACAAATGTGCCCAAGCACAAATTACATTTTTTTGGAAGCAGAGGCTGGTAGTATTACAGGAAGAAAGGCAATTCCATTATTCATAAAGGATATCAGAAATAGTCATAAACATCCTCTAACAGTTAAAACAATATTCTTTACTGATACTGGCTGCACACCCTTGTGCTACAGCTGTCTACCTTACACAGAAGAACAGAAATTCAGTTAAAGACTTGAGTTTTTCAGGGGGTTATTTGCTAGAATTTTATTNGGGGGGGGGTGGGGCGGGGTTAGTTTGGTTTTTGTAATTGAAATGCTAGAGTAAATTTCTTTTAATATTTTAATTTCTCATTTGGGATTGTCCTAGAAGCTGGTGAGCAAGCCCAAATGCTTAGAGATGTGAGCTTTGAAATACTACAATCTTGCATTGAAGGCTGGTTATTATGACAGCCCATGCTCAAGAAAACCACGCCAGCTGCCAGACAATGCAGCAAGCAACACAGATTATTTGTCTGGATGCAGAACCCCAGTCATCACAAAAGACATTAGAGAAACATTTTGACACACTTTCCCACCAAGAGACTGATAACAGATGTTACTCTTCCATACATCGTGGTGGCAAAGGGCTTGCACGAGAGGGATGATGCAGAGGCTCAACCTAAATGCAGTGCCAGGAATAATAGGAACAGCAGATCAGGAGCTTAGAGCTGGGATGCCAGGCTCTCCATTGAGAAAATCTAAGAAGACTGTTTTAAGAACGAACATTTGGAGCATATGTGTGCATTTCAGAAGCCCAGAAAACACTGTATACCATGCTTGCTTAAAATAGTTGTGAAAATACCTATGATTTACAATTTTAAAAACTTCCTGCATCTTTCCATAAGTGAAGTATGCATTCTTTGCCTTACATTACTATCAAGCAACTTCCTGAAGGAAGCTTTATTTTAAGTCATCAAAGCACAAGAACAAGAGTATTTTTCCTATCAAGAATGGAGGACTTTCTCTTTATGCAAGGAATTCTAACAACCAAGAATATACTGTACTTCACATATACAAACAAGATAAAAATGGCTTAGAACAAGCACAGAAGAATGCAACCAGAAGGTGTTAAGAAAAAAAAAAAGGCACTAAAAAAGGTATAACATAACAAAACCCAATAAAACAAAGGTGAGGAAAAGCAGCATTATCTTATTAAAATATTCATGTGAAGGGAGCTCTCAGTGTGCCATGATTTAACCCTGACTAAGTACCAGCAGCAGCTCTCCATCCCTCTCCTCCTTTGCCAGTGGGATGCGAGCGAGAATGAGGAAAGGTAAAACCCACATACTGAGATAAGAACAGTTTAGTAATTGAAATAAAGTAAATACTAAAACAACATTAATGATATATTATTATAATTCTAATGAATAGGGAGATGAGGGGGTTGGGGGAAAGGGGTGACCCAGGGATAAAACCCCAAGAAACAAGTGATGCACGATACCATCAGTGACCACACACTGACTGATGTCCAGAGTGCCTGCCAGGAAGAAAATTAACTCTATTCTGTCCAAAACCACGGCTCTGAAAAATTCATAACATTCTATCTTATTCTAGTGCTCTACTTCCTTGTTAATCCATCCACATCTTGCATCACATTAACAGTGACAACCCTTATGTTTAGGTGACACATCTCCATTTGAACTTCTAATATGAAGCAGATGCCATACGAGACCATTTAAAATACCTAAGGTGCAAGAACTAACAGAAAGGTTGCAAAGCTATTGGTTGAAAACGACTTAAAGCCTATCTTTCTCAGGAGAGAAAAAAAAAAAAAAGAAAAAAAAATTGGTCAAAAAGATTCTGTCTGCATGTGGATTTCATCTTGTCAAGATAATTTGTGGGTGAAAAAAGGGCTGTATAAGCAGCAAAACTAAACATAAAAAGGCAAAGAAAAAAAACCCTAACTCCACCATTATTTTTTAATTGAACACAGCTTTTCCAAGAATTTACAATGTTCTCAATCATGCTTATTAATATTCTTTAAAGCAGTTTCTCCTTTTAACCTTTCTGTGACAAGGCAAATATATTTCTCAAGCTCAGTATTTTGATGACTTAGGCTAAAAGGAGAATTTTGATTATTTCATAAGCAGATGTTGCAAAGCAGAGCATGCATTTCCAAATTAAAGACATAGCTCTGGTCTTCTTGCTATTATTAAACTGAAATTTGTACTTCAGAGAATATTACGAATTTTTAATGTCCATGCTTTCGCAAATTTTATATCTAAAATATGCCAGATTAGAAAAGTTGTTCATACTCTATGAACTACAATCAAAAGAACGGTATATTAGTTTTATATTGTATATTTTGTTTTAAATAGATTTGTTTCAGTCTCACACTTTCCTTAAATACTTATGTTGGGGTGGCAGTGTATAAACACTTGCTAGCATCCACTTGATGCTGGCACCTACAAGGCACACCTCCAAAGAACAACATCAAGCCATAAAATCATACTCTCCAGTTCCTGTAAATACTACAAGGTAAAAGTGAAATAAAAATAGTGATATTCTCAAAGCATGGCTTAAAATGAATGCACTTCATCTGAAAATAATTGTTAAAGAGGCACATTTGCATTTATTTCCCAATTAAATCCAATAAATATGCAACTCATATCTCTTATATAAATCTCTTACAACAAACTTCTTGAAACAAACATTTATATGTCTGTTGACATTAAATCTGTAATTACTATATTCTATTTGAAGTACAACTAATTTCTGTAAAAAACAAAGCCTCCTATCTTTCTTTAAAATTCAAAAGTAGCAAAACTAACTACCAACATTATAATAAATAATTCTGATATGCTAAAGGTAATTGCAATCTCATTTCCCAAACAGATCATGTTCAAACACGCAAAGTAACAGATTTTCAATATTGTCGTAATTCTAACCAAGAAGTACCATCAAGCCATTTCTTTATATTGCACTTTGGCCAAATTAAAATGGAGATGCTCCAATGATAGTTTACGGTTTTTCGGGGGGGNTCTCCACATACTGAACACGCTTCACGTGTTCCTACCAAGAACACGTGCAGCTATCTTTACATCTCACTTCATTTTATACGGTTCTAAAGCTGTGAAAGCATCACCATGTCATAAATAAAAAAACTAGAGTCTATCAGCAGGCATGCCAGAATTAAATATGACTCTCACAGCAAAGCCACATTAACTGCTCTCCAGTTCAAGAACAAAACCACAAATACCACACAGAGATGGAATAACCATGCACAACTGATAAAAGCACTAAAGTTTATATGTGCCAATATGAACACACAGCTCCACTACAGCTGCTCAGCATATACAGAATTAAGCAGAATCAATAATAATTCAGCTTTCTACTGCACTTAACTGACATCTCATATAATCTTCACAAGAAGTCCAACTCCTCACATTCTGCAACCAGCTAGGCTTGAAAACTGGCACTAATCCTTTCAAGCAGAAGTTTCAGCTTCTCCATACTGAAAGATGTAGCAAATGCACAGTTATCTGTCAAAATAAACACCTTCCATTACCCCACTTAATACAAGACCTAACCTTGTGTGCACCTTAAGAAACAATTGAACTAACTGAAGACTTAGCAACAGAAGGAGAAAAAGCAGTATTAAGTAAACTTAGCAAAGTTCATCAGATGACATCCAAAGAGCTGGTATGAGTAACAAAGACGTTTAAGAGAAAAGCTGTTTTCACCAGTTATGAACTTAACACTGTTTCTTAAATACAGCACAACTTTCAAAAGACATCTTTCCTTTCCAGATGTTGCAAAACCTGGGCATGTCAATACAGACCTAAAAACCAAACAAAACAAAACCAAAACACACACACACAAAAAAACCACCCAAATTAAAAAAAAAAAAAAAAAAAAAAAAAAAAAAAAAAAAAAAAAAAAAAAAAAACAAAAAAAAAAAACAAAAAACCAAAAAAAACCCCACAAAAAAACCCAAAAAAGAAACCAAAACACACCACCCTAAGAATTTCCAATACAGACACACTTTTCCTAGCTGACAACCTTTCCTCTAGGTGAGTTACCCTTTTTCACCAAGAAGATGCAGGCGCCGCCGTGGAGGCAAAATACTTTATGGACAGTGAAATGCCTTTTAAGATCTGGATCAATTTTCTAAATTAAGTAAAGAATCAGCAGAATTTCTAGTCCAATATCCTTTCACATTTGTCAGCCATGAATGGAGACTTTCCATTCTGTTTACACATACTGGTGAAAAACATAAAAGAAACAACACCAAAAGAGGCCCAATCATCACTGAACATTTTTCTGCTGGGAGAGAAGACACAGCAAACATTCTCTTAACCTTGCAAGTAAAGTACAGCAATTTCACTGCCCCTCAGCATTTGAAGATTAGATCACAATACAGGTTTTATCAAAAGTTAATATATTAGAATCAAGAGTACAACTAAGAGGATGCTAAGCAAAACAATACAAGTTCAGCCCTGATGCCTGAGTTTAGTTCATCATTTTTCCCTCTTGTCTGGCAACAAGTATTTGACTGAAAAAGACAGACCTTCATGAAGAGTCTTTCTCTTTGGAGAAAAGCAAGCAAAGAAACAAACATTCCTCGAGCTTAATCTAGAAATGTCCTGGATTTGTCCATAAATTATTATGCTATTTCAAAATTATGACACTATTTCAAAGTTAGAAGACAAATAACATATCATACCATCCAAAAATGTTTTATGTATTTTTTAGACAATGACTACCAACAAGAACTCACCTGCTACTGTATACTATACTATACTGTGACTTCAGTATACTGTAAAACTTAACCTTTTAATTTGGGTATCTGCAAGAGCTCTTTTGAGCAAAATCGTTCTGGCTATTGCAATTACCATTAGACACAGGAGTTTAAAGGGCTTTTAAACACAGGATCTGTGCTAATGAATACCAAAACTTCAGAACAAACCCCAAAAAAGCCCCTTTCTGGAGAATAAAAAGTCCAGTATTCCCTAATTCAACACTAAGGTCTTTGTACACTAGGCCAGCCTGTGGTGACTTTATTATATGGTAATGGTTATAGTTCTTTTCTCCACCATGACTTTTCAAATCATGGAAAATACAAAAGCTTTTATCTCCCAACAGTAGCATACTAGGTCAATTTGTCTATAGAATTGCTAAGAGCTTAAGAAGATTAGGAGAGGTTTTGAGACCAAGTTTTAAGACAAGGTTATCATCTACACCAGAAATGTCCATGCAATTTTAAAACAAAAAATTGAAATAGAGCTTCATCAGATAAAACCTCCATTTTCAAATAACGTATACTGGAAAAATATTTTTCTCATATATATTTTATTTGGAAGGCCTGGGAGAGACTAATCTGCCCCATGTACTGTGTGGTCTCAGGACATAGCAAAAGCTTATGCTTTTGAACTATATAATACAATGCAAAGGTAAAAATTCAAGTTCTCCCTCAGCTTTCTGCATTGTAATCCTGTTATATGTTGTCAATCACGAATTTCAAGAGCAGCTTGTCTATAAAACCTACTTCATTTCAGAGCAAGATTTCTATCAGTATAAGCACCCATACCACAGACTCTGGTAAATCACCCAGCAAAGCGCCAAAGACGTAAGCACCACTAAAAACACATTCGAAGAAAAGACTTAATTAGACACCTCGTTTCTTCACCCTCCAGGCCCAAAGAACGATGTCTTGTTTTCTGACCTTCTCCTATACCACTTCCTCATTAGTAACTTCATATATGCATAAACAACTTCATTCTGGCTGCCATTCACAAAGAACAGCTTAGGAAAACATCTAAGGCCCTGATCCCAAAACCACACAAACACGCGTTTAAATATAAGCATGTGGGAAACTCCAGCACAGCCTTGGAAGCGGCTCTCGTGTTTGATTATAAACAAGCACATCAACCCATCTGTTGGGACCACAGTCCTGAAAACATCGGAGCTCCAGGATGAACGAACCACATGTCCAAAACCAGCTCCCCAGAGGGATCCTGCTGTGGGGAGGTTTCGAAGAGGAAATCCAAAAACACGTCAGTGGAACTGACGATGAGAGCCCCGAAGACACTCAGCGGGCGTCTCACAAGGCAAAAGCCTGACCTGCAATCAGCATTTCGGAGCGCACCACGCAAGAACTTGATATGACCGGTCAGTGTGCTCCGTGAATTCGCGCAGTTACCGGCAGCCCGCTGCGAGGGGCGGAGCCTGGCTCCGGGCACGGATACGGACANTTTTAAGTGCTGGAGAATGTTTCAACCATCACACACACACTCACATACACACACACTCACATACACACAAAAATCCTTCCGGGAGCGGGGCGCAGCCGGCAGGCTGCAGAAGGCCGGCGGCCGCTGCGCAAGGGAGGCAGGGCGGCAGAGCCGACGAGGCCCCGGCGCTGCCCAGGGCACATCAAAGTGTGATGAGACGCAGGCGAGAGGGCGAGCGCACACGGTGCCCCGCACAGCGCACCCCCTGCGGCTGCACCGGCGGGCAGGGGCGCGGGGCTGGGGAGCGCCGGCGGCGGCAGCGCGACAGCCGGAGGCGCCCGCCCGAGCGCCAGCACTGCGGGCCGCCCGCGCTTCGCACCGCCGCATCCCGACCGGCCGTCGGGGAAAGAGCCATCGCCGCGCCGGGCACCGGCTCAAAGGCGACCCCCA
>VYXF01001810.1:18387-30621 GCA_013397295.1 Polioptila caerulea | reverse complement strand
CGCGGGGCGCGCACAGGCGCGGCCGCCCCGCACTGCGGCGGTGCACCCTGGGGACAGCGGGAGCGGGGTCCGTGCCGGGACCCCCGGCGGCCCGCAGCCTTCCCCGAGCAACCCCTGCGCGCAGAGCCCGGAACCATCTCGGCCTGCCCCGCGTTCCGTCGCTGCGGGCACGGGCGCCGCCGCGGGCCTTCGCCCTCGCTGTCGGGCTCCGCTCCCCCCGGGTCGGCACGGTGCTCCGGGGCCGGGGGGCAAAGGTCGCGATCGATGGGCGAGCCGGCCCCCACAGGCGCGAGTAGGGAGCGGGGCCCGCCCTATCCAGGCGTCAGCGGGGGGCGGTGAGTACCGCTCACTGACAGGGACACACCGCGCCTGCCGGTATGTGCGAAAAAGTCAGGGATGTCGGTAAAGAGAGAGGTTAAGGACAGGGATGTCCTTAAGCTGCCACGGTGACGCCGGCTGCGTTGTCAGATGAACAACATTCTAGCAAATCCGTTGGCACGAGAAGACACCAGGAACGCAGCTCAGAGTTTCTCCGAAAGTGACGGAAAATCCTCTGTACGTGCGTCCATGTGTCTCTGCGGTACGGAGAAACAGCTGCGTCTGCGGAGCGAGCCCAGCGGGTTTGGTTCTCAGGAGGAGTGGAATAGTAGGGAAAATGACACATGCATTAACGAAGAAAATTCACAGCGAAATTTACTACCTAGAGAGGGGGACTTGCTGTCTTCAGTGGAACAACAGTATTCTCTGAGATCTAAATGTGCAGACAGAGAATTTGTTTCATTTTGCACATCACAGCAGTGCTGCCTTCTGTGCAATGCTGTGAGTGGGAAATGTTTCTACAAATCCTGCATCTGCCAGTATTGCCTCACTGTGCCAGTCTTTTCCCTCACTCCACGTAATTTGGTTGAGGTTTTCATCCAATGTGGGAGCAGGTGACCATAACTTCCCTGAAGATTAACAACTCTGGGGTTTGTAACAGCCTATTGATGTGATTCTTATGTGCCAACAATTTTTTAAGGTCACTCAAAACCTTTCTTGATTTGTTTGCTTAAGCTTCATGGAGTGTTTCAGGTCTCCAGCCCTGAAATTGGAAGCAACTTCAACAGCTCCTATCTCCTGATTCAGTGAAATGTGAGGGTCTGAAATACTTTCCTATCACATCTTCACCTTTCCGAGGTGTCTGCACTTCTTTCAGGTCGCTGCTCCGGCACGCAGATGCAGCCTTCACGAAGCTCTTGGAAGTTCACAGCAGGCAGAAAGTGATGAGCAGAGGCACTATTGCTTTTGTAATTATTCATTTTTCACTCACTTCCTGGGGGGACAGTAGCTTTAAAACTACTCCCATGTTGAAGGTAACACTTAAAAGTGCATTGTGGCATGGACTTCCTTTTTTGTGAGCTCTCCAAAAATGGCAAATTTGAATACTAATTATACACTACAGGAAAAGGTGTGAAAATGCCACCAGTCGTTCAGCTAAGACAATCTTTCTAATCTTTTTGTATGTAGATTGTCTTCCAGGAATAAGAAAAGATATTTCTTCAGGTTGAAGTGTCCTGGTTAAGGGCAAATTACTTCAACTGTTAGTCTAACACACTCTTCAGACTACAAGCTGTCTGGAAGTTCAGGAAGGCCGTTTTCTGTGCATTTTGGGGCAGGAGTCTTGCAGACATAACCTGACAGTTGTGGTGCACTGCACTTCGTTTGCTTCTGGAGCTTTGCTGTTCCATTTTCCTGTTAGTTCCAAATTTAAATAAAGCCTTTTCAAGATGCGTCATTGCAAAAGCTAGCTTCCCTTTTTTTTTTTTTTTTCCTGGAGTAATTTTCCTCAAGTATGATAAGAGATACTACCTTTAGTCTAATACCCTGTTAGGGTAAGTGCCACAACTGGAAAACACGTGAGCTTTTCAGCAGTGTAGAACAAGCCTTCAGATCTGCTTAACGTCTTCAGGTACTTAAAGACAAGGTTTTGTCTAAGATTTAAAACAGCCGTTAACTCGTTTTTCTAAACAGAAACATACTGATGGCTACCGAAAATTACACTCCTTGGTAGTTTATATCAAGCAGATCCAGGGAAAGGTTATAAAGAGCTCTTCGTTGTGATTTTTGTTTTAAGGTTTACAAACTTGCAATGCTGCCTAAAAAAACAGCACAAAATTGGAGTCTAGGTTTCCATGCCTCTCCCAATGGTCTGTAAGAATCAGTTACATGTATGATTTTCAGGGTTCTTACTGTGATAAAATGTTGAAAACTGTGGGATTAGATATATTGTTTCATTAAAAATTGAAAAAGTTAAACATCCACTGTGCCTTGAGCATCTCTTAAAAGCTGATAGCCTCTAAAGTGGTGTTTAAGACTTTGCATAAGCCAGACTTTGAAATGGGATGATTTCTACCATGAATCCTTCATTATCTCTGTTTTGTTCTTGTTGGTGCTGTTGAAGTCCTTGATGATTAGAAAAAGAAAATTACTGCAAGTATGGCTGGCAAGATTGGAAAAACTGATTACGGACCTTGAAAACTGATATGATAACTGAACTGTGGAATACCTCAAAGCCATTCTAAAGAGGTGAAACAATCTATAAACCAGGTGAAGTGCCCATGCAGTGATGCCCAAGGCATGGGTAAGGGCAACAGCTGGAAACCACTGTGCAGCTGAACCCTGTGGTCCAGTCACTGTCACTGAGATGTGGAGGGATGAATTGCATGGCTGGAGCACTGCATCAGTGGCTCTAACAGGCTACAAGCTGTTCAGAAGGAACAGGCAAGGAAGGAAGAGTGAGTGGCAGTGGGGATGATATTACTCCCTGTGTGAACAATGGATGAACTAGAGAGCTGCCATGGAAAAACAGCAAGGAACAGGTAAAATGGGCAAAATCTTACAGGCAAAACTGGGGTCAAGCCAACAATGGAAACCTCATGGCTGATGTTTACTACAGGCCACCAGATCTAGAGGAGGTTAATGAAGTGTTTTTTACTTCAGCTACAGAGGATTCACTCTCCAAGCTCTGACCCAGATGGAGGGCTTCAACCACTCTGACATCTGCTGGGAAAGCAGCACAGCAAGCTGTAAGCAGGCCAGGAGACTCCTGGAGGGCATTGCGGTCTGAATCCACTGAATCCTCTCCAGTCAGAGGAGAAACTTTACCACAATAATAAGAAGGACTTCTGCAGGTATGTGGTCAGAAAAGGAGACCAAAGAAAATGTAAGCCCCAATAAATAAGACAGAATAACTGGTCTAATACAGAAAAGGCTGAGGCACTCAACCTTTTTTTTTCCTCAGTTTTCAGTGGTAAACTCTCTTCCCACATTTTTTAAGCCCCTTGTACCTAATCTAAAATCTAATCCTCCTTCAGTTTGGAGTAACTCTTCTCCAATAAGTTTTGATTTGTACGGAAAAAATATGCAGTTCAAAAGAGTATGAGAAATACAGTGTGGAAGGGACAGTGCAGGCAAAAGGATGGGTGGTTCCATCATGCATTTTACTTTATCAGTGGCAGGAAATTTCTTATTTTAGTAGCTGCTCTGGATTAAGCTTGATAGTCAGGCTCTATGTAGATGACAAGATTTTTGCCCTGTGGTGGCACACGTCTTCCACAAGAAACCCAGGTAAAACAGCTTCAGTCATTCTAAATTTCTTATACTCTAGTCTTCAGATTTATTAAAATGCCCATCAAAGAGAGAGATCGTGAAGCTCTTTTATGTTACAGTGGAGAATATTACATTGTTTATAGTAGATATTGCAGTTTTATCCCACACTGTCAAATACCATGCATGCATCTCTGTTTTTGAACAAGCAGTAGCAGAAATATGGACCAGCTTTTTCAAATGACTATTAGACATGGTGACTAATATTTAAACCCAGTATGAAGTTGCATGATTGTCATAGCTAGTAATGGTAGAAGAGTGTAGCTAGACTGAGTGGAACATCAAACTGAAGAAAAGTAGACCTGCTATTACAAATTTAAAAGCTAACCTTTAGGCAGTAAGACTTCTGGACTGAGTTCACTCATCTGCTCAGATTTTAGCTAGTGTGTATTCAAGGAACAGTCATGGGTGGTCTCGTAGGGAAAGTGGGAAAAGATGCCCCACACCCTTTGGCTCACAGTTTGCCTGATGCAAATACATCCCTGGCTGTCAATCTGTTGCAAACAGCTGCTCCTTTATCCAATAGCAATCTAGTTGATATTTCACATTACAAGTTACCTTCTAATGCTATCCATTCTGTGGATTGATGGAAAGAATTAGATAATTGAATTGATTTTGAATTGATATTGATAGAAGAACTGATATATTAGTATTACCATAATTGATAAAAGAACTAGAGAAGAGGGGAATTGTTATCAAGTTTCATTCTCCCTGTGTAGCTGCTGGTAAAAAAATCTCACGGGACAAGGTGACTGCCAGTAGATCACAGAGCCTTGAACAGTGTCCCTGAACCACTCACTGCAGCTGTTCCCAGGAAAAGTGATATAGTTAATATTCTTAATGAATAAGATGCATGTACTGAACAACACCAGCAGTATACTTAAAATATCTTGGTGTGGTATTCAGGAAATCAAGAGAGGATTCAAAACCTATCACTCAAAAAACAGTCATTTTGCTGGATTTTCAAGGGAAAGGAATTAGGGAAACTAGAATGAAACTAGTCATTACTGAGGCTGGGATACAAGACTTAAGTCTTCTTTCTCCTCCACTAGGAACTGATAAATGAATAAGTGAAAGCTGCCATTTAACCTGTATACTATGGAAAGCAACTATCTAGAATGTATTCTAAGTATTCCCTGGAACTTTGTTAATACACTGATCATGAGGTGTTATAGTGAGACAATGTTGACAATATCTGAAAAGATAGGAAGCTTTGTGTATGTCAGACAGTGCTAACCGTTGCATTGAGAAATCTGGTATTCTATACTGTAAACCCACAAAAATTGGCAAACTCCGCATTTACTTGAACAGTGAGGTCCAAATATCAAAAATCTCACACCAGTCCTGGCAGGATTCTAGATTTCAACTTGGCCTGTACCCTTAGGACCAATATGGAACACAGCATACTCTCAAATTGAAGAACTGGAAGCCTGGAAAACCAGATATGAAAAGCCTTTTTATAACAAAATCAAGTGACTGTTGCAATCAACCATGATACTTGCTGCAATTTTTGGAATCACAGCAGAAATTGAACAAACTGCTGGACATCATTGATGTGATATTTTTTTAGGATTAATACCATCTGGATCTGGTATATTGCATCTTATATCCTATGATCATTGTATTATTATGTTCTATTAGCTTTTTTATTCTTGTGCTGGTATATTTGTGTATTGCTTTTCTCTCCATGTTAAAAATATACCACATTTAACACATCAATTGTTAAATTATTACCTGCCAGTGAGAATACTATCTCCTTCTAGATTCTGCATTTTACTGTATAAGAAATGTATGTATAATCAACAGAAGACCTGCTTCTGTAGTAGAAGGACTACTCTGAAAGCTAGGTTTATATTTGCTTATTCACTGGCAGAGCTTCAGAGCCTGGTTAAAAGAAATAATCGGTATGCGGTCTTGAACTGTGGCCAAATTTCAATTCATTGTTTTTTCCCACAAAATGGCTTTAAATATCATTGTACATTCCCTAAAGAATTAAAAGGTACAGGAAAGGAGGAAGGAACAAACAGTCATTTGATTGGGAACAGAGGTGTTATCAATCATAGTGACTGGAGCTTAGTTAGAGTGAGAAGAGGACATGCTAGAGTAATACACCATGAGCTAGAGCATTGACAGAACATTAGCACCAATGTTTTTGTTTAGGTAACAGAATTTATTGTCTGCTTTGTTTAATATTTCACAGGCTTTGTGTGTCCATTCCCATCAAATGCACACTGAAGTAGTTTCTCCTATCCCAGGCTGAAGTTTCCTGGAGAAATAAAACCAGATTTTTTTGATTGACAGAAACCATCATTAGTGACTGTGTGGCTCTGAGGCACAAGAGAATTTACAAGATATCTATATTTGGAATTGACAGGCTCTGGCTGTCAGTGCCTCTGGAGGCTGCATTTTACTTTTAGGTATATTTAGCCAGTAGTAGAGAAATTACCCATTCATCTGCCAAAACCAGAAAACACACCTACAGAGGCACTGATTACACTGTGATATTTATCTCCTTACTTGACAGAGCTACATATTTCATTGATGCACGTGCATCAATGCATTTTTGTGGGGTTTTTTTTTGCTTTGATATTCTGCATCACTTTGGTGAAAAGAAAGGATTCTGCCAACAGAGCAGGAGAACATCTGTCTCTGTTAATGGAGAACCTGTACTGAGTTTCCTTCTTTTCTCCAGTTAGACCCCAACAAGTGAATTAGTATTTCTATGTGAATGTCCATGCATAGAAGCAAATCTAGGATGAGGTGGCAAAGACTGATATTGCTTATTTTGCCTAGTAGTCTTTGACTTTCAGATGAATGAGACTGATAGACCCCTCTGATGAATCCAGTGTGGAGACAGTTAAGCAGTGAAGTGTGCTGTCTTCCCAACTTCTTAATGGTTCTCTCTGTGGACAGTCCCATTTTTTCTGTAAAATCATCTCCAGAGCAAGGTGCTGCTTATAGTTTGATTAAAGGAGGCACAACAAGGCTTTAAAAGGAGACTCCCTCACTAGATGACATGCTTGAGATATAATGAATATTTTAATTTCTCTTTGTCTAAGATGCCTTTTCCCCCTGATCAGTAAAACACTGTCTTATCTCACAACAGCAGACTTTCTGGATGAGTTTGGCCAAACAAAAGCCTTTTTGCCTGAGGTAGCTGGAATTACTGTCAGCATGTTACTGGTCTGCTCTTCCACTGAGCTCTTTAAAGGCCACTCTTCTAGCCAGATGAAAGGGACATACTGGAGAACAGTAACTCCTTGATTAGTACCTAAAACAAAATGTGATTTGTGACTTTATCAGCATGGCTTATGAGTAACATAATATGATAGCAGCTGGTGCTGAAACATATTGAACAGCTCACACCCCTCCAAGGTTTGTTAGAAAGCGTTTGTTTGCTGGTGTTTGATTTGCAGCAGCATAGAGTGATAGTGCAGGGCAAGGTACTGCTGTAAGAGATGGCAGATGACAGATAGATCATGAGTCTGCATGCACCAGAAGTGGGAGCATGCAAGTTTCTGAGAGCGTTTTGTGACAAAACACACAATATATCTAGACATAGAGGAATAAATATTCCCATGCAAGAACTTTCACTTGTGTATCAATAAGAATACAAATCTTCAAGGGTCTCCAAAGGCCAATTTCCTGTTTCTGTGGTCAGTAAGATATTAAAAGAGAGTCCAGAATCACTGCATCAGGCATATTTTTCACAAGGATTAAAGAACATTGCTGAAATTAGAGACATAGAGGGATGGCTATGAGGATTGACACCGAGGAGAGCCCAGTTGCTGTTCCACCTTTGTAATGCCAAGAAAGGCATCAGACTCACTCAGTGTTTGCTATAGTGTCTGCCTCTCACATCATCATGTCCAGGAGACAGAAAATGCAACTGTTGTGATCCTGAATTAACTGTGTTGGGAAAGTGTTGAATCAATTAAAATTCCTGCAGAAAAGTTCTCATCCCATAAACATCTGCCTGGCCAAGTCATCACAATGCATTAGTGCAAATTACCTCACTTCAGGCTCTGAGTGGGTCTGACAGCAGCTGTCTACAGTGAGAAAGGCCATGGGAATATGTAGAGCAGTAGACAGGACAGAGAGACAGATCATCCCAGTGTGCAGTGGGAGGAGGTTAAAGAAGGGATGACGTAACCCACAGGTAAGATTTTGGCTCTTTGATTTGTTTGTGACATATAGCCAAAAGATTCCTGAAGACAGGCCTGTCTTTGAAATCAGTCTTTACTGGACTGGGACCAGAGAACCTCAGTCATTTGTACTGGGCACTTCATAGGTTGCACCATGGGACCCATGAGGTGCACAAACCCTCATGAGTGTTTTCCAGTGCACTAGGGCATGGGCAAGCAAGAAGGCAGAGCAAGGACTGGTGAGTGTCTGAGCCTCAATCTTGACAGGCTCAGGATCACCACTATGATTCTTGTATTTGAAACTTGAGTGAAAATCTAGCATCAGCCTAAATGGGACCAGCAGTACCAGCATTTCATTCCCTGTGTCTAACATACAGCTGAACGACCTTGACTGAGTCTAAGGAAGAACAAGGTCCTAAAACTCCCTCTGACCATAGGTATGTGCAAAGATTCTAGCTGGAAGGTCAGGATGATGGTGCCCAAGATGGCATAAGAACTCTGTAGCCCAGCTATGAGATAGAGCTAAGCCCCACAAATCCAACATAGCATATACTTGATAATATCTTCTATTCTACAAGCCTCACTGTACATCACTGCCTGTAGAGAACATGCAAATGTCAAGAGCTTGATACTGGAAAAAGATCCAGAATCAATTCAGATGGTGCTGCAGGAAGAGAAATGTTAGGAAACAACTCTTCAGTTGCATTGAATAAGCCACACTCTAGAACTGCTGCTGTGTTGGCCATGTCTTCTGCCAGTCAAGAAACTATGAGACTTCATGTTGTATCCCAGCTGTTTCCAGTCTGTAGCCCCACTCTCCATCCCTGTTGCAATCCAGAATGCAGAGAATGTTTCTAATAAATCCTCTGACAAATACTGCTTTTAACCCTTGTCCATGGAAAGGGTTTCCTAGGCTTTGGGATGAGACAGAGTTGTCAGGACTGTAAATTAGATAGTAGCATATTATGTGATTTATCACAGGGGGAGAAATATAGATTTTTGGGTTTGTTGGAATGGTAAGTAGATGAAGACAAGATGGAGGATCCTTGTGGTTTTTAGGTTTATTCCTTCTTCATCCACTCAATATTCTGCAGTATTTTGGATCACTAAATGATTGGTTAGAATTTGTCACAGTGTAGCATTACGTGAATAGAAGTTTAGTTAGTAATTGATAGAAAAGTGGAAATAATGTACATTCGTGGTGATAATTGGGTGAATTATCTTTAAGAGAACCTTGATTCTGTGTGTTGGAGGCTCTTTGGTGTCCTTTCTCCTTCATGCTAGGCTGGTGTAAAGCCTGGTGTGCAGAAATTGCTGATAAGGAAAGAATAAACAACCTGGAGAACAACCAAGATTCCTGTTTGTTTTTTATTTAACAAGGACTTAATGAAAAAGTCCTTCCCCTATCAGGGAAGCGACATGTGGAAGAGGCAGAACTCCTACACACCGCAGTTCTTCCCTCCTACAGTTCAGTAAGATTTATAACATGGAGGACTATGAAGCCCTGAGGTACTGTGGTACAACATTCTTGCACAAACCAAATCTCTCTCCTCTTTGACCCCAGCAAGTCAACTAGATTCCATTAGTGTGTATTTTTTTTCATCTCTGCTCTCACCTCATTTCTGATGCCATGAGAAGACCTTGTTCTCAGAGAGAGACTTCAGGACCTGTGCTGCTTTACCAAATGGAGCTCTCTGAAGCAACTTACAAATGTACAGGGACTTTCTCTGTGTTGCAGGAAGTACTGGAAAATTATTTGATTTGCAGCAGAAAAACTGAAAAAGAGATAGGAGATGTCAAGGCTAGATGGCACAATGAATGAACTACTGCATTTTTAACAGGTAATGTTCAGTTATTGAACTAGCTTCCAAAAGATCTAGTGGTTTCTTTTGAAGACTTCAGAATGGGATGAGATTATTTTCCTGAGAAAATTATAAGACAAGCACTAGTCTAAAGGTCCAATATTTTCATACGTGGAAGCCAAAGATGAAGATAGGACTGAGGTGTAAAGTGACCCCCTCTGGTTTTTAAATCTGCAATATGTTCACTAACTAATGGAGGTTAATTTATTGTGTTGACAAGCAGTGGCTGGGGACAGTTGTAGGCATTTGTTCCTCTGTATTTGCTTCTCTGATCAAACCTGCAGAACCTTCTAGAATTATGCATATGACCATAGGAAGTCCTGGCCCTTTTCTTGAAAGAACTGCACAGAAATCCTAGCAATAATGGGATATACTCCTGCTGTGTGTATACACCAATATGGAAATATATATATGCACTTACAAGTTCATGTCTACAAAAATACACCTAGAGGCATAAAAATATTAAACAAAGGATATGTAGAAACTTCATATTCTCTGAAAACTCCTCTGTAAATAAGATGTCAGTCCTTTTCCTGTTTAAAAAAAAATTCCAAAACCACTTTTGCCAATAAGTATTCATGATCACTGCTAACTGGAACATAAATCCCAATCTGCTTATTGATGCTTCTTAGCTCATCACTAAAAATGGCCCAAGCAGATGAGTGCTGCTCTCTGCAAAATGTAATTCCAAATCTACATGCTGGCTATAGCTTAATGCTAGGAACTGTAGTGTTTTTCATGCTTTCAGCACACAGAAGAACATCAACTATGTGAGTGACTACTGTTACAGTCTTAATTTTGAAGATGTGGGCTGATTAATGCAGTGAAAGCTGCTTACTCCCCCTCCTTCTCCTGTCCTCCATTTAGGCCAAGCAAGATTAAATCTGATTTACCAATGAGAAAGTGGAAGTCATTGGACAACCCTCCTCACATGACACGTTTATTAGTCTTCCAAACATTAGAAGCAGGACTGCATTTTAGTTGATTAAACATTAGAGGAGTTTAAAAGACCAGATAGCTGGAAAAGATTTATGAAGAATTTTTAATTTATGTTTTGTACATTGGTGATGATTATAGGTGAAAGACACAGGATGGAGCCCTGTTTTCCTGGTGCCTGCTAAGGGGAAGTGGTGAACGAATACTTTGGTTTTCTTTGCTTGTCTCTGCAGACTTTGCATTACCAAATAGACTGTTTTTATCATAACACATTGTTTTTTCAGCCTTTAAGCCTTCTGATTGTCCTCCCCATCCCATGGATGGGAGTGGTTATGTGGGGTTTAGCTGCCTTCTGGGCTTAATCCCTCATGATCTGCCAACAACAAGCTCCTGCCATGGTTTCTGAGGTGGGGAAATTTCAAACAAAGCAGAAGAGCTATTAAGACATGGATATATGCTTCATTTTTTCTTCTGGTGTTGTTAATTTTAATTTTTAATGCAGCCCGGTAATTTCTGAGCAGAAACTGTGGCTGTTGTCTGCAGATACTTGTGGAGCTACGGTGACATTCTGGCAAACCACTAGTTCCAGATTCTTCAAGCAACTTCAGAGGTGTTTTCCTGGATAAAAACACAGCTCCAGACTACAGGTCTCCCACTTCTCCTGGTGAACAATGGCACACACTCACATTTTCTTCATCAGCATTATTATTTCAATTACTTCACATGTGCAGGGGACCCTGAAATCTAGCACTTGTGGCACAATGAGCTGTTGAGCCTTGAGGCTCAATGTGAGAGTTGAAGAAATAATTCCACAAGTAGCCTCATATACCTAGTGGGATTACTTACTTGGGATTGACCAAGATGGAGCTTTATAGGCCTGCCTACCTTCATCAAAAGTAGAAGATTTAGCTGGAAATGCTTAAATGCCTGCATGACTCAGGCATCAAAGTCCTGTTCAGAGATGTTAAGGCCCAAATCTTCAATAGCTGTCATGTGCCAAGCTGAGATTTGAGCAGTGATTTTGCCAAGCAGGAGTTCATCACACTGGCAAGCTGAATGTACAGCATTAAAATTAAGCCCTTCAGGAAACTCAAAAGACCTTGAGAAACTGGCATTTTAAAGGTAAAAAAGAGTAACTTTCTACCATTTCTTTTCACAGTTATCTATCAGTTATCAGTATTTTAAAAATCTACATAGAACATTCATTCAGCAAAATGCAGTTAAATATTTACCATCTCCAGAAATCATGCTTTAAGGAGCTGTAACAAATGGAATTAATGATGTTGATTAAATATTTAATGTCTTTAAACAGATTGAAAATTTAAGGCATGATTAAACTATTAATGACAAAATCCTGCAAAAATGAGCAGTGCTACAAATTGGGAATTGGTCTTTGCTAGCCTCAGCATTATCATGGAATCGTAGAGTGCCATGGGTTGGAAGGGACCCTAAAGATGATCTAGTTCCAACCCTGTCCACCATGGGCAGCAATGCCACCCACTAGATTAGGGTGCTCAGGACCACATCCAACCTGGCGTTGGGATGGGACATCCACAACTTTTCTGGGCGATCTGTTCCAGTACCACACTACCCTCTGAATAAAGAATTCCTTCCTACCATCTAATCTAAATTTTCCCACACATGCT
>VYXF01001810.1:7580-17723 GCA_013397295.1 Polioptila caerulea | reverse complement strand
TTTTTTTTTTTTTTTGATAGCTGCTGTTGATTACAGAACAACATTGTGTGGGCCTTCAGCATATAAAAAACTTTTGTGGGTGCCTTTGGTGGAGCGGTACTTTTTCTTACATGGAAGATCAGTTAGTGAAATATTACTAAATGGGAGGCTGAATCAGAAATATTGTTGAGCAGGAACACACCTATATATAGAAATATGTAAAGCTATTATACACTTTCCTCTACAGTGATCAGACTTTACCTGAATCCATTAAACCTTTATGGCTACATTTGCTTCAGCAATAGAGAAGAAATGCCTTAGACTGTGGATTACACCTTACAGGAGTCTTTTGAAGCCACTCTGTTATTTGGATGCTGTAGTAATAGAAATTAAGATCTTCAGTGCATGGCAGTTCACAATCCCTTGCGGTTTATGATAAACACAACCCATCAGCAAATCAAAGACTGCAATAAACCACAAACATTTCTACAAGCCGTGCTTGGTAAACTGTTTTTTGCTTCAAGCAACAAATAGTTGTGAGCTGCCAGTGTTAGACAAGAGATCAGTTCTTAGAAGATACATTTCCAAAACTGGTCTGTGAGCTGGATGTAGTACCACAGAATGCAACAGTAAGTGGCAAAGAGAGCAGAGAAGCTTACTGGTGGAGCAGTATTTCATCTGAGCCTAAAACTGAGTGCTAGATTCTTCACTCTAATAATAGCTACATTTATACTATTAACAGCATTTAGGGGGAAATGGGGTATTTGGCTCAAATTTTAAACTGCTGGTAATTTCATTAGTATATTAGAGTATTTCTCTAGCAATAGCTATATGGCAGTATTTTCACAGAAATGTCTCAGTGTAAGAGAAAACTGCAACACCCACAATCTAAGGCATTTCTACTCTGTTGCTGAAGCAAATCAGGTTCAGCACAATATGATTCTCTGTATCCTGAGATTCTTAAATGAAAAGAAGTGAAAACAAGTAGCTATTGATATGAACTAATTGCCACTGTTCTTGTATTCCCACTGCCAATATCCTGTTTAACATTAGGTGTAAACACAGCAGTCAGCCAGATGTGACTGAAAGTTCATTTTAAAAAGATGCAAAATCTGCAGTATCCACACTGATATTATAGACCTGGATAAGCCATCTGCCAACTGTACTAACTTGAAAGTTAGCAGTTTTCACTCCGATGGCTAGTGTTTGCTTTGACAGAATAATGGTTTGATATTTTTTGCTCCCAACTTGGGGGACTTAACACCTTGCTAGACCACAACCCTATCTTGCTTACCCTATCTTGCAAAACACCTTCTTCTGGCAGTAACTGCGCTGTGCTCCATAAAAAAGAGACAACTAAAGCCTGGAAACCATGGGTTTAAAAGCAGGCATAGACACAGTATGTGTCAAAAACACCTCTGGGCACGTGCAGTGTCACAATCAGGACTGGAATCTGCTCACAATCCTGGAGCAGATGCTGTCACATACCAGCAGGGGAGACTTTGCAGGAAATTGTGCAGACTGCCCTGAGCACTGGACTGATAACTGATTCTGCATGGTGCAGAGGCTTCCAGCTTCTCTATCCGTTTTTGGACTCCTTGGGATCTGAATGTCGTGTTTCTCAAAAATGTGCCTGCTTTTCCAAAGTAGATCTGATTTTTTTTTTTTCATTGGGCCCTGGAGTCTCAGGATTTCATAAAATCATAGAATGGTTTGGGTTGGAAATAACTTAAAGATTGCCTAGTTCCAACACCCTGACATGGGAAGGGACACCTCCCAGGTGTCTCAAATCTTCATCCAATTTTGCCTTGAAATGGGACATCCACAACATCTCTGGGCAACCTGTTCCAGTGCCTTGCCACCCTCATGGTAAAGAATTTCTTCTCATATCTAATCTAAACTTACGATCTTTATATTTGAAGCCATTCTTCTTTGTCCTGTCACTGCATGCTTTTGTAAAAGGTGCCTCCTCAGGTTTCCCATAGGGCCCTTTTGGGTACCAGAAAGTTCTCTAAGATCTTCCTGGAGACTTCTCTTCTTCATGCCTAAGAAATACAACACTCTCAGCCTGTTTTCATAGAGACAGTGCCCTGTCCCTCTGATAATCTTTGTGCCTCTGCTGGTCTCATTCCAACAGGTCTGATTCTTTCTTGTGTTGGGGGTCTTGTGTTGCATGAGTCTAATGGTTGTCTGGCAGTTTGCTAGCAAACTGAGCTGACCTGTCTTGTTCTGCCCAATAGCTCAGAACAATAAATTTGAATCCACAGTCAGATCTTGTAGGAACTGGGAAACAACTCAAGGGCATATCTTTCAGTCAGGGATTCATGATTCACTACACCTTCTCTCTGTAGGCCATATCACTGAGAGGATTATTCTTCCAGCAAAAAAAGTTAAGGAGATCAGATGTATTTTAGACTTTGGAAAAAACAAGCTCTTAGAAAACACACAGTTTCAGACCAAGGATTCATTTGCTACAGAACTGAGTTTTTAGGAAACTAAGTAGTTTGCAGATGTTTTTACTCATTACTTGTATAAAGCCTTTGCTTTCTAGAAGAGAAGAAATGGTACTCTTTGAAAGCTGTTTCATTATCTGCCTCTTTGAAACACAAATGTTGTCTTTCAGAGGAAGAAAGCCTGAAAAAAAAAATATAAATATAATCCTATTTGTTGTGGCAAGGGGTCCTGTGACCTCAGGATCAGGTCAGCAGGGAGCCACGTGGCAAAAGAATATGGGGATAGGAACGATGGGGTTGCCTGAAAAATAAATCAATAAGGGATAAAATAATAAAGACATATCAAGAGACAAAATATCCACACACTGTATAAGGCAACCTCCAAAGACCTTTCAATGTGGCGACCCAAATGATATATAACTGAGGGTCCTGGATAGCTAACCAATGAAATAAAACATAACTATATATGTAAAACATTGTAACCCAGTCGTAAGCAGGAATCAGAACATTACCTTATATGAATCTCAGCATTAACACAACTGTTCCCATGATCCTTTCCTTCTTATCATGACTCACCATAATCTAACAAGATGTTCTCCACAGCCTTGAGTTAATGCTCACTTCATTGCTAATCAAGGCCAATTCACTCTCCATCCCTGGCTGCCCAAATCTCACACCTGTTTAGGACCGTAGTGCCAGTCTGAACATTTTCTTGCACACTATAGTTTTTGAATGAGTATGGTTTTGATATTCAAGAGATGTTATGTGTTATACTAAATTTTAAGAAATTGGAGAATTTTAGATGTTGGTATTCCTGGGGGAATTTCTGGCATGCAGGAGCAGGCTGTCTTTAGAGAGTAATGATGATCAACAGTCACTCTGGTATTTGTTTTTAAAATTGGTCCTTCTTGAGTTATTGTCCACCATTATCTGGACTTCTATCAACAATACAGAGTCCATTTTTATAGATGCTTCAGGCTAGGCTTACTCCAGTATAGGTCTTTCAGCTGGCCATAATTTCCATTAGGGTATTATTTCAGTATGTCAACCAAAAAAAATTGATTTGACATTTTCATTTTGTTGTGTCATTCTGTTTACCCCTACAGGCAATTTTTACATCTAGGTTTTTTCTCAAAAAAAAAAAGTACAAGTCAATCAGAGACCCTCCTGCCATATCATAGTAGCTAAGGAAGAAACTGAAATGTGTAGTGAAACATATAGTACACATAAGAAGCTTTATCTGTTCAGTCTTGAAGAAATTCTTGTACTTGATCTATGTGTGTGAAGAGCAACACAGAAATGTTCCCCAAAATTCAGATTTTGGCCGAAACAGCTCCTTCTCATTTTTGCATGAATTGACGTGATTATCTAATTCAGCAAAACACAGCACCATTAGTCAACTTGCCTACACCAGGAGTTAATGTTTTCTCTTGCTCTGAATAAATCTGATTGTTCTGCTCCCCCCTTGCAGAGGAAGTGACGTTATAGCCTGACTGGGAGCTGTCAGTACTTCTGTCCAAAATACAAAAGGAGAAGAAGGTACCCCGGCAGTTATTCATTAATTTTGTTCTGTGAGTTACACTTGTGCAGAAATGAGTGTGGTATTAGAGACTGTTAACTGCAGGTAGCAAATGAGACTAACTGAGGCTGATTAGAAACATCTGTTTGCATACAGATACCACTCTCTGGCAATGAGCAACAAAAGAAGAAATAAGTTGAGTGAGATTTGCTAGCTGTTTGCCTGCTTGTGGTACTGGATCTCCTTTCGGGATCAGGTGCTCAGGTTCCAACTCTGAATAAATATTTAGATTCTCTCTGTAGTTATAAGAAAAAAAGCTAGATAGAAAATGGCACAATATCCATGATTTTCCATATTGATACTTAGGATAGACCTGCAAGCTGCACAGTCTTGAGCAGAAAATAGTATGAGTCACTTAGAAATGAGAAATACATATTGTTTAAACCACCCATAGTCTGGCACAAAACCTACAGTACATTTTCTTTTTTAATGTGAATACCATTGAAAATGATAAGCCAAGTCGATTTTGCAATATTGTTCTGTTTTAATATAGCCATGCAAAGTGTAAAACAAAACCTTTGATCACACAACAGTACTCCAGCCTTGCTCAGATGATTGTCAATTTACATAGTACCTCTTACACATTTCTTCTAGAAAAATAGAATGTTCTCATAAGAATATTCAATTTTTGTTTCTCCTTCTAGAGCATTGGCTATTAAATGCTACATACATTCCAGGTGGAATTTCTTTTTCTCTATCAATATGAACAATACATTTTTTTTCTAGTACTTTTGCAAAAACCTTTTGTTACAGTCAACATGATCGGTCAAATACTTCTGCTGTAGATAACTCGGAGTAGTAAGAAATTAGAACTTTTGTATTTCATCTTGTGAATGAAAGTACCACTGCTTTCATTAATCAAATCCCTCACTTTCAAATTTGGAAAATCCTCACTAAGGTAATTCTAGTCTCAGAAGAGTGGTCAAAGTTTCCTATTTCAGTTTTCCCCCTATCTTTTCCCCAGAGAAGGAATATAGGAACTTCACAATTTTTTTTCTCTTAATTATAATCTGCTGGTTCTGTCTTGACATATTCAAAAAGAATAATCAATCTTACAATTGAGAAATTACATTGCTAAGTTCTATATGTGAGAGTGTGATTGTGAGAAGATATTTGCCAATTACTGCCATGGAAATCAGCATAGATCTGAAAGGACCACCTAAGGACTATTGCTGTTATTTGATTTTTGAAATAGTTTAATTTTTTCCCCATCATTCCAGATGGTGGGAGAAACTGTGATTGCTTCAGGGATGCCAAAAAATTAAAGTGGAAAAAATGTGAGCAATTCCTTTGTGTCAGCCTTTGCCCTACACATTCTAGTTGTATTACTTCTGCTTGGGGTGGAAATGTCTGGTACTGGTCACTTTGATCTGGCAAGCTGGAGATTTTGCTCCTGAGTGTGAGATTAGTTTAGAAACTTCTTGCATAAAAGTCTACCTTCATCTGTCCTGCTAGCCTGGTTCTCTCTGAGGTTCATACAAACCCTTTCATGAGTATAAGGAAGGAGGTTTCCAATGTGAGTCTTCTTAGCCAGTAAGTTTCTTATTACACATTTCAGGTTTGTTACGAAGAGCAAGTTAAGGAGAGCTAGTTTGTAAGAAGAAAATTAACATTTTCCCTTCTGTCTTTTGAGATGAGAAAATAACTATGATTACTCAGCCAGGGCTGGCAGAAAGGGCACAACACCTGAGGAAGTGAAAAGTGTTGAGGCCACAAGCAGTCAGACTGATAAAAAGAAACTAGGAGCTTCTCCAAGTAGTTTCTAAACTGCTGTTTCTCCAAGACCAGACCTTCAGCTGGCACAGTCTAAGGACCCACGATCTGGTGCCTGCCTGAGGTAAGCACAATTCCTGAGTAGGGCCACCTGGTACTCTAAGGACACAGTTTTCCTCTCAGATTCATACTGCCATCCTGAGGACCTGCAGTCTTCATACATCACCCGTGAGAAAAAGTTTTTAAAGGCAAAGTTTTTTGTGGAAAGCTCTCTTTTAGAACATGATGTGAAAGCTGCACCAAGAAAGGGAGTGTGAAATGAGCTGTACCCTGTTGTGCTCACATTGCTGCAGAGAAGAGAGGCAGACTTTGGCTACACACCAATTAGTCACTTTCTTTTTTAATACCAAAAATACTGAGTTGTGCCATGCTCACAGGGATATAACAAACACTTGCTCACTTACAATGTTGAAAGAAATGTTGTCCTTTTACCCAGGGGAATTTCAACCTTACTTCAGAGAAATCCTGTCATGCTTCTTCAGTTTGTTTTAGCCTTACAGATTGGTTGTGTGAATTCTATAGGTACTCTGACAGAAGATTTGAAAAATAACAGTGAAGACACAAACACATCTCTGTGACAGAAAATACATTCACTGCTTGACCTTTAGAGATGTCAGCTGCCAGCATTACCTCATGGCTGATCACAGTAGCTGGACAGACTACAGGCAGTATAAGTGGTCAGAGGTTTGCATTTCAGGCTGCTATCAACAATACAACCTAGGACAAACCATGTGTGAAACTCTCTTGTATGTGTCATTTCCAGTTAATAATCCTGGAAAATAAACATGTTATTTCAAATGCTCAAATCATGACAAGGAAGTAGTGTCTCACCTCCACCTAAAGTAATGTATTCTGAATATAGGAATTGCCATATATTGGAGTGCCAAGCATATGATTTATAGTCAAGAGATACCTTTGCTGATAAGCTTTGAGGTAAAGAACCCAGACTGGCACTGGTTCCTCGCTTAGGAGGCCTCATTCCTTCTGGCACCTCATCAAACTGCCCTCTGAAAAATTCAGCTATGCTTCTGTCAAAAGCCAGACTGACAGCCTCTTTCTCTCAGTCCTGGGGGCAGGCACTGCTGGAACTTCCCTGCTCCAGTGACCTTCCCAAATGTCTGTTCTAAACTTATTGATAGCAAGTCTGTACTCATTTGTTCTCAGGTCAGCATCAGGTTTTATCTCAAAAACTTCCTAACCCAACAGAGCATTTTGTAATCTGATATTTTTACAGAAAGTAATCAAGTGCATCCAAGCTTTCTCTTAACTGGGAGAAACAACCATGCTTTTTTGTCTTCTTTCAGAAGATCTGTGACACTGCCCAGAACCCTGACGGTAGCACTGGGCAGTACAGGAAGTATTAGGAATTGTTTGAGACCAGGTTTGTTTTCGCCTGTAAGTTGAAAGAGTCTCATGCTATCTCTTTCTATTTTGCAACTGCCTTTTCCTCCATTGAATTTTTCTGTCTAATCTCATATTTTTGTATCCAGGATACTCTGGAGTCTGTGTGTGAAGAAACAGTTGTTCTGTGTGTCTGGATACTCTGGAGTGAGTGGTGTGAAGAAACAGTTATATCTCCATTTTGAACAAGTTGGTTTATTTCAATGACATCACATATGAGTAATTTAGGTAATTTAAAGAATCACTATTATCACTTCTATATTTATTTGTGAAAGCATGACTTAACTCGTCACTCTGTGACCTAGTATATAGATGAAGCAGACATAGAAAAATTGCATTGTGAAGCATACTTAAAACAATTGGATTAGAATCAGTTTAGAATGATTCACAGTCCGAGGATGCAAAATGATAAGGATGCAAAAGGGTAAGGGAAACCGCTCCTCTGGAGCCATGAAGTTCAGCAAGGATCCCCTTGCTTTCTGAACTCTTGATGGAGCCTAGGTGCAGCTGAGCACAGTCTTAGTCCCAGTCCCTTGGTCAATGGTTTATGTCTAAAAGACATGGCAGTGCATGAGCATTGACAAATTTAACACTTAGAGAAGCAACAGGATTTACTACAATTACAACAGTAACTTGATAATAGATTCAAGATGGCAGACTCAAACTATACTTGATAGAATGTCACTCTAATTTTTGGAAGTTCTCTGATGCACTTTACAACTAAATGTTTTTCATAGTTCATAGTTCTTTCTCACACACGGGTGTTATAATTAGAAACATGTTTATGTTAAAACAAAGTTGTTTACGTACTTTCTCTAAGAGTAAAGAGCAACTGATGGGCAGTTGTCTTGACCAACAGGGTGGGGAGAGGTGTCAACCTTCTCCTCCAACCCCTGGTCTGTGTAGAAATACTACAAATATGGAGTCAGATGTTTTAATAAATAGTTTTATACCTTCTTCACCAAAATGTCCGTGTGTGTCTTGGTGTGTCCAACAGCAACAATAGAGGGCATTTGAATTAATTCAGACGTACGCAAACACAGATGTATATACGGATATATATGTAAAAAGTACCTGTTAAGACTGACACGAAATGTGTTTGCATCTCTGTGGGGGAAGGGTTGAGCCTCAAGGAGCTGGGTAGCAGCACAGACCCTGTTTTCTGTTTTCAGTTACTGTTCTAAGTTCTCAAACCTGTGAATGGGTGAGCTCTGAGAGACCCCGCACGACACACTGGTGCAGCCACTGCAGCCCAGGGGAGCTCAGAGGGCCTCACTTGGGCCCTTGTTCATTGGGTTGCAAGTTGTTTGGCTGTAGTCATCCATCAGTCTCCATCCTGGCCCCAATCCAGACCAGTAATTTTCCTCAAAATTTCAGTAACAATAATATTATTCCATTTGGCCTATGATTCAGGCAAGTTAAGTTCCAAGGCTTTCAGGGTTATCTCTTGTCCCCTTCCTTGGTTAGACAACAGAATTTCCTGCTACAGACCAGGGTAAGATGTTTTTGATAAGTTCAAGGGGAGATTTATCACCCGAGAGCAATTTATCAAGGACAAAGCTTAACAGGAATTCCTGAGATCTCAGAGCAGTCTAGGAGACAGCAGGAATGCACCACCACATGTGCTAGAAGTCTTTTTTTAAATGGTGAATTTAAATGAGCAGATTAGCTGATCTGAAACCAGACTGAAAAACTAAATTACACTGCTTCACACCTGGATATGTATTTTGTACTAGTTACCTGGTATATTTGCTAATAACTTTATTAATATGAATAATCTCTGGCTTTTGTACAGTATGGACATGGAATAAACAGAATGAAAACAAGGAAAAAATAAATAAAATAATTTATCTCTGTAGTATAAATTCCCTGGTATTACAGATCTTCCATTCCTCACTAAGTCTTGTTTTGGAAAACAGTATCTTTTCTCTTACTCAAGCAATTGCAATAATAACAATAACCCAGAAATACAATGACATCCAGATTTTAAAAATCCTGGCCATTATAGTATTGCATTTTCTTCTCCTGAGAATGGGGGAGGAAAGAAGAATTTCCATTGTTCTATGTGGGAGGTGCTAGGTTCTGAGTTAAACACTGTGATGTGAGTTGTTTTCTGCAAAACTGAGAACTCTTTGTTTATGATTGAGAATGCCTGGCTGATTCCCTGGCCCTGCAAATATATATGTACTAAATTATCCCAGAACTTTTGTGATCCAGGAAATGCTGTAATGCATGCCTCTGCTGGATATTTTGCCCACTGAGCTAGTCATTCAGACTACTATAACAAAGGGGCCAAGAGGCAATAAGAAAATTTCACCACAAACAAGGTATACCATGCAGGAAAGCTGCTCTTTCAATATTGTGCTGGAGTGGAGTTTCACTTGAACTTTTCTGTAACACAGCTCCCACCTAAGTCTTCTGATTGCATCATCCAACGTCAGGTTCACGTCCGTAGTAAAGGCAAAGGTTGATAGGGAGCACCACCACTGCTACAGGCAGTGCTTCAACCTGTCCAGTTAGCTCTCATGCTTCTCTGTGGCACGAAGACAGCAAATAGCTCACACAAGTGTTGTCTGGCTCCAGAGCTTTTGTTCAGGTTGTGCCAGGTTTTTTGCTTTCCTAGGAAAGTTGGAACATAAAATACCACTAAATGAGTGGAAACTTGAGAACAGGAATGCAGGATCTGAACTAAGAGTTTTCACATGGAATTTGCTCTGGGCAAACTCACTCTCTTTGACTTGTTTCGTGGTTTTTGATATTATTTCAGGAGGAACGACAGTTACTTGGGCTTTGTCAGATATTCACAAGGTTTTGTTGCTATACTAACTTATACTTTCTTGTATTTTCTTGTTCCATAGATAGGTTTTCCACTATGTTGTCCAGTCCTATGTCCAATCCTATTGTATTAGATTATTAAAGCATGAATCGTATTTTTTTTTTTTTTTTTTTTTTTTTTTT
>VYXF01001807.1:225042-262661 GCA_013397295.1 Polioptila caerulea | reverse complement strand
CCCCAGAGCTGATTTCTTAATAAAGGCCATCAAAAAGGAGCCTGGGCTCCTGGCCCCGTTTATCTCACCCAGCACCACCACAGCAGCTGCAGAGCTGCTGCCTCAACCCCGTTAATGCTGGGTCAGCACTGCAGAGAGACAGAGCCCCTGGGCTGGGCCCGGCCTGACATTGGGCTGGGCCCAGCTGCACAAAGTCAGCCCTAAGGCCCCTGAGCAGCACTGGCCCCACAGTGAGCTGCTGCTGCTGCTGCTGTAGCAGATTCTTCCCTAATTTCGTGGCCCAGAAAATGCTCTGCCTGTGCTTGAGGGGTCTCTGACCTGTCTGCTCTGGGTTGGGTTGAAAGCCTGGTCACAGCACTGGGCTCTCACCCTGAGGAAAACAGTTGGGTTATTCTATTTGAATATATTCCCAGATGGTGCTGGAGCTTGGGATTAGCAGGAGGTGCTCCATTTGCTGCAGAAAAGGCTCTTCCTCACCACCCTTTCCTAAACTACCTGTTGCTCCCCGGGCACTTTTGAGCACAGACAAGCCACAGCTGAGACAAACCTGCAGCGCCCAGAAGAGCTTGGTTGGAGTCATTGCTCCAGTGCCTTTGTGCTGCTGAGGCAGGAAAGTCTTTTCCCAGATTATTATTGAAGAATTTCACCCTGCTGATGATTCAGCCTCTTTGCTTCAAGCACAAATCGCCTCCCAGATAAAGCCTTGCTAGAAAGCTTTCATGGGCCCTAATTAAAAGGAAAAGTCTCTGGAAGTATGAACAGTGGATCAGCAAGGAAAAAACAGGCTGAGATTTGTGAACTTGCTTTCTCCTTGCTCTCCTAACTCCTCAATTTATCACAGGACAAGGAGTGAATATTTACAAGGTAGATTTTCCACTGCAAAGGCTCTGCTGAGGCCTTTGATGCTGTGACTTTCTGAATCTGTAGGAAAGCTGGATCTGGACCACCCATAAAGTCACCTCAATCCTTTGGGAATGACTGAACAATCCTTCACAGCAAAGCCCTCACTGCCAGACGTGAGCCAGGCCATCAAACCCCAAATCCTCTTCCCTGAACACCCTTGACACCAAACTCCTCACTTTGCCTCATGCCACCACAGACCAACCTTTTCAGCCACCACTGTGCTTTCAGGACAGAGCAAAGCCTCCCAGACTCCAGCTGATGCTGAACTGGTGGAGCACATCTCACCCAGAGACTGATCCCTGACATCACCACTGCAGACTGAACCCTGGCTCCCCTGGACAGCCCCAGGCACAGCACAGCAGGAACAGGGGAGGGCTAACAGAGCCCTGTTGATGCAGGACAATCAATCCAGCAGGAAATGGATGGGCCATTAAGGATGAAGTTGTAACCTCAGCCTTCCCCTCAGGGGTCTCAATCCCAGACTGCCTGGCAGCAGAGGGATTTCAGTCCCAGCAGGGCTGGCTGCTCCAGCAGCAGCAAGGGAGGGGTTTGTACAAGCAGGGGGACAAATCAGCCCCAGCCTGTGGTGGTGGCACACACGGGAAGGGGTGAAGGAAGGGCTCAGCTAAGCCTGAGGATCAGCAGCTTTTACAGAATCACAGATTTGGGTGGAAGGGACCTTAAAGCTCATCTGATCCCACCCCTGCCATGGGCAGGGACACTTCCCACTGCCCCAGGCTGCTCCCAGCCCCAATGTCCAGCCTGGGCTTGGGCACTGCCAGGGATCCAGGGGCAGCCACAGCTGCTCTGGGCACCCTGTGCCAGGGCCTGCCCACCCTGCCAGGGAACAATTCCTGCCCAATATCCCATCCATTGCTGCCCTCTGGCAGTGGGGAGCCATTCCCCGTGTCCTGTCCCTCCATGCCTTGTTCCCAGTCCCTCTCCAGGTCTCCTGGAGCCCCTTTAGGTCCTGCAACGGGCTCTGAGGTCTCCACACAACCTCTCTGTGTCCACAGGGGAGGTGCTCTATTCCCAAATTCGTGGCCTCCTCTGGACTTGCTCCCCAGCTCCATGTCCTCATTGTGTTGGGGGCACCGAGCTGTGTTTTTCCCTGCTTTCATGAGTTAGCAGGAGAAAAATCTCCAGCCTTTTTTCTTACTAATGCTTAATCACAGTTTACACAGACCACATCTTGCCTCCCGTGGTCCCACAGCCTTTTGCAAATCTTAATTAAGCAAAAGATTAAAAGTAGGTCCACAGCTCAGCTCTGATGAGTATCCTGCACCAGGGGAATGCTGCTCTCCTTGAGGAGACCAGAGCCTGGGGCTGACAGGGAAACTTCTCCTGGTAAAATTTTCCTGACAGAAAACATTTTCCTCGTCAGTGGAGAACTCAGTTTGTGCATCAGAGCTCCCTGAACAAGGAAGAACCTCTGACACTCCCCCTTTGTCTAAGCCTCAGTATGTGTTCCCTTACTCTACCAGTTCTGGATTCAAGGGGGAACATCTTCCAGATTCTTCCCAGTCTGGGTCCAGTAGGGATCAGGCTGGTCCCTACTGGTCCCTGAGCAGCATCCCTGGGCAGTTTCTGAACTGCCTGGAGCAGGATGGAGGGATTCCATCTACAGAGGAGTGTCCAGGATGAGGGAGCTGATTCGCCCTCTCTACTCTGCCCTTGTGGGACCCCACTTGGGGTCTGTGTCCAGGCCTGGGGTCCTCAACAGCAGCAGGATGTGAAGATGCTGGAACAAGTCCAGAGGAGACCACGGAGCTGCTCCCAGGGCTGGAGCCCCTCTGCTCTGGAGCCAGACTGGGAGAGCTGGGGGTGCTCACCTGGAGAGGAGAAGGCTCAGGGAGACCTCAGAGCCCCTGGCAGGGCCTAAAGGGGCTCCAGGAGAGCTGGAGGGGGACTGGGGACAAGGGATGGAGGGACAGGACCCAGGGAATGGCTTCAGTCTGACAGAGAATGGGGTTAAGTGGGATATTGGGCAGGAATTGTTCCCTGTGAGGGTGGGCAGGCCCTGGCACAGGGTGCCCAGAGCAGCTCATATCCCTTTATCAGCTTTGGGCTGACCCAACTGCAGCCTTCCAGTGCCTGAAGGGAGCTTCAAGGAAGATGGAGAGACTCTGTCCAAGGGCCTGGAGTGCCAGGACACAGGGAATGGCTCCCACTGCCACAGGGCAGCAAGGGATGGGATATTGGGCAGGAATTGTTCCCTGGCAGGGTGGGCAGGCCCTGGCACAGGGTGCCCAGAGCAGCTGTGGCTGCCCCTGGATCCCTGGCAGTGTCCAAGGCCAGGCTGGATGGGGCTGGGAGCACCCTGGGACAGTGGGAGGGGTCCCTGTCCATGGCAGGGGTGGAATGGGATTACCCTTTCCAAGCCAGACCATCCTGTAATTCTATGACTTCACTGCTGTTATCTGTGCACAGCCTGACAATGCATCCACAAACACCCCATGGAGGACTTCCAGTCACTGCTGCAGCATAGTCTGGGCTTTTGTTTCCTTTTTCAAGCTGATGAACTTGGAGTGGGCACAGAAGATGCCAAACCAAAAAACAAGTGGCCAGAAAACAGCACATGACTGAAGCTGTGAAAAGGCTGAGGGCTGCACAGAGTGGATCTTCTCCACCCACTGCTTCTCTCTGTTTCCAACCTGCAAAAGCACAGCCAGGTCCTCAGCAAGCAGAGCAGCACAGGGAGGGGATGTCAGCACTTGGGGACAAGGGACAGGTGGCAGGGATGGCTCCTGGTGTCAGCATCAGTGCAGAGTGTCCCATGGCACAGCACAAACCACTCACCCTGCCCTCAGTGAGAACATCCAGAGCCCCTCAGGGCTGCCAGATCCAAGCATCAAACCCTAAGCTGGGGTCTCAGATACAACAAATTCATCTCTGCAGCTGCTCCAGGCATCTGCTCCCAATTAATGGGTATCTGGAATGAAACTACACCAGCTTCAAAGCAACCCCCAAAATCAATACCCCCATAGTAAGCTCGGGGTTTTGCGTGTGGTACAAGAGGCAGGTTGGGAGGAGATGATCTCATACACCACATATTGATTAATCAATTCCAGCCAGGATGCTAATGGGCTTTTCTTACAACACTTGGCACCAGCAGGAAGGAGCAGGAATGCTGAATGAGAAGGGGAGAAACTGGTGGTGTGGTGAGAGGGGAAATGCAGTGGGAAATCTTCTAGAGATGGCTTTAAGTGGTCAGAGACTGGGAATAAATGGAGGAACTGAGCAAGGAAGGGAGAAGGGAATAAATCACATTTATTGGTTCCAAACACAGCAGAATTGTACCTGACAATTCACTGTGGCTGAGGGTAATCCTTTCCTGTTGCTACAAAAGCCCTCCCAGGAAGGACTGAAAGGGCCCAGCATGGCTCTGCAGTCTGTGATGAAGAAAACTGAGCCCAGCAACATCCCCCCAGCCAGAGAAACGTGCTGAGGGCATCAGTAATGCCTGACTTAGGGATTTTTCCACAGAAACTGAACCCTCAAATGAGCACGGCACTGCCTGGGAGCCAGCAGAGGCTGGGGGAAATCATCCTGCTCTTTGTAAAACCGGGAAGAGCAAAACTGGCCAGCCAAGAGCTTGTGTCAGCCGTGGTCCTGCCTTGCAGGAGACAGGGAAATTCAGCCTGGTGCCTCTTCTCTGCAGCCCAGAGTCATGCCAGGGGTGAAGGTGAGTGACAGGGCTTTGTAAAACTGGCCTGGACTAACCAAAACTGGTACTGGAGCTCAGTGTTACAAGTTTGATCTACAAGGGCTACAGCCAGTCACCAGAGGAAACCTCCAGGTGCAAAATATTGAGGACTTGCTGGGTTTGCCACCCAATTTCGTACAATCTGGATTTTCTGTGGGCCATTGTGAGAACCTGCTCCTGCTCACCCAGCAGAGCACAGAAGCACCTTGGGGTGACACCAACTCCTGCACTGCCACCACCCCACTGCCACCACACATCCCATGGCAGCTGAGCAGCTCTGCAGCCTCAAAGCACCACAGATTCAACCGGTGTCAGACCCTCAGGAAAACAGGAACAATCCTCTCAAATTCAGGGCTTCAGCAGGTGAAAACCACACCACCAAAATTACTTTTTTTTTTCCAGAGCCATCTTTTCCCAACCAACACCCCGGCCCCAGCAGAGGACTCACGTTGTAGAGGATGTCAGTCCAGCCCTCCATGGTGATGCACTGGAAGACGGTGAGCACAGCAAAGAGGATGTTGTCAAAGTTGGTGATGCCATAGTTGGGGCCCTGCCAGTACTCCCTGCACGTGGTCCCGCTCTCACACTGCCTGGCAGGAGGCTCCTCTCCACAGGGAAAATCCCCCACCTCCTCACCTGCAGAGAGGGAAGAGAAGTTATTGATTGCAACCATCCCAAAAGGTTCCTGCTTGTTGGAACCATCCTGAAAAGTTCCTGATTGGAACCATCCTGAGGAATTTCTAACTGAAACCATCCTGAGAAGTTCCTGATTATTGGAACCATCCTGAGAATTTCCTGCTTGGAATCATCCTGAAAAGTTCCTGACTAGAACCATCCTGAGGAATTTCTGACTGAAACCATCCTGAGAAATTTCTAACTGAAACCATCCTGAAAAGTTCCTGATTATTGGAACCATCCTGAGAATTTCCTGCTTGGAATCATCCTGGAAAGTTCCTGACTAGAACCATCCTGAGGAATTTCTAACTGAAACCATCCTGAAAAGTTCCTGATTATTGGAACCATCCTGAGGAATTTCTGACTAAAACCATCCTGAGAAGTTCCTGTCTGGTGCTGCTGTGTCCTCCTGGCACCACTGCAAGGATTAAATTCACATTTTGGGTTTCTTTGTGCTGCTACAGTCATGGAAAAGTCATTGTGCCCCTGTAGCCATTCACACACTGCTGGGCTGTGAGAGACAGGTCAGTGGAGGGAGGAGCAGAGCCAGCCCTGAAGTGCCCAAAATTTGTTGTCTGCCATCTCACACCGTGGAATTGTTTGGGCCAGAAAAGACCTCTGAGATCAAGTGCAACCATCAACTCAGCACCATTAACCCATGTCCCCCAGTGCCACATCCACACTTTTTTGAGAACTTCCAGGGATGGGGAGTCCACCCTGGGCAGCCCCTTCCAATACCTGACCACCCTTCAGTGAGGAAATTGCCCTTCATCTCCAGTCTAAACCTCCCCTGGTGCCACTTGAGGCCATTTCCTCTTGTCCTGCCACTTGTTACCTGGCAGAAGAGGCTTCCAAACTGCAAATAATTTCTGGTTCATAACATCTGAGAGGCCTGGAAATGGTGTAAGGGCAGCATGAAAAAAACACACACATAAAAACCCAACCAACCAAACAAAAAACCCCCAAATAAAATAATGCCACAGAAAATAAAACCAACAGTGTGGTAAAAGCAGGGCTTTGGGAATGGCACACACTTCAAACACCCTCAAAATGCTAAATATTTGCTCTATAACATTAAAGCAAAAGGGCACCTTCTGCATTAGTGCCAGTTTGGGGGTGTGGACTGCCCCAAAATTGCCCAGGTCCAGATGTTCAAGCACAGCTGCATGAGGAGCCCCTGGGGCACCTCAAGGCAGCACTGCAAGGACTCCAGCTCCTCCACAAGATCCACGTTCTGCTCCAAACACAGGCAGAGGATCCATGTGGGATCAGCATCTCTGCTGAGTTTACTGCACATCCCGAGAGGGCCAAGGTGGATAAATCTGCCAGGGAAGGAGCACCAGGAATGGTGCCCAGCCCCTGCCAGGCTCAGCTGGGAAGTGTTGCAGGTTGGAAAACTCCTGTGCTGGGTTTTCAGGGTATGCAAATATCCCAAGCAATATCCCTGGTAAGAGAGCTGGGGCTGGGCAAGCATGAAAGGGTTTTTAAAGGGACATGGCACGGAAATGGAGCAGCAAACGGCACAAAATCCAATTCCCCAGGGGGAAAAGCAGGAGCAGAGCTAACAAGAATTAGGAATAATCATTCCACAGAGCAAAGCCTGCAGGAGGAAAGCAAAATTGTCACCGTGGAGCAGGATATAAGTGTGTGTGGATATATATAAATATATATGTGACACTTTCCTGTTGACTCAATGCCTCAGTGCAGGGCAAAGCTCCAGCTCCCAGATGGGTCACCACAGGCTCTCACAAGGGCTTGGGGAGAGAAGAAAATGCCAAAGCTGGCTCCTGCTGACCGTTTGTGAGTGTGCATTAAAAGAGGATCCAGTTTCATCTCGCTTTGGCCTTTTGCTGCCAGGGGATTCTCTCAAAATGCAGTGCACATCTACCACAAAGGGGTGGGGGAGATTTTTTGCTTTTTAAAACAGTGACCAGAATTGGCCCTTACTCCTCATGGCTGGAGAAGACAGAGAAGGGAGGAATGTCAAGGAAAAATGGGAGATAAATGTGGTGCCCTTTTCTCCTGGAGCAGCTTTGGGGTATTTGGGCTGGGTCAGGTGCTTAAAAATAATCCAGTGTCAGCAGAACAGGACAGCAAGGAGGCTTCAGGGAGAGGGAAACAAGATTGGAACATGCACTGCCACTGAGTTTTACCTACTTTCCATTAAAATAATGTCATATTTCCAGCTCAGAACAGTCAGGCTGAAGGGGAAAGGCCTTGAATAACCCTTTGGCCATATTTTGGTGCCCAGCACCCCTTTGTGCTGCAGTTCAGCACTGACCTACCCAGGCTATTGGCTCAGCAGAGCAACACTTGGTGTTGACACCTCTGCTCGGTCCCCTCACGATGCACAGTTGGTGCCTGTGGCTCCTGATTCCAGGAAAAATCCCAGGGGTTAGCTCACTTTGGGGATTTGGAACAGAAAGGAGCAGGAGCAGCTCCCCTCCTCCCATTCCCCCCCCTAGCAGAGGCATCTCTTTAATGAGTTCACATTTCCACCCTCAGGCCCGTTCGCAGCCCGTGGTCTCTACCCAGGCTCCTAAATGCACCTCTGTGGAGATGAGGAGCACTTAGGTTTTAAAAAGCTTTGTGGGTTGCTCTGCTGCTCTGCTCCCAGGGGATGCAGTGCCAGGAAACCTTGGCCCACTCTCCTTTCCAGAAACAGCATTTCCCACTCGGCAGCTGCAATGGATCCTCAGAACTCGCCCTGGCCCTGCTCAGCAGCCCCGGAGCAGGCAGTGACCAGGGCACAGGCACCTTGCCCTGCCCACTGAGGGGCTGGGAGCTGAGCCACAGCTCCCCCCGAGCTGCCACTGATGCCTTCAGTTTGACTTTCATGTTTTCCAGATTCTGTGCTGCCTTAGCATGTAAATCTGAACTTCAATATAAGGTGTTAGCAAGTTCTCTCCCAGTTTAGTCAGACAGAACAATCCTTTTCCAGCCCCAGAACCAAGGACACCACTGCAGCTTCAGGCCCAAAAGGAGATCAGTCTGTGAGAGTGGGACTTTGTAATCTGGAGCTGTAATTGGGCAATTAACCCCAATATGGGAATGGGCCAAAATTTATAAAAGTGTGAAAATTTGTGACTGGGATCCATCTTGGGTCTGTCTCAGGTGGAGCCACGGCCGAGCTCTTGTACTGCCCAAGGTGTAGCCTTTGAAGGCCTTTTAATAAAACCCTATTTTATTCCTTTAAGTCTGTCCAGCCCCTGTTCCAGGGCAGCCTTTAGGCCCCAGCAGCTGCTGAAATGCAGCAGAGCTCTGGCTGCCCTCCCCATTCCAGGCTGGAATGCAGCCAGGCAGCAAGAGGTGCTTCCATGGCATCACCCGTGACAAAACCCTGCCCTGGGACCCCAGAGAATCTCTTGGTCACCACTGATGGCAGAGATGGGTGTGCAGGGAGCACACACGGCTTTGGGGGTGGTGTTGGCCTTTGGCAGTGACAGAGTGCTGGGGAGGGAAGGAAATCCTCTCTCATCAGGTGTCAGCCTGAGGGAGAGCCTCGGGCTCTGCCTGCAGCTGCCTCCTGCACACAAAGGATGCACAAACAGCCCCCGCCTTGTCTGCAGTCTAACAGACCTCAAAATGCTCCTGGAAAACCCCAACCTGCTCATGATTCCATCCTCCCCACCACCTCAGCAGGAGCTCTGCTGCTTCCTCCCCCTCCATCCTGTCACTGCTGTCCCTGTGCCCCTGTCACCACTGCCACAGCCCCTCGCAGGGGCCACACTGATGCCTTCAGTTTTAGCTTTTATATTTTTTAGATTCTGGGCTGTTTTAGTGGGTAGCTTTAGGTTTCATATTCAGTGCTACTGAGTTCTCTTCACAGAGCAGGGAGACAAAACAATTCCTTCTCCAGCTTGGGACCAAGGACAACTTTCAGCCCAAGAACAAAACCAACGGTGAGGGGAGAAGAAAAAACCAGGGGATGGAGCTTCATAACCTGGAGCTGTAGTTGGAGAATTAACTCCAATCTGCTACTGGGCCAGAACTTATCAAAGTGTGAGATTTCACGATTGTTAATCCATTTTGTGACCATTTTGGGTTCACCTTGGGTGTGGCCCTGCTGGTCTCTTGTGCTGCCCGGGTGTGTCCAGTGAGGCCTTTTAATAAATCCCTGCTTTATCCTTTGGCTCTGTCCAATCTCTGTTCCAGGGCAGCCTCCAGAAGCCATCAACACCACCCACAAAGAGACTTCTTCCTCTAACAAATCCAGTCCAAAAACTTATTTCCTCCAGGAATTGCCAGGTTTTCTCACAAGTCACAGCTCCTAACTCTCCCTCACAACCTGTGTTATGTTTTTCCAAGGTTCTACAGGAAGATGAGCAAGAATTCCCTTTGCAAATCTCTCTGCACACTGAGTGTATTAAACTGATCCCATCAGAAAGCACCGTGAAGGATGCCCAGAGATTTGGCAGGGATGTTGTTTTATTTCCATTGGATTGCATGGAAATAAATCAATATTAAGACCTATTAGTGATAATGACTGAAAATACAAGGCTGTGTTTTAAAGAAAGTCAATTGCACTTTAAAATGCAATGGTTTGGAGACAAGAACAACATTTTAATGAGTGTTATCAGATAACAAACATATATTAACACCACTATAAATGAATGAGGTGGAACAAGATGATCTTTAAGGTCCTCCCCAGCCCAAACCATTCCATGATTTGACACAGCTATTCCCAGCCCAAAATCTCTGGGATCATCCTTCTCCACCTCCATCTTCTGGGGTTTATCACCCAGTCAAAAGCAGACACATCATTTACTCTTCAGCACCCAATTTCCCTTCTCTGAAGGTCATTTTTATCCTTTCTCCATCAAAGGACTCTTTGCCTCCCATCCACTATCCTTTTTATTTTCTGGTTGCTCCCAGACTTTTCAGTCTTTTACTCTTCCACACCAAAGTTTCCCCAGAAACCTTCCCAGGAAACTCAATATGCATAAAGCAAAACCCAAGGAAAATTTAACTGACACCATTAATTAATAAGAAACAACAGGAATTTCATTCTGTGCTTCTGCTGTGAAAAAATTCTTTTGAGACTGGAGGCCCTAAGAACTTTCATCTCACTCTTGGGCAGCCCAGGAGCAGCCCAGCAGCATCAGAGAGAGGAGAATCTGTCCCAGCCCACGCAGGGTGGGCACAAAATTCTGTCAACTCTCAGGAAATGTGGGTAAAGAGGGAGAGAATGCAGGGAATGTGGAAGAGGCAAAAGGAAAAGCAACACAGAAGCAGGGGAGAAAGGTCCAAAGGGCAGAGCTCACCTGTCTCGTTGGAAAAGCAGGTTTTGTGGAATTTGCCCATGTAAAACTCCAGCCCAATGATGGCAAACATCACGATGGCGAAGAAGAGGAGCAGCCCAATCTGCAGCAAGGGCACCATGGCCTTCATGATGGACTTGAGGACAACCTGCAGGCCTGTGGGGACACAGAAACACCTCAGGGAGGGAAGGAAAATGGGGCCTTGGGAGTGCAGAGAAGGAGGGAGAGAGGGGCTGTCCAAGGGACAATTTCGGATTGGCAGTCCCAAGCAATGCTGCTTTCCCCAGGGTGCTGTAAAACAATTTCCTGCCCTGAGAGCAGGAGAGGCAGTTGGGGGTTATCCTTTCCTGGTGTCTTTTCTTCAGGTGACAGATCCAGTGGTCTGTTAAGCTTCAGAGGCACTCAAACAATTTTTCCTGAAGCTGCCGGAGTCCCGAGACTCAGCCTGGAGCTGAGCCAGGCCCTTGGGGCAATTGTGGTGCAGCTTTGAGCTCTACCCAGGACACCTTAGGGCCAAGCAGAGGGGAGAAAATTTTTTTCCCTCTTCTCCAGAGACATACTGGAAGAGTCAGCTTTATCCCACCAAATTCACACAGTGGCTGGACTCAGTGTTAATTAAGAAATTGGTGCCAAATTGTTATTACTGTTGTTATCTGACTGTACTGGAATGGAAGTGAGACCAAAGCAGGAGAACCTCAGCTAATGCAATTATTTAGCTGCACCAGGGTCTCTTACAGATATTTGCCAAAATAAATTCCAGTTTGTGTCTGTACACACAAGGCTAAAGAATGGAAGGAAGATGATGGTGGCACTTGGAGAGGTCAGGCAGGATCTGACTGCAGTGAAAACCTGTCCTGAGGAGCTCTGAGTGAGGGCAAAGAGAGAATTTCCCAGCACCTGATATTGGCTCTGAAAGAGGAGGAGGGAAGCAGAGCCCCGTGGATGGATGTGCCAGGGAGTCTGGGCTGCTCAGGAGCTGCCTCTCCCTCCACAGCACAGAGAACAGCCTCACTGCTGTCCCTGCCCCACTGCTCTGCCCCAGGGCTGCCACAGCCTTGTCACCAGCCCTGACACTCATTTTCAGTCAAAGCCAGCAGAGATGAGGGGAGAGGCTGGAGGTGGCTGTTACCATCCTGCAGGTGCACACAACAAACCCTGCAGGGATGGGCACCAGCTGCCCTGGTGGCCTGGCCTGGGGCATGGGGGCTGAAGGATCATCCTTGTCTTGCCTCCTTGTACAGCACCAGTGAGATCCAGATGGGCACAGGTGTTTAAAAAAGCATCAGGATCTCTTTGACAGGAAAAGTATCGAGGGTATAAAAGGGAAGAATATTCCCATGTTTGTGGGCAGTTGCACCTCAAGGTTATGCATTTAATGCAGGGGGGAAAAAAATATAAAATATTCTGCTTTCACCACATCACTAAAAACCTGAGAGCAATTCTCATGGGGAAATGTTGTGCTGGTCCAGGACACAGCCCCAGGTGGGAACACAAGTCCCACAGCAGCACAGGGACAGCTCTGAGAGGCCACCTCACTTTTGTGACATCCTCAGTCACTGCCACGCCTTGCACAGGCAAAAGGCCCAGGAAATAACAGCCAGCAGCATCTCCCTGTTGGAGACCCTGCTAACAAATGCCACCTTTCCAAGGATCTGTCCTGGGTGGGAATTCAGATTGAAGCCATGCCCATGGATGGATCCTGATTTTGGGAAGTTTTGGTGCTGTCATTGCCCCTGGGTGGATTCAGAGAACCCCAGAGCATCCCACAGTGCTGAGTTCCTTCCAGCAGCCCTTGCTGGAGGCTGCAAACCTCTCTATTCCACATCCAGGAACGAAAGAGCTCCTGGAAGTGATCCCTGCTGGGGGCAGAGCAGCTGTGGCTGTGACAAATGAAAAGGCAGAAAGCCACGGTGTGGGCACTGGGATGGTTTAAGGGCATGCTGCAGCTCCTCACTGGAGCATTCAGACCCTTCAGGTTCACACATAAAATATAGAAATTGAGAAGGCAAGGCCAGATCCCACCTGCTCTTTCCCTTTTTTTTCTCCCCCTTATTAAAAGGGAAAAATCCCCACACAGGATGCTCAGCTGATCAAAACCATCAGAAGACCCAAGCTGAAAAGCCTGAAAGCTGCAAAATTCAGCTCTCAGGTCTTCACCCCCCAGAGAATTCATCCACCCCCAAAGGCAAAAGGGACAAATCCCTGCCCCTCACCCACAGATTTGGGAACGCAGCGCTGAAATCAGCACAAAATGGGATGGGAGACAACCAGACCCTGCCAAGGGCAGGAGCCACCCACCCCAAAGAGGCAGAAAGTGCTGCTCAGAAAAGCAAGAACACCCCAAATGTACAGAGCCCTTGGGCTGTGACCCGGCGTGGTCTCCACACTCACTTGGGATTCCCGACACGAGTTTCAGGGGCCGCAGCACCCGCACCGCTCGCAGGGTCCGCAGGTCAAAATCAGTCCCAGCAGTGGCCAGAATCCTGGAGGGAAACGGGGAAAAAAAATCCTGATTAAATGCAAATTCCTCTTTCAGAAGGGGGGACAAGTGTGGTGTAAAACCAGCAAATGTTGGAGCTGCTTCAAACTCTGTACCAGTGATCACCTTGCGGATTGTGTTCGCTGGAAGGAATTAATTCCCACAAACTTCAGGGCTGCTGTAGGAAAATCCCCAGTCTCTGCCTGTTTGTGAGGCCACTGGACATCATCAGGCCACTAAAGATCTGTACCCTGTGCCCCAGGGAAGCACAGCCCAAAAGGAGACAGAGAGAGGGAACTGAATCCCTCAGTTATGTCGGAAATTATCTGCCAGAACTTCCTATAATAAATCCACAAATCCTTCGATTTGATGTCTGATGTTTCTCAACACCTGAATCAGTTTCTGCTCATGGTTTCTTCTTTGTGTGCAAAATTAATTTTTGTGCAGAGCATCCTCTTGGAGGAGAACACACAGAGAGCAGGGTGTGAGTCTGACACACCACGACATCCAGCCCCCAGAGCAGAAGGAGTCTTAAAAATGTGATGCTCTGCCCAGAAAATGAAATGGATTCCCTGGTTTGGGGCACAGCAAGGGAAGAAATACTGTCCCAGTGTCACGATGGTGAGAGCTCCCTAAGCCAGCAGAGCCCACAGCACAGCCACCTTCACCAATTCCTGGGGTGCTTCAGCAAAACCATCCTGTATTTGGGCCTGGGCTCGTCTAAAGTGGCCTTGAGTGACCCTGCAGGGCTTCTCCAGCCTGAACAGCTCTGATCCAAACACAAGCCAACCCAAATCCTCCCACCAGCCCCCATCCCCTGCACCACTCACAGTGACCAGGAGAACCAGGCCCTTTTTCCTCGGTTTCCTGATAACAGGAGCCTTTTTCTCCCAATTTTTGACGACAGGCGCTCGCTCTTTCCCATTTTCTTGCTAACAGAAGCTCTTTTTCCTCAGTTTCTTGACACCAGGAGCCCTTTCTGCTTAGTTTCTCACCAACAAGAGCCCTTTTTGCTCAGTTTTTTGGTAACAACAGCCCTTTCCCCTGCATTTCTTAATAACAGGAGCCCTTTTCCCTCAGTTTCTTGACACCAGGAGCCCTTTTCGCTCAGTGTTTTTATAACAGGAACGCTTTATCCTCACTTTCCCAATAAAAGGAGCCCTTTCCCTCAGTTTCTTGATAACAGGAGCCCTTTTCCCTGAGTTCAGGAGCCCTTTTCCCTCAGTTTCTTGATATCAGGAGCCCTTTTCCCTGAGATTTTTGATAACAGGAGCCCTTTTCCCTGAGATTTTTTATATCAGGAGCCCTTTTCCCTCAGTTTCTTGATAACAGGAGCCCTTTTCCCTGAGATTTTTGATAACAGGAGCCCTTTTCCCTGAGATTTTTTATATCAGGAGCCCTTTTCCCTCAGTTTCTTGATAACAGGAGCCCTTTTCCCTGAGATTTTTGATAACAGGAGCCCTTTTCCCTGAGATTTTTTATATCAGGAGCCCTTTTCCCTCAGTTTCTTGATAACAGGAGCCCTTTTCCCCGAGATTTTTGATATCAGGAGCCCTTTTCCCTGAGATTTTTGATAACAGGAGCCCTTTTCCCTGAGATTTTTGATATCAGGAGCCCTTTTCCCTGAGATTTTTGATAACAGGAGCCCTTTTTCTGCAGTTTGTTGCCACCAGGCTGCTGAGCATTCAGCAGTGATCACCCACCATGAGACCAATCCACAGAAAAGTGGAGTTTTCCGAAAGCAGCTGCACAGTTGCACTCTGAGCTGTGCAGGATGTGGCTGTGGCAGTGCAGGGAGCACTCCCAGGATAAATCCCTGTCCTCAACTCGCTGACTGACTTAGCCTGGCCCAGGGAAGAGCAGGCTCAGCATTGCTGGGCGGAAAGGGCCAGACTCCTTCAGCAGGAGGTGCTGGAGATCAGGAAAATACCTGCTGGGATCTTGGATGGCAGGAGGCAAAAGCCAGCCAGGACCTGAGGAGCTGAGTATTTATTCTATAGGACACCTGTTCCCACATTTTCACGACCTTAAAATTCCCATGACATCAGCTCCATGGATGCAGTTGGAGCATGAGCAACAGGAGAAAATTTAAACCAAGAACCAGCACATGCGGAGCCTTCTAATTTAATCTTCTGCACCCAGGCCAATGATTTCATCCTCTGCTCCCTTCCCTCCATCCTCACAGCTTAATTGCTCACTTATGGACCTGTGCAGTGTGGGAATAACACAGAGAGGAGAAAATCCTGAACATCCACACCTCAGCCTGCACTGAGCCAGGGGGGATTTGTGCTGTCACCAGGCAGAGCTCTGAGAGAAAGGGTCCTTCGTGCCCTTCTTGTTCTGCTTTGAAAGTCAAAGAGAAAATGGGAGGGAATGGGTGCCAGTCCCAATGAGTTGAAGTCTTCATTCCAGAACTTTCTTCATAATGGGCTTGATGTTAAAACCAGCCTATTCCAACTCTAGTAACACACATAAAGCTCCTTTCCCAGGAAAACTCCTGGGCTTGACCATTTCAGTCATGAATTCTGACAAAATTTTCACTGTCAGTCCCCAGTTAACCTGCACAGGACATCCTGGAGCCACCATTTCCTATGGCTGCAGAGCTGCTCCATGGATTCCATCACATCCCACCCAAATCCAGCAGACCACCCAGCAGGACTGAGCTGTCCCTGCTCCCTCTGCCCATGAATCCACCACTCTTGGAAAACAAAACAGCCTAGAGAGGCAAAAAACAGCTGCAGGTTAACAAAGCTGGGAAAATATCACAGATTGGTTTGGGTTTCTCTGGGCACCCTGTGCCAGGGCCTGCNGCTCTGCAGCCCCAGCCAGGCTGTGCCAGCAGTGAACCAGGGCACAGGGGAACCTGAGGCTTTGAGAAAGTGTTGTGGTGTCAGCATCCCTGCCAGGAACCCTCAGGATCTCAGGAAGGACCCAGGGGCAGCAGCTGGAGCACAACAAAGCAGCTCAGGAGGGGAAACTGTGCCAGTGTGGGGGTGGTGCCTTTCCCCCCTACAAAAGCAAAGCTCATTTACAGGATTCCAGTGCCCTAAAGTGCCTGGAAAAACATCTCCGTGAGGGAGAGACTTTAATTAACACCATTTGGGGCATTTGCCAAAGTGCCACCTTTGTTTTACATTTTCTGTCTGAAAGCTCATAAAAGCCACTGCGAGTTAGGTCAGGACAAGTGGGAAATCATCCTTAAAAATAAGAGAAATGGAGAGATCAAAGGAGCCAGCTGACAGGCACAGCCCAAAATCCTACTGGAGCATCCCTGGCTGCACAGCCAACGGCTGAGAACAAAGCAGGGGTGATGGGGGACCCAGTGCCAGAAGAGGAAATCGGTTGGGAAAGGCAAAAACAGAAAAAATCAGATTTTAGGTGATAAATAGCTCGATCTGCAGCCCTTTCCATGTCTTGGTGGGCTGGACAGAAACACAGAGATTGGATATGTTTGGGCTGTTGCCTTGGATTGCACTTCCAAGGGTTTAAGTGCAACAAAATCAATTCCTCCGTGGCAGTTGTCCTTTTTGTGATGGCCAAACACCAAACCTTTCTTGTTCTTGTGCTGCTGAGGAGGACCTGGGAGCGCCCCTGCCACCCCTGGGGTGGGACTATGGCACTCATCCCCCAATTTCTCCATCAATTGATGAAATGCTGCTTTTCCCCCTCTCTCCCCCACTAACGAGCCCTGACTGACAGCTCTTCCCAGAGACAGCCCAGCTGTGGGATAAATGCTTGATAACTTTTATTCCAGCAACGCCTGGAATAAATTATGAAAGCAGCTTGTTCCTCTGGGTATAAAAGAAAGCAAAGAACGAAGGGAAAGTTCCTTCCCTGAACATTCTGATAACATAAATAATTAGCAATCCTTTCCTGTAAGGGCCTGGGAGCTCAGGATTGATTTGTTCTGGTTCAGCAAGACCCCGGCTGCCAGGCACGGGGGATGAACATCCTGAGTGAAACCCTGAGCAAGGAAAATGCCTTGGAATTCCTTCAGGTTTAACCCCAGAAGTCCAAACCCTGAGGACTGGAGTGGGGAAAAGCAAATCCTGTTCCTCAGGATCATCCCCACCTTGTTAGAGCCATTAATTCTTCCCATGGGATCTCACCACTGGATAACACTGGTGCCACTGGTGGGGAGGAATCACTGGAATAACTTGTGGGTATTTTAATGTAACCTTGCTGATTTTTATAAATTCTAGTCCTAGAAATAACCCCAAAACCTCTGAGAGGAAAAACTCTGTTAAATCATCCCCATTCCCAAAACCTGACTTGGAGCACCCCCATTCCCAAAACCTGACTGAGCACCAATGGTCAACAAGCCCCAGTGACCCCTGGGAATGGAATCCAGTGGGAAAAACAAAATAAATAACTTCACGAAGATTGGCTGAGTAGTTAAAGGTGTTTGCCCATTTGTGGGTCACCTCTGCCACCTCTGTCCTTCCCAATGTCTCCTCTGCTACCCACGGGCTGGAGAAGGAATTGGGAAAAGAAATATTGCATCATTCTGGCCCTGACTCCAGCAGAGCATCAACAACAAACAGAAAGCACCTGGAGGTGCCACACTCTCTGTCCCTTTGTGCCAGGACACCCCCAGCCCCGTTCCCCTCGGTTCTGAGTGGATCACGAAGGTTTGGAGAGGATGGAGCCCAGGGCCAAGGAGGCACAGGGGCTGTCCTGAGGCCCGTGTGCTCAGAGCCCCTGAGCTGCAGGGCACAGCAGAATCAGCTGCTGTCACCCTCCTGCCACCCGCACGCAGCCGGGACACGCTCGGTGCCCCCGCGGGCTGTGGCCTGGCAGGATGCCCCCCCAGCCGCTGAGGGCAGCGCAGGCACCCAGCCAAGGGGTGCCCGTGGCCATGCCCTGGGATGTGGCTGTCGCTCTGCCCAGCTGGCTCGTGCCAGGCCTGCGGTGGCGGCGCTGGCAGTGCCACAGCCCGAGCAGGGACCGCAGCCATTGGAGAGGTGCCCCCTTCCACCGGGTTCCATTTCACGGCGTGGGAGCTTTATCTTGACTCCCAAAGCCACGGAGTGGAGCCCAGCCTGGGCTGATAAGTCACTGGGAGGTGCTAATTGCTCAGTTTAATTCGTGGCAGTGCCAGGTTCAGCAGGTGGCTCCGTGACTCCCCACCAGCTGTCCTGTCCCTGCCACACAAAGGGCCCGGCCTGGCAGGTCTCTGCCTCTCCTCTGATCACCAACATCCAGCCCAAGCATCCCAGCAGACTCCTGCATATTCCACCTGATCCTGCTCCTGACTTCCACATCCACAGCACAATGGACAGATCCCACCCTTTCCTTCCATCAGAGCACCCAGGCTGCTCCCCGGGCTCAGGTAAATGTGTTTGTTCCCAAATGGATTGTATCCATCACAACAGCCTCACCATAGTGAGGGAGAAACCTCCCCTGAGCTCTAACGTGAGGGGAACAGAGGGCAAAGTAAAACACACCCAGGAAATAACAACATTTGGCAGCAAAGGGCTTCAGAGGCACAGCCCCCCCAGAAGAGGAGACTCAGAGGGGATCCCATCAATCCATAAAATACCTCCAAGCGGTGTCAGAGCATGGTGCCAGACTGTTCAGCCGTTCTAGTGACAGCACAGGGAGCCATGGCCAGAAATTAAAACACAACAAGTTTCACATCAACATGAGGAAGAAATTCACTCCCTGAGGGTGGCAGTGCCCTGGAACAGCTGCTCAGGGAGGGTGTGGAGTCTTCCTCTCTGGAGACATCCCAAACCCACCTGGACACATCCCTGTGTCACCTGCTGTGGGTGAGCCTGCCTTGGCAGGGGGTTGGCCTGGATGATCTCCAGAGGTCCCCTCCAAGCCCAGCTGTTCTGGGGTTCTGTGATTCCCTGGTCTCACTCCAAACAGGTGCATTTCTGAGCCTTTTGCAGCCAGCATTAAATTCACCACCAGCTTCCAGCAGTGCCCAGATGTGAACACAAACTCCCTCCTCCTCCTCTGCATAGCAGAAACGCTCCCAAGTTCTGGGAGGAGACAGAGCAACACAGGAGCAGAATCCCCTCCCCAAAGCACCTGAAACTCAATTTTGTGACTGCAATTCCTGAGCCAGGCTCCAGGGAGAAGCCAGGGAGTGGAGCCAGCCTCTCCTCTGCTACAGCCAGCCACAGCAGCCAGGCAGGGCGGGCCTCTCACACCCACCAAAGGAGGATCTGCGGAGCTTGGACTGTGCCCAGGATGAAGGAAGACGTTCTGATTATGAGGCAGTCACTCAAAGAAGTCCTTGTAGCTGCTAAGCAGGACAGACAGGGACATGCACCACTGCAGAGAGGCAAAGGAGGCTCGTTTGCAGTCAGCACTGACAGCAGGCAGGAAAATGCACAGGCCAAAAACATTCCAGGAGAACGCTGGGAAAACGGAGTGCAGAGGAGTTAAAACCATCCTGCACTTCACTGGGGCTCGGAAAGTAGGTCACACCTTGAGCCTCACCCATTAGCAGCACAAAGGAGAGATGCTGCTGTCTGTCCTTGGGAATGGGCATCCCAGAATGTCATTCCAGAGGTTCCCGAGGGCAGGAGCTGGGAGCAGAAAGCATTTCCTGGAGACTTCTGGTGTCACCCACCCCACGGGCAAAATATGAGGGGTTTTGTCTCAGTAGCAGACAAGATTCTTCAAGGGGAATTTCAGGATCAGCAAAACGTTTCAAGTATTTTTTCTTTAGGGGATGTAAATGAGAGAGCAACAGAAAAACATTTGGGGATTGTTTCATTTGTCAAGTTCTAAAATGAAGCATTCCCGGCTTTAAATACATTTTCCTTTTTAGTGGAAGCAATTCTTGTCAAGCCTGCAAATAGTTTTGCCTTGATTTAACGCTGCCATTTTCCCCAAAATTACAAACTCCCGAGCCTTGTGTGAGTGAAAAACGTCACCCAAAGCAAACGCTGCCCTCCAGAGCTGTGCCAGGAGCTGGAGGAGCAGGGCTGTGCTCTCCACGAGCTGGAAGCACAAAGCAAAGGGCACAGGCCAGCTGGTGGGTGGATGGGGGATGGATTTTCCTGCCAGGTGGGCTAACAGGGCAGCACAGACTGCAGGAGGAGAGAGCTCTGAGTCACCAAAACACATCCCAATGCTCCTTCCCTCCAGCAGGCAGGGAGCAGAAGCTCCTTGCCAGCTGCCCTGGGAGCTGGGATGAAGGCTGTGTTATTTGGAGGCACAGCCACCTCGCCCTCTGCACTTGGCCAGCGCCCAGGAGGAGCTGCCCATGAGCCGGGCAGAAAATGTCAGCGCTATCAAACCCCATCAGCGTTGGAAAAGCAAAACAAAACGGGTGGGAAGAAGAGCTCAGCCTCCCCCCTAGTGCTGCTGGAGCTGCCGGGAGAGGGATGGGAGCAGCAGCCAGAGGGGGGAAGGAAAAACACCAGCCAGTGCTGGGCACATCCACAGCAGGGCAGGGACAGCTCGGGGCAGGTCGGGCCCTGCACTGCGGGTCGTCCCCAGGCAGCCACAGCAAGCACTGGACCCTGGCGTGCTGGGGAATGCCCCAGTGCAGCCACCGCACCCCAAAGCCCTGCTGGGGTGGGCAGATGATGAGAAAATACCAACACTTGTGCAGAGCGAGAGCCAAAAACATCTGTCAAATAAACGGGAAAGGAGAGAGCGGGCGGGAAGGCGGCTCCTGCTGCCACACTTGCACTCGTTTGTGCTCTCTCCTCAGTCTCAGGGCACAGCCAGAGGGGCAGAAGTGGCCAAAAACCCCACAGCTGGGACTGTGCACATCAGTGCACCAGTGAGAGCCCCTAACCCACCAGGACCTCAGCCAAGGTGGAGAAATGCCCCAGGTTTCAAACATTCCTGGCCTTGCTTTCCTACAATGTCCCAAAGCACCGACAAACCAGAGGTCACTGCTGCCATCAGCACCCAGCACCTCTGCCCCTGCCTGCAGCCGTGTGCTCAGCCAGCTGGGGACACGAGGAGGGATGTGGGATGGGGACAGGGAGGGACGTGGGACATCCAGGGAGGGACGTGGGACACCCAGAGAGGGACAGGGGACATCCAGGGAGGGAGCGGGGACACCCAGAGAGGGACAGGGGACATCCAGGGAGGGAGCGGGGACACCCAGAGAGGGACAGGGGACATCCAGGGAGGGACAGGGGACATCCAAGGAGGGATGTGGGACATCCAGGAGACGTGGGACATCCAAGGAGTGCTGTGGGACCCTCAAGGAGGGACATGGGACATCAAGGGAGGGACAGGGGACATCCAGGGGTGACTTAAAGCGCAGATAAAAACCAACAGCAGGCTGCAGAGGGGCCGGGGCAGGGCCAGGATTTGTTGTTATCCCCCTGTGGATGCTGGGTGGCTCCAATCACTCCTCAGGGGCTCTGAGGAACCACCAAGGCCCAGCACTGCAGCTTCCCCCTGTGCCTTCCCAGGAGCAGCTGGGAGCGAGAGAGGGGAGTCCAACAGGACAAGAGAACAGCACTCCACCCATTCCTGGCAGTGTCCCCAAGGGAAATTCCTCTAACAGAGCAATTCCCGGAGAAAGGCAAAGCTGGGATGGCACCAGGTACCTGTCCCAGTGGGAACAGACTTTCTCTGTGGGTTCTGAGTCACAGGACCCTTTGTCTCCGAGCTGAGAAGTCTCTGCAGGAGCTTTCCCCAGTGAATGCCCTGAGCAGGCACAGATTTGATATTCCTCAGCAGCTCCTGTCCCAACCTGCTGCCTCAGGGATCCCAAATCCCAGCATGTTTCCACCTGCCCCTTGCTCAGACATCCTGTGGTGCCACTGCTCACACAGGTAGGCAGCCCCTAAATCCACAAGGCTGGACTAAAACCCAGGAGATCCTTTAAAAAAGTAAAATTTAAACTCTCTCTTTGCCTTGTGAACCCTCAGCTTTTGGAGGCAGCTGGGGTCAGGTTTTCAAGCCTTAGTCACAAACCATAAAAATACAGATTTTTCAAGTAAAATCAGAAACTCTCCTCTTGCCACAGGGATTAAAACAAGGCCTCAGATCTCCTAATCTGACTTGCACTGTAATATTTCTTTTTTTTAATACACACCTTATTGCCCCTCAAGGGATATAATTATTCCTCTTTCTGTTTTGTTGTCTTATTTTTGGCCAGAACTCTCACACCAAACATGCAGTGTTGTTCTAAGGAAAACACAGTTTGCCAAGACATCTAAAATATTGTGTATTCCCTCCATCTGCTTCTCCTAAATAAACCCAGGGCCTTATCTAATATAATGAGTAGCTGTTGGCAATAATTTCATAGCCATCTGCATCGTGCTTTAAACCTGTTGCAAGCTGGGCTGTGGACAGGGAAAAGTCAGAATTTATTCCCTCAGTATCAAAACCAGAAATTGTAACTCCCCCCCTTCTGTTTGTTGGGATAATTTAGCCATGACAGCTCCTGTGCTGGGTGCTTGGGGAGCAGTATTTCATGACTGTGGCAAATCAATCCCATTTCCCCCGTTTTTTGTAGATAAAAGTCGAGTTCTGCAGCTGGGCAGGTGCAGGGCAGGTCCAGGTGGGCGCTGCCTCCAGGAGCTGGGTCTGCCACCACCACATGAGATCCTTCCCACACCACAGGCCCTGCTGGGGAGCACTAGCCCAGAAAAATGAATTCTTTAATTGAAAAGTCTCTTCTGGCTGCACCCAGCTGCAGGAACCACAGCCTGCAAGTTCCCAGCACCCAAATATGCTGGGGAGTTCACAGGATCAGAAAACCCCAGAATATCCTGAGCTGCAAGGAACCCACAAGGATCATCCTGTGCAACTCCTGCTCCTGCACCACCCCAGCACGAGCCTGAAAACAGGATCCAGATGAGTGAGGAGGTGAATTCTCTCCACATCCCCACTCAAACAGAGCCTGGACCAATGCAACAGCTCTAACCAATTTTATTTTGTTAATTTAAACCCTTGTTCTTGCCCTGTTGGAGTGGAGTGGAGCTCCCACAGCCAAACAGAGCCACCACACCACTCCCCAGTGGTGGGGAAAGAGGGATCCAGCTGTGATTACAGGCCCAGGCTGCCAGATGTGCAGCAAGAGGAGGGTGTTTGAGTGAATTTATAACCTTTAGGACATGACAAAGCATATATAGGACAGCAGTAATGCTCCATGACTTTGCACAGGATTCCAAAAACAATTAAAAATCTTTGGACAAAGGAAATGGGAGGAACAACAGCTCAGTGCCAAGGAAATCTAAAGAACTCAAAGCACCCAGGTGAATATGGGCCAGAATCCAGATATTCAGAGATCCCAGCACAGCTTCTGTGTGCCCAAAGGCCACCCCTAATGACCCCGAGGGTCACCTCAGCAGCAGCACAGCACATGCCCATGGCTGCACTCTCCCTGGGAATTGGTTTGCTGCTCCTGCTTCCCTCCTTTCCCGCTTTTCTCCTCCTTACCCATCCCTTCTCCCCCAGCACAGCACCATAATCCCCTTCCCAAAGCCAGCACGAGCTCATGGACACTCCCTGGGCAGCAACCACGGGATGACAAAACGGCTCAGGCTGGAAGGGACCACTGGATATCACCAAACAAAATCTGAAAGAGAGGAAATTTAGAAAGAGATCTGGAAGGAATTGTTCCCTGTGAGGGTGGGCAGGCCCTGGCACAGGGTGCCCAGAGCAGCTGTGGCTGCCCCTGCATCCCTGGCAGTGCCCAAGGCCAGGCTGGACATTGGGGCTGGGAGTGATCTGGGACAGTGGGAGGTGTCCCTGCCCATGGCTGGGGTGGGACTGGATGGGCTTTAAGGTCCCTTCCAACCTGTAACATTCCCTAATCCAGTGTCACCTCCCTGCCTGGAGCTGTCACCCAGGATGTGTCCAGATGGGGTTTGGATACCTCCAGGGAAGAGGCTCCAAACCTCCCTGAGCTCCTGTTCCAGTGAATGAAAAGGACAATGCAATGGGCAGGTGGAACCTCAGGGGCCAGAGCGATGCCACTGGCACAGGGAAGTGACATCTGTACAGCAGGAGAGGGGAATGTGCTTAAATTAATTGGCTGTTCAGAAAACAGAGGCTCCCACTCTCCACTGGGCTGTTACCAAGCCTGGAATTGCTGCAGATAAAAGTCTGGCAGTGTTTTCATCATAAACTCCACATTTCTGGGCTGTAGATTCCAGCCCTTAAAAAAATCCATGCTGTGGGCAGAAATCTGCCATCCAGCTCCCAGCGCAGCAGAAAATGTTTGTGTTTTCCAAATCTCCAGAGCAGTCCCGTGGGGCAGCTCCGGAGCAGAGATGGAAGCTGCAGTTTTCCAAGGTTTCAGAGCCCATGCAGGGAGATTTTTCCGTGTGCTGCAGCCACCTGAAACACAGGAACTGAGCAGCACCGAGCAGGGATAACCCCGGGTGTGCTGCTGCTGTGCTGCAGCCACTTCTCGTATCACAAATTCAAACCTGAATTTCTGGAGCAGGAGAGAGCCCCGTGGGGGATTTCTCAGCCAGCTGCAGGAGAGGAGCAGCCCGTGGCCCACAGCAGCTTTGTGCCGAGGCAGCGCAGGAGAAGATCGCACTGAGGGCTTTGGGATGCCGGCCAACAGCATCAGATGCTCGCTGTTGATGCAGCCCATTGCTGTGAAATGGTCCAGAAAACCCCCCCAGCCCTTCGGCAGCTGAGTTAAGTGTTGTGTTCGGAGCTAAATCAGCCCAGGCTCAGCTCTACGGCCAAGAGAGGAGAGCACGGGCAGGGAAAAAGCAACCCAGAGCAGCGCTGGGATCCTAAATGTGCAGCCTGGGCCCAGCAAGGAGGGGGGTAAGACCCGATGAGTTGAACAAGTCACTGTTTCCTTTCTAAAATACTCCGGTCTCGCTTAAGCTGGGATTTTTGGGGAGGAGACGCTTCCCGTTTGAGCGGGTTTAAATCCCAGCTGGGCGGCAGTGCCCAGCTCCAGACGCTGCCCCCCCAGTGGCTCCCCACAAACCCCCCGGCCCTGCTCTCCGAGCACAGAAATGCCCCCGAGGGGCAGCCCTGGGGCTGCAGCCGCCCACGGCGGGCAGGGAGGGAGCTGCGAGCGCTCTGGCAGCCGCTTGCCATTATGGTAATTGGGATTTGCAGCGAGCGGAGCAGCGTCTAGACAGCGCTCAGCTCCGAGGCGGGAAGGTGCGGGAGGACTCCGCGTGGTTCCCAGAGTAAGCGATGGTGACATTTGCAGAGTCATCGCCTTCCCCCCGCCCGGCAGCCGGAGCCCTTCCCTCGCTGCTGCCGCAGCCCTGGAAACGGCGGCGGGAGCAGCTCCGGGGGCACCGGGGGCACCGGGCTCCGTGCCCCCTAAATCCATCGCGGGAACTTCGTCTGGTGAATCCTTTATCTGGTGATCCCTGCATTCAGCCTCAGGGCAGCGGACTGGGGTGAGGAGGGAGGGCTGGGGAGACAGCAGCGCCTGAGAGCAGTCAAGTCCTACAAAAATTCAACTCCTTCCCTCCAGCTCATCTGGGGGCCTTTCCAACTCGTTCTGCTTCGTCCCTGCTCCGGCTGTGTTTTCCCCAGATGCCCTGGAGCAGTTCACAGCCCAGGCCAGGCACTTCTGGCACTGCAGCATCCCGTGGCCAGCACAGGGACACTGCCGTCATGTCCCGGGCTCACAGGGGAACAGCACAACACAGGGACAGAACGCTGCAGCCTCAATTCCAGCACTAGGAGCAACCCTGGCAAAATGCAAAAACAAACACTGAATTCCAGAATGGGTTGGGTTGGAAGGAACGTTAAAGTCCATCTCATTCCATGGGCAGGGGCATCTTCCACTGTCCCAGGCTGCTCCCAGCCCCAATGTCCAGCCTGGCCTTGGGCACTGCCAGGGATCCAGGGGCAGCCACAGCTGCTCTGGGCACCCTGTGCCAGGGCCTGCCCACCCTGCCAGGGAACAATTCCTGCCCAATATCCCACCTAAATTTCCTCTCTTTCATAGATTGCTGTGGGTTGGAAGGGACCTTAAAGCTCATCTCATTCCAATCCCTTCTCAAGGGCAGGAACACCTTCCAGGTCACTCAGGTAAGTGACATCTCTGTGGCAATAACTGCAGCAAACCAAAAAGTGTTGCTTATTCTTAGAAAAAGCACTCAAAAAAAGCTGGAGAAAGAATTTTTTTTTTCCCACCAAAAATGTTTGTTTTCAGGGAAACATCAATTTCAGTTTTCCAGTGGGAAATAACAAAACATTTTGGTTTCGCTTTAAGTTCAAATATGACTTCAGATTTTATTTTTATTTGGTTGCTTTTAACTGCAGCAATATTGTAAAGCAGGCTGAAAGCAGCATTTTCACTTAAAATCAGGCTGAAACCTCCCAGGGGGAATCTCTACTTTCTAAACCAAAAATTTTTGGAACGAGGATTATTCCTCCAGTATTTCTCAGAAGGGAAAAACGTGGATTTCTGGGTGACCATCCTTCAAACCTGGAGGGAAAAACTGTCACCTTAAGTTGTCTCATCATCCCTTTCCATTGGAATGGAGTTTGGGGTCTGAGAATTTGGGATAGAGACAGTTTGGTGCCTCCAGCTCTCCTTCAGAGCCCCAAGGAGAGGTGGGGACAGCAGGACCCTCCTGAGGAGTCCCCAGCCACCATTCCCAGCTCCCTTTCTCCTGGCTCAGGGAATCCCACTCACCTTTCAGCTGTGACAGCTCCGATGACTGATGGCACTGTGATATTTACCCGAGCGTGCTGCTTGTCACAGCAGCCTTCAGCACATCACACTTTTGGCAGGCGAGGGAACTCCTTCGGTTCCTTGCAGCTCATGGGAAAGCGATGGATTTATGATGGCCCTTCCCTTGTCACATTCCCCCAGAGCCTGGCATGGCGTGGAAGGAGGGAAAGCTCAGCCAGAGACAAACACTGAGAAAGGGAAGAGGCTCCAGGGGGTTGGATCGAGGGGAATGTGGGGAATGAATCGATGGGATCCTCCCCAGAAGGACTTGGCAGGACACATCCTTCTCCTGGAGCACAGCTCCTGGGGATGTGCAGGATGCAGGGCTCCAGCAAAGGAGGAAAGGCAGGCTGTGGAGGGGGAGAGAAGGAGGGAGCAGAGAGGAGGGAGGCTGGAGGGTGCCAGGCACCATCAGTGCCACGGCTTTGCCAAGAGCTGGAGGGACAAAGCTGACACCTGGGGTTTGCAGATGACAGAAGTTACAGGCTGGGCTAGAACCAGGATTTGGATTTTACCTCAGACCCGGCCTTTCATCAGAGAAAAACAAAAAAAATAAAAAGAGCATTTTAGCCTGGAAGTTCCCCAAATCCTCTCTGGAGTTGCTCAGATGGAATGAGCAGGTTTTGAGGGACACAGCTCCCCTCTTTCCTTTAACTCAGCTGCAGTTTCTGGGCAGTGGGACACCCAGACAGTGCCCTCACTGTTGTCCCACTCGGCCCATGCCACCCTATCCCCTCTCCCATGAGGGATGCTGAATCCTGGAGTATCCTGGACTTTGCTGTCCTGGCCCTCAGCACCTCTGAGCCAGCAACTGATCCTCACATGCCCTTACTCCAGCTAAAACCACACAAATGGGCCTGCCAGGATCGATGTCTCCCCATCCCCAGCATCCCCTGGATTCTGAGCACAAGCTCTGCCAAAGACCAAGCTGATGAACCCAGAGTGGGGGGGAAAGTGAAGGCACCAAACTCATTAAAGTAATGAGTGCCCTGGAGCAGGATTTGGAACTCCTTTGCACAGAAAGGAGAGGCTGAATCTGCACACGCAGATACATCAAACCCCTGCAAGCCACAGCTGAGTGCAAAGTTAAACTTGCAGCTTTTCCCTGTCCCAGTTGCAGGAAGAAAGACTTTTTTCCCTTTTATTTTCCTCTCTCTCCTCTTGTCTCCCTTGTTACACGAATGAGGCAGCAGAATTTTAAGGGCTTTTATGTTCTGCAAAAGCTCAGAGCAAACAGGACTGCTCTGACCTTTGCAGTGCTCTGTAATTCCAGCAGCTGTCCAGAACCCCTTCCCGCCCCAGGGAGAGGGGACAGCCAGGAAAAGCACCTTGTTGCTCAGAGTAAATCAGCCTTGGGATTTTCCTGGTGGGAGAAGAGCAGGGAGATGCCTCCCACATCATCAGCATTTGTAGGGATCAGCCAAGATGGAATACTGGGAATAACCAAGGACTGGATGCAGGAGGCTCACATATCCCTGACCAGGTGAGACCAGGGTGGAGAAAACGAGGGCACAGGACCCCAGGAAGCTCCCAGGGATAGAGTTTTGTGCTTCAAAGGGGATGAAAGCAATGGAAAATACATTGGTGCTGCTCAAGGGGAGAGGGCTGTCAGCTCTCCCCGCAGCACAGAGAATGGACTCCCTTTGGGAAATGGAGATGCAGTGAAGTCCTGAGCCTCACACAGAACCACCAAGCCCAGCCAAGACCAAATCCCAACCCCAGGCTCTCCCCTGAAGCTCTGCCTTCTGTTTTCCTCCTCCTTTGCTGAGCTGCAGCTCCTCAGCCCCATTCCCATAGGATGGGACTGCTACAGAACCCATCCTGCTCACAGGCTGCTGCATCTCCCTCCCAGCTGCTTAAAACCTCAAAGGGCTTCTCCCCCTGCTCTTCCTCTTCCCCAGTCCTCCTCTTTCCCTTTAACCTGAAATCCCCTCAAAGCAAACAGGGAAAACAGCCCTGGCTGCCACGGGCGAGCAATAACCCAGGAAATTTTAATCCCTGCCTGTGATTGTACTGAGGAACAGAGTGAGACAAAAGGCTCAGCAGCCCTGACATTATTATATTAGAAAGGTAATTATCTCTTCTGCCACCTGACTTTAGGCTTTCTTCATATAATGAAGTTTCCAGCTCGTGTTTGCAGCCACAGGAGCAGCCACCACAGCCTCGCTAGAAACACGAGGGAGAATTGTCTGCTCTGAGGGGAGAGCAAGCAGAGCCAGGCTGGAGGAGAAGGGAGGAAGGGGAGGGGAAATCAGAGCTCCTGGCAGCTGCAGGTGCCTGTGCCCCAGCTCAGAGCCAGGCCCAAGGCATCCTCAGGGTTCAGCCCAAAGCACAGCAGCACAGGCCCAAAGTCACATTTGTTTCAAGGCACCTGCCCCACGGATCCTGAACTTTTGGGCTCCTTCCAAACCATAAGGAGGGCTGAGGGGATATTAAAATAAAAAGATAGTTTTGCCTTTTGATGCTGCTGAATAGAGCAGGAAAGAAAGTGCCCATCNCCTGTGTCCTGTCCCTCCATCCCTTGTCCCCAGTCCCTCTCCAGCTCTCCTGGAGCCCCTTTAGGCCCTGCCAGGGGCTCTGAGCTCTCCCTGGAGCCTTCTCCTCTCCAGGTGAGCACCCCCAGCTCTCCCAGCCTGGCTCCAGAGCAGAGGGGCTCCAGCCCTGGGAGCAGCTCCGTGGTTTCCTCTCTCCAGCAGCTTCTTTCCCACCAAACCAGCTCCTTTCACCAAACCAGCTCCCCATGTTGCTGGCAGGTTCCAAAGGAGAAGGGAAACTGAGGCACAGAGCAGGAAAGGGACCTCAGGGCAAGACCAGGGGCACCCCCAACCCTCCCCCACATCCAACTCCACCCAAAAGCTTTTTGTGTGAATTGGGACCAAAGCTTCTCCAGGCCCCTGAGCCACCCTTGTTTGTGTCCCTAAGCAGGGAAGCAGCACAAGGGCTCTTGTCCTGCAGACAATCAGTTCTCCAGAACGGAACAAACCAAATGCCATTTGAACAGGGACACCTTGTACAGATCACACCATGAAGATGTTGCCTGACACATGTTGGCTGCATTGTTTCATAGAGGGATTTTTTTTGTGCTTTGTACCCTGAGTAGAGTAAAATGCCCCTTGCAGACACTTCATTGCACTAATTACCACCTTTGGGGGAACATTTTGAAAAATGACTGTCTTTTATCAGTGCACAAGTGACCATGTGATGTCCCCTGCACCAGTGCCACCAAAGTTTCAATTTCAGAGGAGGGACAGTGCCATATAAAGCTCCCAGAAGGATCAGTTCCCAGCCTGTGCTGTTTGTCTTGTGCCATTGCACAAGAGGATTTGTTTTTTCCCTTAACGATAAGTGATGCTCTAATGATTGGGAACAACACCCCACAACAGCAAAACTGACTACAGGTTTCAGCTGGCTCCTCTCAGCCTCAAAATCTGCACTGAATTTGCTCAGACTGAAGATTTGGAGTCTTTGGGTCGCTGCTTCCCACTCCCAGTGCTTTCCATTTTAAGATGGAGATGAACTATCCCAAAACTTTGGTCCCAGCCCTCAAAAACCTCTCAGCACCCAACACTCCACAGAAGAACCAGCACAGACCCTGCCCCACAGCTCCACCAGGGCATCCCTGGCCACCCCAGCTGAGCCTTCCCTGTCTCTTCCCACTCAGGACTTACACAGAAACACAAGATTTGATCTTCCCTCATACTCTTCAACATCTCAGCACCTCAGACTGCTTCACCCTCGCACAGAACCCAGAGCTTCTCCGTGCTTGGCCCCAACCCTCCCACCTCCCTCAAGGACACATCACCCACCCCAAACAGCTTCAAGCGCCCCACCTTGCCCAGCGAGGACTCTCCTGGGGGCACCTGGTGTGACGAGGGGACATCTGGGGGAGTTCCTGCTCCCTGACGAGCAGTTCTGGGGAAGCTGCAGGTTTCCAGCAGCATGAGCAGGGCAGAGGGACAGGGGACAGTGGCATTGCAGGAGGACACAGCGGGAAGCGAGTGCCTGCTGCATCCACAGCTGCCCTTCCTGCAGCATCTCCTGACACTGCACGGCTGCAGCAGCCGCTCTGCAGGATGCACTTCCCAAGAGCCCTTCCAGAAAACGGCCTGGGAAGGAGAGGGGGCACAGGCAGAGGGGATTTGGCTGGGCTAGGGCTTCGTTAGGTTTAAAACTTTCAGCCAGCAAACAGCTCTCCCCAGGGAGCTGCTGGTGCAGCTGGAGTGTGGATGAAGCAGAGGAGAAGTGAAAGCAAACAAAATCAGTTGTGCAATCTGATGTTCCTTCCACCTGCACTGATCTCTTCTGCTCTGCAAGGCAGCAGCTGAGGGAGCCCCCTGTGCTCACAGAAACCCCTCTGCAGTCCTTCTTTGTCCCAGGGATTTGCCCCACACAGCATTCCCAGGGAGGCACTGGGGAGGGCAGAGCAGGATTCATCTGCTGCTGCTCTGGCTGATGCTGAGACCCCAGAGCCAGGCCCAGGACAGCAGGACCTGCCAGCCCTCTGTGACACTGCCCTCACAGGGACAGCCCCCTGTGACACTGCCCTCACAGGGACAGCTCCCTGTGACACTGCCCTCACAGGGACAGCTCCCTGTGACACTGCCCTCACAGGGACAGCCCCCTGTGACACTGCCCTCACAGGGACAGCTCCCTGTGACACTGCCCTCACAGGGACAGCTCCCTGTGACACTGCCCTCACAGGGACAGCCCCCTGTGACACTGCCCTCACAGGGACAGCTCCCTGTGACACTGCCCTCACAGGGACAGCTCCCTGTGACACTGCCCTCACAGGGACAGCCCCCTGTGACACTGCCCTCACAGGGACAGCTCCCTGTGACACTGCCCTCACAGGGACAGCTCCCTGTGACACTGCCCTCACAGGGACAGCCCCCTGTGACACTGCCCTCACAGGGACAGCTCCCTGTGACACTGCCCTCACAGGGACAGCTCCCTGTGACACTGCCCTCACAGGGACAGCCCCCTGTGACACTGCCCTCACAGGGACAGCTCCCTGTGACACTGCCCTCACAGGGACAGCTCCCTGTGACACTGCCCTCACAGGGACAGCCCCCTGTGACACTGCCCTCACAGGGACAGCTCTCTGTGACACTGCCCTCACAGGGACAGCTCCCTGTGACACTGCCCTCACAGGGACAGCTCCCTGTGACACTGCCCTCACAGGGACAGCTCCCTGTGGCACTGCCCTCACACCAGGGCCAGACGCTTGGGAGGCCCAGGGCTGCAAAGCTGGTAACACTTAATGATGTTAAAACTCAAATCTATAAAATAACTTCCATGAGAATCTTTCTCCCCCAGCTCGATCCCCAGGGGACCCTCCCTGTAGCACAGCCAGGGCCAGTCCCTCCACGATGAGCACACAAGAAGGAATTTTGGAAGAGTAATTGAGTGGCAGCCACTCCCTGCAGCTCTGCTGGGCCAGGCTCTCCTCCCCCAGCACCAGCACTGCGAGGTGGCTCCTCCAGCCAGGCTGATCTTTGATTTTTCAGACAATCCCTCAATGGTTTGGGCTGGGACAGACCTTAAACATCATCCAGTGCCACCCCTGCCATGGCAGGGACACCTCCCACTGTCCCAGGCTGCTCCAGCCCCAATGTCCAGCCTGGCCTTGGGCACTGCCAGGGATCCAGGGGCAGCCACAGCTGCTCTGGGCCCCCTGTGCCAGGGCCTGCCCACCCTCACAGGGAACAATCCCTGCCCAATATCCCATCCATTGCTGCCCTCTGGCAGTGGGAAGCCATTCCCTGTGTCCTGTCCCTCCATCCCTCGTCCCCAGTCCCTCTCCAGCTCTCCTGGAGCCCCTTTAGGCCCTGGCAGGGGCTCTGAGCTCTCCCTGGAGCCCCTTTTCCCCACCTCAAGGACAGATTGTCTTCCATCACAATATCCAGCCTCTCCATTGGGTGCAAGGTCAGCAAATGCTCCTCCCGGCTCAGCCTGTGCTCTCCTGCAGCCCAGATAATTGACTCATGTGGAGCTTTCACCTCCTCCCTGCGCTGGCAAGATGAAGTCAAATTCCACCTTCCAAATTCTGGCCACCTCGTGCCACCCTTGCCAGTCAATAAATCCCTCCCAGCCTCTCCCTGTGGTTTGCAGCTCTGAGGAGATCAGGCCCCAGCATTCCTGGCCATGGCCCCTCTCATCTGTCACACAGCTCGCTCTGAAACACGAGCAGCCTTTCACCTGCTTTTACTTATTTATTTCAACAGGAAAGGAGAGAGGAAAACATCCCTGGGCAGCCTGTGTCAGCAATTAGGAGCATGAAATATCTGGCAGAAAGAGCTTTGTCCAGAGCTCTGCCCTGTCCTTCTCCTGTTCTCCTGTGCCCCTGCCAGGCAGAAACCCCCGAGGATGAGCGGAGCCTGGGGTGGGACAGGGAGGCAGGGCTGGCTCCAGGGAGAGCAGGAATTCTGTCCCAAGGCATCTCTCCTGGCTGGCCCAAAGCCTTTCACCCTCCAAGCTGCTGTTCAAATCCTCAGACCCACAGGGCAGCAGAACCAGCTCTCAATTGCAGTTCCCCACTGCCCTCAGATTGTGCATGCCCCAGCCTGGCACCAGGCACCACACTGACCCCAAAAATGGTCATGGCCACAAAAACGTTCATCCAAACTTCCTGCCACACCACATCTCCTATCCCTGCCCGGCTAAGACAAGGCTTGCTTCCACACTCCCATCCTGCTCCACATCAGGTGTCTCCATTCTATCTTTTAATCCTGACATCCCAAGCTGCCATTTCTGCAGTACTCTGGCACCACAAGCTCTCAGGCTGGAATACATAAACTGAGCCTAACATCTGTTCTTTAGTGAGATTAATTTTTTGTTGTCACTTATCACCAGTGACAACAAAAAAATTAATAATTAAACACAGTATAAACCTCCAAATACAGAATCCCTGAACCATTAGGTTGGAAAAGGCCTCTAAGATTGAGTCCATCCCTCTCTGGGTAAATGATGTTGATACCTACAGGTCAGACCAGCCCTGGTGACCCAGGACTGTAGTGGCCACTGCCACCTCCTCTCTTACTCCAGAGCATTGGAGAGGCTGCACTGGTGCCTGCTGGCCCCAAGGGACCTTCCTTCCCCTGGAATGGATCCAGAAAGACACCAAAATTGTGCCAGCAAGGATTTTAAGAGCCTCAGGCACAAGAAACAAGCTGAGCTCAGAGCCAGCTCTGCACCAGGGCTCCTCAGGGCAGGGACTGTCACTGCCTGAACACAGCATTCAGTCCAGCCTCAGAGATTCCCAGAGCTGACAAAACTCAGTTATTCCTTTAGGCTCCCTCCATGGACAGCCCTCAGGAAGGGTGAGGGTGTGAAGGATCATGGAAAGGGTGACCTCCATGGCATTTCCACCAGGAGCCACGTGCTGGCCTTCCCCTTCCAAGCTCTAAGTGCCAAATTCCCTAATAAATTCTATTATCCCCATTTAAGCAGTTTCCTTTGCTCCGAAGCTTCCAGCCCCAGCTATAAACAGCATTTAACGAGGAGCTGCTGGTGCCTGCTCCTATTTCACTTCCAAAAGGGCTCTGGCTTTCCAAGAGAAGCCAAGGCTCCCTCCCTGCCTCCCCCCTCTCTCCTGGCCACCACGAGGAGGTTGAGGGAATGGAAAAGTGACCCCATGTCTCAGTAATCAGGTGGGGAGTCAGGAAAAGGCAGGAAGCCACCTGAGGACAGGCAGAGGAGTCATGCCAGTTCTAGTCAGTCCCTGGCATTTTAATGTCGCCCTAAAAATTCCATTTTTCTACTTCATCTGGGAGAAGCCCTTAAAAAACCCCTTTTGTCCCCACACAGCCCAGCTTCACTCACATCCCAGTACCGCCAAGCCCCTGCCAACCCCACCAAAAGCTCGAGAGCCCTTGCAAAGCCAGCAGGGGAAAGGCTTTGGGGACACAGCCTCAAACCCTGCACACATCAAGTCAGGACATCACACACTTCCCCTCCCAGCAGGCTGGCAAATGGCTGCCGGGATCTCAGGGAGCTTTTTCATCTTTAAAAGGCATAAAAGAGAACAAAAGGCAGAATTCCGTGTGCAGCACACCCAGATCTAACGGGGCTAATGAGAACTCCAGCTCCTGGGCTCACAAACGGGCCCAGCATCGCTGACATCCCTCTGTCATTTGTTATCCCCGTGTTTGGGGAGCAGCTGGATCCACGTGCAGCCTCTGGGGTCTGTGGCTGACCCACAAAGGAGCTCCAGAGGCCGTGGAAAGGAGCCAGGGAATTCCAGGGGAATGGTCTGTGGCACTGGCCATGCCCACCCTCCCCAGCAGCCACCCCTGAGGGCAGAAACTCCAGCCGGGGCTGGGGGACACAATGGAGACAANAGAGCTGGAGAGGGACTGGGGACAAGGGCTGGAGGGACAGGACACAGGGAATGGCTCCCACTGCCAGAGGGCAGCAATGGATGGGAGATTGGGCAGGAATTGTTCCCTGGCAGGGTGGGCAGGCCCTGGCACAGGGTACCCAGAGCAGCTGTGGCTGCCCCTGGATCCCTGGCAGTGCCCAAGGCCAGGCTGGACATTGGGGCTGGGAGCAGCCTGGGACAGTGGGAGGTGTCCCTGCCATGGCAGGGGGGGGACAAGATGAGTTTTAAGCTCCTTCCAATCCAAACCAGTTGATAAATCCAATACCTGCCCAGTCCAGTAACTGCAGCATCTTTGGAGATCTGCAGCATTTCCGTGCTGAGTGGATTTCAATTAAAGCCATCACAAAGAGTCAGGGCTTCTCTTCCCATCAAAATCACAGCAGCAGATCAGAAGGAGCAGAAAAATTATTTTTGAACTCTCTACCTCAGATGGTTGAGAGTCCCATCCTCTTCCACTGAGGGGAAAAACAAATTAATTGATACAGGTCAAACCAGAGCAAGACTCTCAATTACTCCACTGTAATTACCTCCATAAAAATTTAAACACACGTAAAACCAATTCAGTAAGGTTTAGCCTCGAGATTTGCAACACAGGAAACTCATCTTCTAGAGAAAGAAATTTAGGAGTCAGCTCCCAATAACATCCAGATGTCCAGACAGGTCTCATTTATACAAAAAATCATTCAGGGCACACATAAAAATGAGCTGCCAGCACACACACGTGCAAATTCCCAGCTTGTGTGTGAACTTGAGGAAACTGAAATCTCTTTATAATATTTTACAGCATCTTCCCTCCACACACAGAATATCCCTTACAAAAGCGCTGGTGTGCAGCCTAAATAACACAAGATTCCCATTCAACACTCTGGGAGGATGAGAATTCTGATTTTTATTCTCATTCTAAACACTGGGAATGGAGGAAAGCTGAGCAAACTCCTTTCGGAAAATACTTTCTCAAAGGAAAATGCGTGTGGAGTGAAACCAAAAGTGCTGGTTAATTTGAGCTGAATGCAGTAAATGGCCTCAGCCAGGAAAAATGAGGAATTGAAGGAGTAATCAAACATTTCCTTTCAGTCTTTGCTCAATTAGGTGGTTCAAAATGGTGCTTTAACTTGGCTAATTCTCCATGAGTCAGCACAAATGAGCTTTTAAATTTATACATAAAGCCAGAAAAATGGAGCAACAGCTGATTCTCACACCTTGTGAGAAAAAGTAATGAGAGAAGTACCTGGGTTCACCAAGCATGCTGAGCTGATTGTCCTCAGGTCGTTCAGCAGAAATGGAAAATAGCTCTAAAAGCCAGGATCAGAGGGATACCTGGAAGCCCCTGGGGGGCTCAGTCCAGCCCTGGTCCCCCAGGATGGATACCCTGGCTTGGGAGGAGCCTTCCCTCAGGTGGCAGAGCCACAGCCCTGGGGCCAGGCTGCAAAATCCCTCCCTGCACCCCCCGTGCTCTGTCCCAGAGCTGCCAGCATGGCTCCCATCCCTCCCAAATCCCAGAGCTGCCCCCATGCAGGCAGCACATCCATCCTGGTGGGTCTGCTCTTCCCAGGGATGGGCAGAGCTGGAACAGCTCAGAGAAGTGGAAAAGTTGTTCCAGGAGCTCCCAGCCACCCCTCATCTCTCCCTTTTCACTGATTCTCCATGGAGCTGGGTCCTCTCAGCTGTTCAGCTCACCAGGAACTTGGTTTGGTAGGAAAACTGTGTTCAGAGCAAGCCTTCAGCTGATGGGGAGATGCTTTGGAGCACCTTTCCCCCAAGGAATGCATCCCTAAGAACCTCCCAGTTGGTTCAGCTGTGTTTGCTGACCCTCAGGTCAGGTATTTTGGATATTTTGGCTATTTTGGATATTTTGGGTTGGTATGAGGAGGCTAAATCCAGAGCCACACCAGAGAAGGCCAAAGAACCCATGCCCTCCCTGCTTTCCCAGGATTTCCAGCTTGGCACTCTGGCACAGGAGGCCACAATTCCCACCCTGGGGGGCACATCTGGGCTCACTGCTGCCAAAATGGGCTCCTTGTCCAAGGCCAGGGGAGCAGGGAGAAGAGGCTCTGCTCCTAGAAGTGCTCCAGTGAGTGCAGATTGTAAGGAAAGAGAGGGAGGAGTCTTCACACAAACTGGGCCTGCAGGTAGATAAAGCCAGATACTGAGAGGTGAAGGAAGCACTGGAAGGAAGCAGAAATTCCAGAGGAATTCCACTAATTCACACAGACTGTTGCTCGCCCAAGGCTGTGCTAAATCCCTGGATTTAGAGAAAAAGAACAGAGACATAAGGAAAAGAAAAGGGGGGGTACACATTAGAAGGGCGTCTGTGTAAGGCATTTGGGGAAGTCTGAACATCTCAAGTACCTCAGGAGATGGGGAAAGAGGGAGGGAAATGCAGAGGGAAATTGGGATAAAAAGGAGGCTGCAGCCTCTAGCAATTTGAGGGACCCCAAGGGAATGCCCATGGCCTCTCCCTTTATCACATAAAGTTACAGGATTCCTCTGCCTCCTTCTTGGACATAAACCCCTGGTGTTTGTGGATGTGCTGGGTGGGCAGGGGGACAAGGGCAGCCCGGAGGGATGAGGGGAGGGAGAGGGAGAGGGAGAGGGAGAGGGAGAGG
>VYXF01001807.1:214230-224875 GCA_013397295.1 Polioptila caerulea | reverse complement strand
AGAGGGAGAGGGAGAGGGAGAGGAGCTCCCCTAGAAGGGACTCAAAGCTCCCAGCAGCTGATGAGCAGATCCTCTTTAAAAATGCAGCAGTGCCCTAAAATCCAGCAGAGCTCAGCTCTGAAGTTTGCTCTCCTGACTCCAAAAGCTCTGAGTGTGAGCTGCAGGAAGCTCCTGGGGAAGTTGTGTCCCTTCCCCTGGACCTGTTCCCTCTGACATAAATCCCCTCAAACCATCAGGGGGTTATCAAAGCATTTACAGCCTCACCCCTGCAGCAGGACACCCCCACTCCTGTCTGGTTAAACACCAAACCAGGGCAGGAAGAGGCTTCAAACAGGACAAGATGTTCTTATCTTGTTCCTCCAAGAAAAATCCCTCAGCTCTCCATTCTGGCCACCCAAACCAGGAACAAGTCTCCCAGAGTGAGGAAAGGTTGTTCTGCTGCATCATCAATTTTCTGACTGGGTCTGTAAAACACTTTTAGGGGTTCCCCTGTCCCTGTAGGTAACAGCATTCCCAGTCAGCCCTGGTGTAACCTGCACGTGGCATTTGGGACAGGCTGAAGGACATCCTACAGCCCCTGCTCACCCTGCAGCTCCCAGAGCCAAAATCAGGATCAAGTTTCCCAGGCTGGTTCAGCTGGCTCAGTGCTTGGATGCACGGGGGACTCTGTTCCCTGAGGAAGGAGCTGGGATTGGGATGGCTTCATGGGGAGGGGACAGCCAGCCTGGCCCTGCCCCGTGTGGGGCTCCAGCACGTCCAGGACAAGCCCCAGCCTCTCGCAGGCTCTCCCAGGCAGGACAGAGGCAGGAAGGCAGCGCTGTCACCCCTGGGCTGTGCAGCTCCTGCTGGCATTTCCCAGCCTGGCTCCCAGCGGGGCAGAGGCAGAGCTGGGCTCCAGGTGCCTGTAACTGGGCCAGGGTGTCCACACAGCCAGGCTGGCAGCAAAAACCCTCCTGGAATTCAGGACTGAAGGAAGGAAGGGAATTCAGCAAGCACAGGAGCTCCCAGAGACCCAGCAACTGCTCCCATGTGCAAGGCCCCAAACCTGGCTTCCCCCTGAATCCCCTGCTCAGCTGCAGCTCCTCGGAGCATCCTGGGCACAGGGAGGATGGAGGGAGCTTTGCTGCTCCCCACACACCTCCTGCTCCCCTTTCCTCGTGTTCCCATCACCTCAACAGGCAGCACATGGAGTATGGAATCCCTCAATGGTTTGGGTTGGAAGAGATCTTAACTCCCATCCCATCCCACCCCTGCCATGGCAGGGACACCTCCCACTGTCCCAGGCTGCTCCAGCCCCAATGTCCAGCCTGGCCTTGGACACTGCCAGGGATCCAGGGGCAGCCACAGCTGCTCTGGGCACCCTGCGCCAGGGCCTGCCCCCCCTGCCAGGGAACAATTCCTGCCCAATCTCCCATCCATTACTGCCCTCTGGCAGTGGGAGCCATTCCCTGTGTCCTGTCCCTCCAGCCCTTGTCCCCAGTCCCTCTCCAGCTCTCCTGGAACCCCTTTAGGCCCTGGGAAAACATTACCATGAACCACACCAGGACATTCCTTCCCAAGGTTTCCCCGAGCACAAGAAAGGAAAATATTGATTGGAAGTGGCTGCAGATTTTCTGGAAGAATGATTTTCTGACAGAAAATGACAATTCAATCATATCAAAACGTCCTGCTGGAAGGGGTCAAACTTAGCAAAAGCTCATTTAGGAAAACAGTCACAATCTGTCTGATTAGGTTAAACACACTTGTTCTTGTTTTGAAAACATGTTTATTTTCATTTTATCAAGATTCATGCCAGAAATAAACCCTAAAAACAAAATTAGAATATTTTTATCCCTACCTAAACAAGCCCTTCTCCTTGGAAAATTCTGACTTCAGCTTTCCAAAGAGGGATTTTGACACTGTAAAATATTTTTGGCATGGTGGAACTCAGGCTCTGCCCTGACTTTGAACCTGTGTGAGTACTTTTTGCCCAAGAAGGTTAATAGGATGAATAAATTATACGGAATATTTGGAGTATTTGCAATAATTGTTTTAATTGTTAAACAGACATTAATTGTAATCACACCTTGTAATTGTAATTAATGAGAATGGGGAGGTTGAGGGGATCTTTGGTGTGCTTTTGTGGAGATATTATTTCATTTGGTATTTGGGTTTTTTCCTTTTTTGGGCAGGGTTTTTTAAGCTATTGGCCACAAATCAAGGTCCTGGTCCAGGAGACTGCACAAAATCCCTCCATTCCAGCTGGGATGCAGGATGTAACCTGTCCCCATGGATGGGTGGCAGTGACATCCCTGATTTTTCCAGGCTGGAAACCCCCATGGGAGCACTGGGGGCTTGTTCTTCCCAAGTTTGCCAAAACAGAGCAAAAACCTACAGTGTGAACAGCAACCAAAATTAGGCAAAGGCTCTGAGCACCAGAGCCACAGCAGAGTTTATGCTCTAACTCCTCCTGATTTCAAAGTAGCCAGGAACGAAGCCTTTCATGGGTGCAGGCTGCAGGAATTCTTTCTCTGTTCTTTTCCCTGGTTTTCACTCCATCTCTCCTCTCCCCTGTCATCACACACTTGATTTCATTCACCAGAGCCTTTGCCTTGTTCCCTCTGGTACTCCGAAGGCATTTCATTTCATTTCCATTTTTTCAGACATTAAAAGCATTTCTTTTGAATTCTGGTGCCTTCAGCACGTGAAATGAGCCTCAGCTGCACTGAAAAAAAACCCAGCCTGATCTCGTTACACGCCTGCTCTCCAGCAGGAATTAAGAGAAAGGGGGAAGCAGCTGCCTCTCCAATCCCCCCCTGCATTAACCACGCTCCAAGTTCAAAAGCTGAATGCAGAGGACACAGCTCCAGGTGCAAACCCTGCTGCTCCTGCTGCACCCCTGCTGCTTCTGGCATTCAGGGCTGGACAGGAGCAATGGAGCCTGTGCTGGATTTTTAACAGTGTGGTGTGACTGACACAAAATCATGGAATCACAGAATATCCTGAGCTGGAAGGGACCCCCAGGATCACCCAGCCCAGCCCCTGTCCCTGCACAGACCCCCCAAAATCCCACCCTGTCCATCCCTGGCAGCGCTGCCCAAAGGCTCCTGGAGCTCTGGCAGCCTCGGGGCCGTGCCCATTCCCTGGGCAGCCTGGGCAGTGCCAGCACCCTCTGGGGGAAGAGCCTTGCCCTGAGCTCCAGCCTGAGCCTGCCCTGGCCCAGCTCCAGCCGTTCCCTGGGTGCTGTCCCTGGCCCAGAGCAGAGATGGGAGCTGCCCCTCGGGAGGAGCTGCAGCCCCCGGGGAGCTCTGCCCTCAGGCTGCTGCAGCTTAACAATCCCAGTGCCCCCAGCTGAACAATCCCAGTGCCCCCAGCTGAACAATCCCAGTGCCCCCAGCTGCTCCTCACGGGCCCCTCCAGACCCTTCCCCATTTTCTTAACTCTCCATCTGCTTTAGAACTTTCTTCTAAAGGTGGAGCCAGGGGCCCCCAGAGCAGAGTGGACTCTGTGCACCCACACCTGCACCAGGTGAAGCAGAGCCACCACCTCATCTCCTGAGAACAGACCCCCATTCTTGCAGATCCCTCTGGGGCAAGGTAGAAAATTCCTGTCCTGGTTGGAGGCATCTTCCCACCTCGGGGATGTGGTTCCTAATGTAGCTCAGCTCAAAGTGACGTTGAGACAGAACTAAGCCAAGCTGCTCCACTTTGCCTGCAGTGAGCCAGGATCCAGCTTTAGATCTGGGTTTGGGTGACCTGATTTTACCTTCTCCTATTCCCTGGCAGGGTGGGCAGCCCCTGGCACAGGGTGCCAAGAGCAGCTGTGGCTGTCCCTGGATCCCTGGAAGTGTCCAAGGCCAGGTTGGATGGCACTTGGAGTAGTCTGGGACAGTGGGAGATGTCCCTGCCCATGGCAGGGGTGGGATGAAATGGGATTCAAGGTCCCTTTCAATACAAACCATTCTGTGTTTCCCCTTTACAGAGGGTGAACGTTTTCCCATGATTTTCTATAACATCATCTCCTAGAGGGAATCAGATCCACGTCTGCAGCACTCTGCACAACACAACCCCCTGTACCCTGCACCTCAGCATCCCAGCCCTCCTTGTACAACAAACACGTCCTGAACATGGCCTGGAGCTGGGCCAGGGCAGGCTCAGGCTGGAGCTCAGGGCAAGGCTCTTCCCCCAGAGGGTGCTGGCACTGCCCAGGCTGCCCAGGGAATGGGCACGGCCCCGAGGCTGCCAGAGCTCCAGGAGCCTTTGGGTAGCGCTGCCAGGGATGCCCAGGGTGGGATTTTGGAGGGTCTGTGCAGGGCCAGGGGCTGGGCTGGGTGATCCTGGTGGATCCCTCCAGCTGAGGTGGTTCTGTGATTCTGTGCCCCAAACACCATGAGCAGTTCATGCTCTGGGCAGTAGCAGCTGCCCCACACTGAACCCACAGAGCTCTCCTGGCTTTGTCCCCCATTGCTGAGTGGGAATTCCACGGTAATGGGAGCAGGGTGTGAGTAGAGCCGGCTGAGCAGGGCTCCAGGCAAGCAGACAGCTCCTGTGTTACCCACACAACAAACCCAGCCAGCTTTTCCCGTGGGGATTGCTCAGCACTGGCGTCTCCCTTGTGTGTGCAGTCACACTCAGAAACTGCACAGCCCCTTCGGCCCTCGCTTACCCCAGCAGCTTTACAGGTTCTTTGGGATTTAGGAGCTATTTTAGCCTTTATCCTAAAGTGAAAAAGCACCCGACCAAAAGAAAACAACCCCCAAAATCATTAGACTGAGAACTAGCAGCAGTGATTAACAGTGAAAAACAATGAACGAGCTCCCAAAACACACGAGCTGGGAACAATCTAGGGGAGCTCTTTGAAAGGAAAGCTTTTCATCAGGCTCAGCATGGCACTGAGCCATCCCTCTGATCCATCTTTGCCCTCATCTGCCACCCCAAACACCCCGGTGCAAGGCTTGTTTTCACCACCAACCAACCAACTCTTGTCAGAAATAAACCAGGATAATCCAAACAGGCTGGGTGGGGAGCAGCAGATGCTGCCAAGGCCTCAGGGCCAGCCCCACGTGCCCCCAGGTGCCCGTCCTGGCACGAGGTTGGGGTTCCACCAGCAGCTCCCCCAGCTCTTGGCACCCTTGCCAATGGATCAGCATCAGCTCCTCTCCCCCAGCAAGGCAAACCTGGACATGAATTGCCTTGTCCAGGGTCATGTAAAAAGCCACTGGAAGCCCGGGAGAAAGAGCCCCCTTGGTCCTTTCCATGTGTTTTTCCCAGTGGATCACGGTGCCACGTCACTCATGTCCCCCGGGACGGATTTGGGACAAGAGCTCTGCTCTGCAAAGCGTTTAAACCTGAGCTCAGAGCTGAGCTTGGGCTCAAGGGTTTAACAGGGAGGTTCCCAAGGTGTTGTCCAAGAGCCACAGCCTCCAGAACGACCAGGAGATGGAGGATGGTGCTGGCAGTGCCCACTGGTGAGCCTGTGAGCTCCCACACTCCCAGCTTCTGCTCATTCCCATGTCCAGGCTCTCCCTGGGGGAAGCTCTGGGTCCCCCAGAGCAGGCAGAGCCCGCAATGCCCCCGCAGGATCCCACACCCATCTCCAAGCCCCCTCTGCCCTTACCATCCCTGGCCCTCCCCANCCAGAGGCAGTGAAAGGACGCAGAGCTCCAAGACAGAGCCACATTTCCTGGGAGCGTTTGCGTCCTCAGAGGGCTGCAGCTGTCTCCAGATGGGCAGTGGCCCAAAAGGAAGGCACAGGCTCCTGTTTTTGAGGAGCCTAAAGACAGCACACGGCTTCCCCCGGCTCCACCAGCGCCCGCCTCGACTGGGGAATGATTCATCTCCATCTCCCGAGGATTTTTCTGGTAACTGCTGCAGATCCACCTTGGGATGACAGAGCAAAACTAGCAGCAAACCAATCTCGTCGCTTCTATTTTTTCCCCCCCACTGAAAAAGCCATAATTTCAGGACTGAGGTATCAGAATCACAGCTAAGGACGAGCTGGCTCCTTACGCAGAGGTTTTTGGGTTTTTTTGAAACCTGTTTTCAGCTGACAACATTAAAGCTGCCACCCATAAATTTATTGGGGGAATTTATGAGCCAGCTAGGAAAGCCACCAAAAAAGGAGGAAGCCGAATCCATTCCAAATCTGGGGACAAGGAACATGTTTCAGTGGGATTGAAAGGTGTTAAAGTCAGTAATCCAGAGAGAAAGCAGCACGAAATAAATACAGATACCCTCTAATCCCTAAATACTCTGTCTGGAGGACACGGAGAGCTGTGCTGCAAACTCAAAGCAATAACTCCTAAAGGGCAGCCAGACCTGCTTCCCAGATTGATAAGGAATAAGGATGGAAGCAAGGAAGCAGCAGGACAAGTTAAACAAACACAAACACATGGCATGGCATTTATAAGGGGAGAAAAATAAGAATGGTTTTCCTTGATTTGGACTTCATTTCCAGTTGGCCCGAGGGAGGGAGGCTGCTCTGCCAGACCCTGGGGATTGCTGGATCCCACCACCACGCTCCACTATCCAACATCCCCACACCTGCAGAGGTTCCCTGCCCTAAAAATGCCCACACCAGCATTTGTGGTGCTTTTCTGTGCCCACCCCCACGGCAGGGATGATGAACACATGAAACACCTCATGGGACACGTGAAGGAAAGGCCAGGGGTTGTCACCACCTCTGCCTAAACCTGTCCCAACAGGGACATCCCTCTGCAGTGGTGACAAGGGACACGCTCCCCCCTGTCCTCCCACAGCCACCTGAGGGGCAAAGCTCTGCCTCCAACAAACCCCAGCAGGGCCACAGACCCACGAGAAAGAGAAAAGAGAGGAATCAGGGGATCACAGACTGGTTTGAGGCACAAGGGACCTGAAAGCTCATCTCATTCACCCCTGCCGTGGGCAGGGACACCTCCCACTGTGCCAGGCTGCTCAGAACTCCATCGAGCCGGCCCTGAGCACTTCCAAGGATGGGCAGGAACAAGGCTCCAAAATTGTTTTTAAGTTCAAGAGGCACATTTGCAGTGCATCAGATTTTTATGTGTGTGTGTGCACATATATATGTATAATGTATATATATATCACAGACACACCATTTTTTACAGTTTTTTATTCAGCTTCTGGACAAACCAGGCAGTTTATTATTTTTATTTCTCTCCCCAGCACACGCAGGAAGCTCAGCAAGAACCGAGCTGCACACAGGCAGTGCTTCATCTGCAAAGGCCTCCCCCTCCCTTAAATCCTTGTAAAAATCCCTAAAAGGGAATCATTTACTAAAGAAAACAGAAATTTGAGGTCACAGCATGATTGTCAGAAAGGCAGTGGAGGGCCAGGGCAGACTCTGCCAGGGAAATGCAGGGGCTGAGCTGAGAGGAGCTGAGCCCCCAGCTCACGTTTATCAGGGCCAGCAGGGCAGCCTGGCTTGGATAATCCCAACCATTTTCCAGGTCCACGAGAACACAGCCCTGATGGGAAAGGCTGGCAGGAGGCAGAGTCGGGGCCAAGTGAGAAATAAGAACCAGAACACCTGGCTGCAGAAATGGTTTAAAACATCCCCAAATAATTAGCTCCTCAGCATTATCCCTTTCAGCAGGAATGACTGGAAATGAATTGGTATTTAACCAGCGACTTGGAGGCTTTAACACTGCAATATTTTCAAGCTGGGAACAGGGAAGGGGGGTGTTGCTCTAAATTTCCGCCAAGTTCTCAGGGCTGGGTTAACAGAGCAGTAAAAATAAAATTAAAAAATTAAAAAAAGGTTCAACTTGGAACATCCAAGCAGGAGAATTTATGGGAAATCATTTAAGGCTCGGCTCAGTTTGGGTTCCAGCCATGGGCAGTGCAGGGGGGTGATTGCTGCTGGCAGGACCCTGTGGTGACAAACACCCCGTGGGGTCACAGCAGGGCTGGGGCTGGGACAGGGGACAGGGGTCAGTGCCAAGCAAAGGCTGTGGCAGAGCCAGTGCCAGGCTCACTCAGCCCTCGGGGGGCAGAGACACCAAATGCCACACCCAAAGGCACCGGGACAGTGAGGGACAGCTCAGACAAGCAGAGCACAGCCCTCCTCACAGTGCTGGTCCTGTGGGCTTGCACCTGGCAGCTCAAATTCCTCTTGGAAACGCTTCCAGCCGTTCTCCAACCCGGCCAGTCCTTCAGCCACTCGCCCTTGGTGGTATCTGCCCTTACCAGAAGGAAACCTCCCACAGCTACTCTGCAAAAATTGTTCTTTATGCGAGCCCCAGGTTCTCCTCTTTCCTAGGAAACAACCTGTGGAAGGGTCCTCCAATATCCACCATCAAATCCTCAATAAACACCTCCAATATCCATCCCACAGCATCCTCACCTTCCCTGGACAGAGCCGATGGAACAGGAGCACTCTGCCGGCTGCTGGCCCTAAAACCCCAGACACAGGCAGAGAAAAGACCAGGGGGGCAATTAATAGGGACAAATTAGTTCCTTTGGCAGCTCCTGCTCCATCAGGCATGAAAGTTTAGGATGCTCTCGGGGGAGGGAAGATTCTTGTCTCAAGGCAAACTGGCCTACTCACTCTATTTATAGAGGAGAGGCAGCATTTGAGCCCTGCTGCAGCTCAGCAGAGCCCACTGAGATGCTCTGCTCGTTATGCAAGTGCTCCAGAGCCAGCTCTGTCCCCTGGCCCAGCCCCACCAGGAGCTGCAAGGTGTCCCATGCAGGGCAGGAGTCCCTGTGTGGCACATCCGTGGGGACAGCAGTGGGGAAACTCAAGCACAGGACATCCCACTCCTCCACTGGCACAAACTGGGCTTGGAAAAATGGAGCATCCAGCTGTCCCTGAACCCCTCGGCTGGGAAGGACATGGAACTGCAAGGAAAGAAAGGCAGAGAATGGGTTTGCTGGGAGGCTCCAGTGTTGGTGGGGATGGCAGCACATTCTCCTCTCTGGTGTCAGAGCCAGGCCTGGGGACACTCCGGGTGTCCCCTCATCCATGGGCCAACGCCAGGGAGCAGAGCAGGGGCTGCTGCTGCAAGCAGGACTTTGGCCCTCAAGGTGCTGTCCCTGCTTTTGGGACCAAAACAGCCACTTTGGGACCGAAAGAGCTTCTTTGGTCACCTCCAGTATCCACAGGAGGCAGATGTCAGGCGGTGACCGTGATGCAGCCAAATTAATGAATATCCCCTTTCTTCTCCTTATCTTTCCCAAGCAAATTTAGCCTCCTAAAGAATGCTTTGCCTGCCTTCTATCTCAGCTGGTAATAACAACGGTGGAGCCATCAATGGGAATTTAATCCTCATCTTTTAGGATAAGGTCACGGGATGTTTCAGGAATTCAGTTCTCTTCGTGCACTGACAGCAAGAGCAAGAGAGGCACATTGAACAGCAAAATCTTATAAATCTTATGCTCTTGGGAGCCCTCAAAACTGAAAATTTTGAGGTTTTGGGGGGTTTTTATTATAACCAAACCCCAAATCTAAATCATCCATAAACACTGAGCCCTCCCTCACATCCCTCAGTCCACCCCTTGGGTGCTTCCCACAGGGATGGGATCAAACAGCAGGGCTGTGAGTGTGAGCAGCAAAATGGGAATGGTTTTTCTTCCCACAGCATCTGCCACCTAGCCCAGCACAAGGGATTCAAGTTAAGCCACCAAAGAAAAATATTTAAATCTCCACAGATAAATTCCCAGCCAGAGCTGACTCCTAGAGTCAGGGACACTTAACCATGGAGCAGAACTTGCTAAACACAATGGGCTGTGCTGATTTTTAGGGATAATTCACCAAGACTCAGGGATTTCCTGGGCATCTCCATCACCCCGCTAGCCTGCCTTGTTACTTATTCCTCATCCTCAATATTAACCTTTGAGAAACTGCTGAAAACTCAGAACACAGGAATTCATCCTGTGACAACCACAATCTTCGAGCCAGAGGGGACAATCAAGGCACATCACTCAGGGGTTCTTCAGCACAATCAGAGCAGGATTTGGAGTTTCACCCAGGAAGGATCCAGCCTTCTCCAGCACAGCTCACAACACCTGCAGGGACATCTGGGAATTGACCTCCCAGACATGGCCCAAGCTGAATTTCTCCCACATCACCCTGGATCACCCAGTGGGCTGGGATGGTGAGAGGGCAGCTCTGCCTGCTGGGGCTGAGCACCCCTCCCCTGTGCAGTGCTACACCTTAATATCCAAAAACCCCATCAGCCCTTGGCCTGCATCTGCCACCTCTGCTGGGAGCTGGGGAATCTCAGACTGGGCAGGATGGTCCCTGCTGGGGACACCCAGACTGTGGTCCCTGGGCAGAATTCTCACCAGTGACACCTGGGCTATTGTCCCTGGGCAGAGTGGACCCTGCTGGTGACACCCAGATTATCCTCCCTGGGCAGAATGGTCCCCACCAGTGACAGCCACACCTTGCCCTTGCAGTCTGTTACACCAGTGCAGTCACGGGGCTCCCACCCTGCCACCCTGGGACCCTGGGCTCCCTTCCACCTCTGCATCCCCACACTCAAACCCTCCAGTCCCTTTCCATCAGTCCCTCCATCCCCTCTCCATCAATCTCCCCAGCCCCTCTCTATCCCCTTTCCATCAATCCCTTCATCTCCTCTCCATCTCCTTTCCATCAATCCCTTCATCTCCTCTCCATTCCCTTTCCATCAGTCCCTCCATCCCTTTTCCATCAATCTCCTCAG
>VYXF01001807.1:175271-211777 GCA_013397295.1 Polioptila caerulea | reverse complement strand
AGGGAAGGGAAGGGAAGGGAAGGGAAGGGAATCTGAGAGCACTTCAGCGATTTAGACCCAGGGGCTCCTTGCTCAGGCTCCTGCAGGCTTTCACACAGTGGTTGGCTGATTTACCCACAGGCCCAAACTGGGATTAGCAGCAGCAGCCTCCCAGCTTCCAGGGGTTCTTGCAAGGCTGAGTTAATTTCTTCAGCTGCTCCATAAGGGAAGTTAAAAGCACGTGGCACTGTTTAATTACCCCTTGCACACATTTGCCATGTGTCTGCAGTGCCCTAAGAGCTGTTTGTAGGGGTCACAGCTGTCCTTGTCCCTGTCTGGGCCTTCCTGGTGGCAGGAGGGTCACAGCAAAGCAGCACTGCCAGTGTCTGTCCTCACTCCTCCTTCCTACACAAGGACAGCAGCTTTTAATAGGAAAAATTAATAGAACTGTGCTGAATATCAAGGATAATGCCAAGTCTAAGTTACCATGCAGCTGCCACCTCAGCAATGCCTTGAGTTGCTCCAAGAAGAAATATTGAGATTGCCACAGCCTCAGAGTCATCATGGCTGATTAAAAACATTTGGAATGCAAGGAAACCACTTTTGCCACTTCCCTCTGGGAAGGCTGGGCACAGGTCAGCTGGAACAGCCAGGAAAGGCTTCCTCCATCCATCCATCCATCCATCCATCCATCCATCCATCCATCCATCCATCCATCCATCCATCCATCCATCCATCCATCCTCCATCCCTGTCTCTCCCTCCCTCCATCCCTGTCCATCCATCCATCCCTGTCTCTCCCTCCCTCCTCCCTCCATCCATCCATCCCTTAGCCCCCTCTCCCCAGGCTTGCTTGGGTGTTTCACATCCCAGCTGGGGTGGCAGAGCTGTCCTCACACACAGGGGCAAAGCTCTGCTGAGAGAACATGGTTATCTCGTGGTTATCTCGTGGTTATCTCATGGCTATCTCGTGGTTATCTCATGGTTATCTCATGGCTATCTCGTGGTTATCTCGTGGTTATCTTGTGGTTGTAGGGGGAGCACACTGCCAAGGAGCAAGAGAAAAAGCAAAATAAACCATTTCTCTTTTGTTCTCCTAAAGATCCCCTGCTCTGGGTGAGGACACCAAAGTTCCCCAGAGCTCTGAAGCTCTGATTCCTGTTAGATGTTACAGAGGCTCCTTCAGAGACCCACCCAAGCCCAGCTTTACCAGGCCAGCCCAATGGTTTCTGTGCAGTCCTGGTGTGTCCATGGCAGCCCATTCCCGGGGGGTCTGGGGGAACAACTGCCAAGAAACCTGTGCCCATAATTTGGGTGTCTCTTACAGTCCCTCCTGTCTGGGATCTACCCATGAACCGGCTCCTGGCCAAGACAGCCCAGTTTAGGATTCTTCCCTCCTCATTTCAGGGACTCTAATCCCTTCCTGCCTGCTCCCAGGGGCTTTATTCACCATCATTTGCTGAAAGGAGCTCATGAGCTCTCCATGATACACAAGAACCCCTCTGAACCACATGGGTCCCCCAGCCAGGAGCTCAGGAAAGCTTCAGCTCCAGCAGTGAAGCTTTCCTTGGCCTCCATGTCCCTTCTAATGTCACCCAACAGAGAAATAAAGGTCCTTTAGTGCCTTTTCTGCCATGAATTGCACATGCACAGAGGGTACCACCCTCACCCAGCAGAGCCAGGAGCACTCTGTGTTCCCCAAAGGCTCCAGGACAACATCTGAGGTTACCAAGCAGCATCTCCTGGGAACACAGGTCAGCCCCAAGGCCTGTTCCCTTCCAGAAAACTCAATTATTCACCTAATGGGCAATTTGCTGCCATCTGGACACTGAGAGCTTGACCTGTGCTGTGCCAGACGTCCCCATGAGGTCACTGCTTGGCACCAGTGGGGCGCTGCCACTGCCTGGCACTGCTGGCGCCGTGGCTGCTGCCGAGCACAGATCAAAAGAGCCTCAGAGCTCCCAGCTGGATCTTCCCAGTCTGCCCAGCAAGCATTCCAAGATGATTCTCTCCTGTGCCACGTGGGTGTCGGGCAGATCAGTGTGGGAGGGTGGCCGAGATCCCAGTCCTTTCTCTCCAGAGCTGGGAGCAGCTCCTCACTCCCATGCAAAGCCAGTTTCTGCTGCCAAATGTCCCCTTGCAATGCTCTGGGCTGAGCAGAGCCCCCAGCTCCCAGCCCTGAGCAGCTCCCTGGGGGAGTCAGGCCTTGGCACTGGTGCAGGGATCTCAGCAGCACGAGAACACCTCAAGGTTGTTCCAGCCAGGGCTGCTCCAGCATCAGGTGGGAGTCACAGGACAGCAAGGAAAGGAGAGGCTTGGGAAGGCACCACTCTCAACAAATCCTGTCCTGCTTGAGTTCCACTGCAGGATCCCAGTCAGGACTCACTGCAAAGAACAGGGCCTGAATCCCAGCTCCCTGCCCAGGCCCAGCACCCAAAGATGGAAGCTGTGCTCTAACAAAGGAGCACCAAACACGCTGCAGGTTGGATTTTATTGAGAAGCAGAGTCCCAGGAACCTCCCTCCCTTCCAGCAGCTGACCAGGGATCACACAAAGCAGCTCTGACATGAAGTAGAGCGGCACAAAAGTTCTGGGGATTGAATTCTCCTGCTTTTGGACTCCAAGGGGGAGCTGAGGACTTGGCAAAGGAGGGGAGTGAGTGTGTGCACGCAGGCTGGGATGACTGAGCCTGTATCCATGTGCATGAGTGAGTACGTCTGAGCAAGTGGGCTGCAGACGTGAGCACCACGACAGCAGCACGTCCTGAGCAGCTCCCGCCCAGCCCTCAGCCCAAATCCTGCCTCATCTCCACGTTAGGAATTGCAAAGGACCCACAATCACACTTGAGCAGGCAATAAAAAGAAAAAAAAAAAAAAATCAGACATGAGAAGGCAGGACCAGGGAACAGGAAGCCAAACACAGAACTATTTCCAGGAGGAATAACAGCCATATGGAAAAAGTTACCAAGATGATGAATTCTGCCTTCAATATGTTCAAGAAAGAAACTGCATCAGACCCAGTCTGGGGGTGGCCAGATCCTTCAAGAGGGGAGAGAAAAAAAAAAAGCTGCCACCCCAGCTTGAACTTGAACATTTGGTGTTTCATTTGCATCTTGGAATGAGGCAACAGTTATCAGTCAAACTTTGCATTCCTCACTTGGATCCCTGCCTTGCCGGGTCACATTTGTGGCTCTCACATAACCAGGAATCCCCCCGCTGCAATATGCCGCTTCTGGCTCGGCCCTGCAACCGAATTCCAGAGCAGCTGACATGGAAATTTACCATCAAACAACTATTAAAGTTTTACCTCAGGCTGTAAAAGCTGGAGTTGGTGTGCTCTGCACAAGGAATGGAAACCCGCCCTGGGCTCACGTGCTCCGTGGCACCGTGCCATCCTGCCGTCCTCACATCCTGGAATCCAGGCTGGAGGAGTGCAGGGATGGGAACCAGCCCCAGCCCTACAAATCTGCAGCTCTCTGGAGGCTCCTTGGCTTCGCTGCAAACTGCAAAAGCCACCTGAGTGAGCCAAGGCTGTTTCCAAGGATTCGTTCTGCTGGGTTTGTGAGATCCCATCTCACCCAGGCCTCTCCCTCTACTTTCACATCCAGTTTTATTTCCTCGCTTGAAGGGCTGGGGGAAAGGGAAGCACAAAGGGCTACAGAGGGTTTGCACAAGGACACCTCAGGCAGAGCAGCCCAGCAGCTGCCCTTGTGCAATTTCTCAAATCTCTCCCCAGATTTCTCCCTCCTCAATTCACAGAGGTGCCCTCTGAGGCAATTCCACTGTGTTGAGACACTACTCTGATTCCTAATCTTCCAGTGCAGGTACATCATTCAAGAACTTAAAGATAATTGGGTTGAATCCAGATTTTTCTCCAATTAATGGCAATTTCTTTTTGTACTTTGCATCCCAACTTCATCTGATGTCTTTCTTTCCATGCAAATCACCACCCACTTGCCTCTAAGGGTGGACAGCCTTTGCCAATACAAGTATCCAGCAGAGAATTATCGCTAGAAAGCATTAGCCATCACTGGGTTTTTTCCATCACCATCAAACTCTGAACACTCTTTATTCAAGCTACAAGTGGGCTGCTGTACATCTCCTGCAGATGTCTGTGTTCGAGGGGAGAAAACACAGCAGCAGTGAAATCCTCTCGTGGCTCATTAACAGAAAGGAATTGCAGTTGGGTTCTTTGCTGCCAAAGGAGCTGTGGCACTGACAGCACTGCCTGACAGGGGCTGATTTGTACCTTTGGTTTTACAGCCCCCTCTGAACCCTACCCCAAGCACAGCCTCACCTCTCTTGCTCATCCCTTTTGTCCCCCAAACCCAGATAATGTTGGCAGAGATTGCTGCTCTTCCTCATTCCTCAATATATCACACAACACACCGACATCAAGCCTATTTTCCTTAATTCCTACCCAAAACTAAGCCCAGTGAGACATTTTCCAGCACAGAAAAATCCCAACTGTGTGCCAGGCCATGAGACCCACAGATGAAATGCAAGAGAAGCTGTTTTGCCCGAGATGCAGAAATGACTCTGCAGGATTAAGGAGCCCAAAGAGATTTTGCCACCAGCAAGGTTAAACAGTTGCTTCTTCCTTCCTCCTCTCCAAAGTGGCTGATTAATTCGGGAGCAAGGTAAACAATAAACAGTGATTATGTGCATGGGGGTGATGATTCAGCCAAAGCAGCAGAGCAGCATTTGAGTAACAGGCTCCAAACATGGGCTTTATTTTCCCAGTGATGATTCCCCCGTGAGCAATGGAACAAGATGTCTCAAACAGCCACCAGGCAACAGCATGGCCCCAGTGTCCAGAGCTCCCCACACCAATACAAAGGGCTGACACCAAAGTTTTAAAAAAAAAAAAAAATTAAAAAGAAGATCAGCCCGTAGGGGATCACACATTCCAGGAGCAGATTTTTCCATCCGGGCAGCAGCGAACACAAACCAGCTGGGACATTTCAACTGGCGTGGCAGTGCCTAGGAGAACATGCTGTGTCAAAAGAGATCTTCTGGAAAAGTGAAAATGTAGCAGGACACCTGCAAAATATCTCCTTTCTGCCTGCATAACGAAGCCCTGAAAAATTTAAATGGGTACTGCAAGAAAAATGTGCTGGGGGAAGTTCTGTGAAGCCATAAAACCCTGAGCCACCGAGGGGATGAAAGAAATCATGAAGGCAAGCATTTGTGCTTCTGCTTTATGCCTCATATTTTTGTTTTGCCTCATCACAAGCCTGATTGGATCCTGTCTGTTCCTTGGATAAAGAGAAGATGGAAATGCTTTCTGTTGCATCAACAAAAAGCAGCATGAAAGAACGGCACGGGCAGCGAGCCAGCTCCGAGCAGCGCCGGGGCAGCGCCGCTCTGCAGCACCCTCAAAGCTCCTGGAGCCGGGGGATTTCACCTCCCTGCACCCACGGGGGCTGATCCATACCTGGGGCAGCCCAGTTTGCAAGCCCAACTTATTTCCCCAAACGCCATTGCCTGCATGGGGATGGGCAAAGAGGGAACAGCCCCTCTCCCTTCGTCCCTTTGAGGGAGTTGTACCAGGACATCTCCAAAATCCCAAAAGCCTGGCAAATTCATCCCCACTTGTGTGGCTTGTTCCCTCTCCCAGCTCATCCAGCAGCACAGCCCCACCCTGGCTGTTTAAACTCGCCTGATGTCCCCTGGTGACACCTGCCAGGGTCAGGGCACCAGCAGCAAGCAAGAGGTTAACAAATCCAGGGAATATATCCACTCCACTTTAGCAGAGCAGAGCAGCAAGGGGGCCCCGCGGTGTTGACAACTCTAACAGCAAATTAAGAAGCTGAAATAAAATGCACCATCAAGCAAGCAGCTGGAGCGAGGCCAAAAATCAGAAATAGATGTAAAGAAAACTAGATCGAGAAATCAGCTCCAAGCAGGCTCATTGAGCTCAATTACTAGAAATTAGAAAAGGAAATGGAAAAATTGATATTGGAAGGGCAGAATGCATTCTGTGGCATCAGTGATGGCTGCTCTGTTTATTGTCTCCCTCCTAATCGTGTTTTTACAGCGTGGGATTCGCGACACCAGCTCGGAATGCCATCGATACGGGAGGACAGCCTGACACTTCCAGGCAGCAATTCACAGCTTGTGTTTGCAACAGCAAACCTGAAGTGAAATTCAGTGGCTGGGGTCTGTCCCCATGCCCCTGGTGACATTGCCATGTGCTCACAGCTCGGCACTCAGCCTCCCCACCAGGCTGCTGCCAGCCTGGGCAGCACGGAGGGGTTTGCGAGAGCTCCCATCAGGTCCTTGTTCCTTTGAAGACAGCACAGTCCTGGTTTGAAACTCTGCTCTGCAGCCAAGCACACCGATAGAGAGGAGACATTCATCTAAAAAAGCAAAGAATCCAAAAAGAACTCACGGGCAGCATGGAATAAAAGAATATTCTGAGTTCAAGAGACCTGTGAGAATCATCAAGTCCAACTCTTAAGAGAATGGCCCAGAAAAAACAGCAGAAAACAACAGCAAGTTTTAGCCCTCGTGGTTACAGGAGCTGGCAGTGCTGCAGCAGAGAGCAGAGAGAAGCAGAGCCCATCCTGAAGAGGTTGGGGGTCATTATCCAGAGCCCTCAGACCTCCCAGGACAGCTCAGAGCAGCAGCCCCTCCCTGCCCACAACTCTCCTTTCTCAGCTCCTCTCCTGAGCCTGCCCAGCTCCTCCCTCTGCCATTGCACAGGGAAAATCAGCCAAATCCTGCCCGGTTCTCTTTTCTTACACACAAACCTGTCACTCCAGGGGTCCCAGAGACAGAGAGGTGGGGACAGCCCTGAAGTGTTTGTGTTTCCAGTACAGGGCAGCACTGTCACATGTCCCAGCCTTCCCACTGTCCCCTCATTGCCAAACACCTCACAGGGAGGTCTCTGGTTTGTCACGGAGGGGCTGGGAGAGATGCAAACCCCAGGTTCATTACGGACACTGCATCTCCTGTCTGGGGGCCAGGATCTCAGAAAGGTTGAAAGCAGCTGCCTTGGCCTGGGAACTGCCATGAGTTCAGGTAAAATCACATAGTTTGGCTTGAGTTCTCCTACATTTGGGAGAATTTGTCCTCAGTTCCTCAAATCTTTTGCCCAAGACACCTTTTTCAGGCTCTTGGTCACTGCTCAGTAACAGTCTCCCTTCAGCCCTCCTGCTGCAGCTCCACCTCCATTCCTTGCCTCCATTCCCGTTCTTACCCCTTGTGCTCAGGGGTTGTTGCTGAAGAAATTCATCCCTGCAGGACACAGTGATGCTCCTGGAACAGGGCAGGACCCCAGAGCCCCCAGAAGGAGAACAGCTCAGATTTGTCCCCAGGTGTGAGCAATCCCATATTGCAGAGCGTGGCAGGGCTCAAACCCAGGTGCCACCTGTGCCCTGGCATGGGGGGCTCCCCCAGAGACCCCCGAGCAGGACTCCAGCCTTGCTGTCCCTTTGCTGCCCTGGAAGTTCCATTCTGCTTTCCCCTGGCAGGGATGGAGATGGATTGGGAGCAGGAGGAAGCGTTCTTTCTCCAGCTCACTGCTTAAATTGACTTAATTTCTTCAAAATGTTTTCTGGTATTAGATTTCAGAAGAGGAAAAAAACCTCTGCGAAGTTACACATGCAAAAGTAAAGAGACTGATCCCTGGATTTGCTGATTTAAAGGGCTTGTGGGTACAAGCAGCCAGAAGTTTATTCCTTCAAAGAATTCTGCCCACTGGGGTCAGCTGTATCATTCAAGTTTTAAAGCTACCTGGGATGAATCTCTGTTTTTCTCCAATTAATGGCAATTCTTTTTTCTCCTTTGCATCCCAACTTTACTCCAAAGTGCACTTGTGTGCTCGGCAGCTCCCTAAAACCCAACAAAATTACTCTGTCCTCTGAGGATATCTCATCCCACAGTTGGCATTTCAGGGAATGTGATGGGATTGACATTCTCTGTCCCTGAGGAAGGGCAAGGCCAAAGATGTCACCTGCCCCACGCCCAGCCTGGCCCGCACGTGCCCAGCCACGAGCTGCTGGTCCCAGTCCAGCCCAGCGCAGCAGGGATGCTCAGCCACCATCTGATGGCTGCTTGGGGCCTTGTGGGAAGCCAGTGGGATTGATCCAGGTCCTGGCAGGCAGGTATCCATGTGTCTCAGAGCTGCTGCCTGCCAGGACCGGGCTGGGACGGAGCCAGGCACGAGCGGGACGGGGTCCTCTGAGGTCTGCTGGCACCTCACAGCACCTGCCCCGTGCTCAGACACGGTGCTCCAAGTCTGGCACCTCAGATAAAGCTTCTCATGCCCTTTGGGGGACACAGCTTTATCCCTTTTCCATGCTCCAGCTCCAAGGGGAACAGCACAGAGCCCCAGAGTTACCCCAGTTCCCTTCCCTCGCTTGGCTCGGGGCGGTGCTCGAGGGGCTCTCAGTGAGATTTCCCTTTTCCTTTAGCAAAAGGAAGTTGCTTTTTTTTTTTTTTGCAGGAAGGCCACAGCATGGAAAAGAAACCAAGAGGGTGGCGTAGGCCTGAGGCTCCCAGGAAGGCATCAGGGTTCATCAGGAACAGCAGAGGAGCTGTCAGGGAGAAGGGGGCGAGGAAGGACCGCAGGCGAGCAGGAGTGGGTGCTGGAGATGCTGGGGAAGCTGCTGAAGGGGTGGAGTGATAGGGGGGAAAAAAAGAAAAAAAAAGGCAAAAAGGGATTCTGGGTGTAAAATTTGAGNGGACCGCAGGCGAGCAGGAGTGGGTGCTGGAGATGCTGGGGAAGCTGCTGAAGGGGTGGAGTGATAGGGGGGAAAAAAAAGAAAAAAAAAAGGCAAAAAGGGATTCTGGGTGTAAAATTTGAGACTTTGGTAAAGCAGCCCTGATTTGCAGAAGGGAAAATGTGGCCAACCAACAGAAAAATCCCAGTCTGCCCATCTGAGAACAGCAGAGGAGAGATTCACACAGACAGTGGCAAGCACAGAGCAGAGGAGGTGGGGTCCAAAAACCCAAAGCAGCTCAGCTCGGGTAAGGACCACAGTCCCATGAGGCACCCAGACAACACAGGGCAGTGGGAATTTGTCCAAGCCCAGGTGAAATCCTCAGCAGCTCCCTGCAGAGCTGCTCCCTGAGGGAGGGATGGGAGCCTTGCTCCTGCAGAGCTCAGGATACAGCACCGCTCCCGAGTGGGCGGCGCAGCCTCATCCTTCATGAATGGAATTTTTTTAAAAATTAAAAAGGAAAAAAAAAAAAAAGCAATACAAGAAAGAATCACACCACCCACCAGCAGGTGCTCTATAAATACCATGGCAGGGGGTGTCTGCAGAGGATCTGGAGGCATTGACTTCACGGTGTGCTCAGAGCCACAGATGCAGCTTCATTACCATGTAGAGCTCTTGGCTGAAACCTCAGAGCTGTGCTGAGCTGCGCTGAGCTTGGCCTGGATCTGCCCCATAAAGAGCAGGAGAACTATGAACAAGCCCAATTCCTTCCCCTGGAAAACAGGAAACTTGTATTCATACCACAGTGGTACCTGCAGGCATCCCAGTCCTGAGGAGAATTTAACTATAAACTCTGCTTGGAAAATCCTGGATGAAAACACAGCACTCAAAGTTCTCCCTCAAATATTCAAGGTCTAAGTTGGGCTGAAGGAAGTTGGTGCAGCTGACCTTCACTTTAGTATAAACGTGCTGAGCTTTGCAACAGCCAGAGCAGGGCAGAATTAAAATATTTGGCAAGCTCCAGCTGAGCTCACCTGCCTGATGTGCTCACCAGGCAGAGAGCAAGGAGGAATCCCAGCAGAACCCTTCACAGCAATCAGTGGAGGGGAGAAAGTCATCGCTCTGTGGCTGAAGCAGTGCTGGTCAGAGCCCGAATCTAGGCTGAGCTGCACATAAATCACAAACCCACCTCATTTCTGCATCACCACACCCCATATCACAGTGACCAAACCTCAGTCCTTTAATTCCTGCAAGACCCCCTAAAAATCTCCTGTAATGCAGATTGCAGCAGCATTCATTTACAATGACAGAAAGATATAAAATCACTTAATAGCACAAAGAGACCTGTCTGCTGAGAAAAATGTTTGGGTTTACTGTTGCAGAGAAAGAACATTGTTACCTGGAGAATGAGCCTAGAGGAGGGGCTGGAATGATGGGAGGGAATACTGGATGGATCCCAGAAGGCAGAACAGGCACAGGCACAGGCATTGGCTGCTTGTGAGGGGCCCTGGAGCCATTGTACCAATATCCTCTGCAAATGAGAGAACCTGGAGGGCTCTGCTTGCTGCTGACTGTCTCAGCTTTGTCTGCAGCAGCAAAGGGAACAGGGAAACCAGGTCCAGCTCCCAGGAAGATTCAAGGTGTTCCTCACATTGAGTCTGTGGCTGCCCCAAAAGAAGATCTTTGCTTCTCTGGGACAGGAGAAGCCTCGAGCTGTTACCGAGTAGAACAAGCTCCAACCATGGCACAACCAGAGCCAAGGCTGAGCAGGGGCACAGAGAGTCAGGAGAGTCAGGACTAGCTGTCACCTGGAGCCACAGGAGAGTTTTTGTCCCCATCTGGCTCGCTGGGAAGAGCTGGCACTGGGATCCCCATGGACATTGTCACCTCAGTGCTCTGCAAACAGGGCTGTCCCATGGCATTACACAGCTCACAGCAGCCTCAGAGGCTGAAATGCTCAGCAAGTCCCAGGGCTGCTTTAGGGGGAACAATTACCCAGCTCTAAACTACCTGGAGAACCTCTCCTCTGCATTACCCTCAAGATTTAACCCAGTGTGAAGATGCTCACAGACTTTAGCTGCCTGTTGAGAGCTAACTGGGGTTCAGCCCTCTCTGAGCCAACAAACCCCAGCACAGCTGCTCCATCTCCAGCCAGCCCCAAAGGCAGCCTCGTGCTCCCCTTTCCTCAGAGGATGTGATAGGAAAGGGACACCAAGCCCTTTGCCACAGCAACAGCAGTGCCAAAGGCCAAAGCACAGGTTCCCTTCCCTGTGGAAGTGTGGAACCAAACAGGCAGCTCCTCCAAAAACTCCCTTCCAAGAGAGACTTGAGCAGTAAGAACTCATTAAAAAGAGACATTCTCAAAATTTCCCAACATTAAGTTTATGTGCTGTACTCTCACTGGAGCTGTATGAGTGGAGATCTTCATTCTGGTCCTTCCCCTCTTTTAGCAGGAATGTGACTTCAGGCAGAACCTCTGCCTGCAGATCTAATGATGATAATGATATTTTGGTGCTTGTGGAGGTGTTTTTTGTACAGTTATTCCTTGGGTTAATTCCCACCCCAGCCCTCCACATGTCTCATGTCATGGGTCAGGGCACAATTGATGGTTTAACCCAGCACTGGCTGATTCAGGAAGGGGCAAATGTGTGAAATGCCACCACCCAACTCACCGGGGTGTGAAGCAGGGAGCAAAACAAGAACTCAGTAATTGCTCTGTAATTCACCTCCTCCATGGACCAGGCCCAAAAAGGAACAAACACAACTGACTAGTTATCCACAACAGCCTTTAGATGGTGGCAGACCCACAGCAAAGCATCTCACCCCCACTTTTCCAACAAAACTCATTGCCCAAAGAGCAACAAGGTGGGGAACGAGGCTTCTCATGGAGACCAAAACAAACCAACCTTCCCCTGTAGTCACAGACTGGCCCAGCTTGAACTGCCTTTTTAGATCCTCTAGAAAAAGAAAGAAAGGGAAAAAAATTGCTTAGCAAGATGATTAAATAAAATGTTAGCTATTCCAGCTACCCACTGGCTCTGGCTTTGACGTCAGAGCTGAATGCATTAACTAAATTTGTCACTCAACAGCTAAAAATATCCAAGGCATTAAAAAAAAAATAGAGCAGTGCTGGGAGAACTGGAGGTCCTCAAGAGGCACAAAACCCCTCCAGGTGGGGTTCACTGTGCTCTTGAGACTGGGATGTTGTGGAAGAGCTGTGGCTGGTGAACATGCAGAGGGAAGGGAATGGGATGCTGCTGCTGCCTGCTGTTGGAACTGTTGGATTGCCAAGGATGCCCAGGGTGTTCGAAGATTTCCCTCTTCCTCAGCTTCCCAGCCAAAGACTAATGGAGCTGGGATGCTGGAATGAATAATCCATACTTTTAGAGGAAAGAATATTCCCTTTAAATGATGGAACAGGACCATGTGTTGAGTTTAGGAGCCAGTCTTGTTCTTTTCCAACCCCTTCCAAGGTTTTTCATCTCTGAGGGAGCTCTGCCTGCTCTCCAAGGGTGCTATGGACACACCAGGTGCCATTTCCAAAACAGAGCAGTCAAAACATAGCAACCACAGGGTAAAGCCCAAAGCAGCCTTTTGCTTTTGGTCTTTGTCAGAGGGAGCTCCTGGAGAGTAAAACATCCTTCACCATAGCTTGCTCTCAGCCAGGCTGCTGCTTAAATCCAGAATTCCTGAAGGGGCTGTTGCAGGGTGGCAAATACCTGAGCAGGGCAATCAGCTGCATGGCCTGGGGTGTCCTGAACTGCTGCAGGGTTGATGCAGTAGAACAAAGGAAAAGGGCCAGAGAACTTCAGCTACACGACAGAACCAAGAGGAAATGAGTCAAGGGCTTGTTTAAAGTCATGGGAAGCCAACTTTTACTGTCCATGTTTGTGCAGGCCCTGCTCCATGGACTGGTGCACTGAACCCCAGGAATAAATCCTGGCTTAAGTGTGTTATTAATGTTTCACTGATAGGGACAGAGTCAGGCTGGTGCTTTGGGCTTGGGACAGAGACTTGGAGCACAGGAATGACAATAAAGAGATGCTGGAGCTGCCTGAAGTCCCTTCCTGCTGCTGTTCCTGTGGCAAGGAAGAGGAGGCTTTGCTTCACTTTACTTCTTCCTCTGCCAGAATTTGCATGGGAAAAGCAGTGGCAGAAAAGAAAAATCAGAGGATTTCATGCCCACACTTTGAGGGATCATTGTAATTGTGTGGCTGGCTCCTAAAAGAACTCACAGAGAGTGATCCTACCAACTCCCATAGCCAAAATCCTGGCACTACACATCAGACACGAGTCAGTGAAGGAGCAGAAACATTACAAGTGATTAAGTGGCATTAATTGTTGTGAGAGCAGGCAGGCCCTGGCACAGGGTGCCCAGAGCAGCTGTGGCTGCCCCTGGATCCCTGGCAGTGCCCAAGGCCAGGTTGGAGCAATCCGGGATGGTGGGAGGTGTCCCTGCCCAGGGCAGGGGATGGCACTGGATACATTTTAAGCTCTATTTCCCCCCAAATCCCTCTGTGATTCCATCAGTACCAGAGCCCAAACACAGCTGGGGTGAAATGTCACCAGGGACAGCACAGAGAGCAAAATCTATTTCCACAAAACCACGGGTGCTGCAAGGTTGCAGAAACCACCCGACGTGGAAAGCTTTAATGGAAGAACAGATGGATCCAAGATATTTCTATTACCAGCTGGAAGCTTTAATTCTGCTCCAGCCCACAAAGTGCTGACTGCCCTCACCTGAGCCCCGTCAGAGCCGTGTCACCTCCCCTCCTCCTGCCTCTGCTCCTTCCTCATGGTGGGACATTAACATATGTCCCATCAGCTGAAGGTTAGGGAAGGAATTTCTCCCCAGGAAAGGTTAATAAACAAAGAAGTCCTGCAGTAACAATACAGCCATTGTGTGAAAACTTAATTGGATCAGCAATGCATCAAATGTGCCAACACAGGGACAAACTTGCAAAGGAATTGTTTAATCTCAGCCCTAGGTCAGAGTCTAAATGAGTGCCTTGCAACAGAGACTGCTTCTAATTGTACTGAGAAGCTACAATATGCTGGAAATAAAAGCTGTGGGTAACTGGCTCTTATTTTTAAAGTAAAAAATTATTTCTTTTGAGATTCAAAGAACTCAGACAAAGATCAGCTGCAATAGTCTTTAAAATAATGCATTTCAGCAAAGAGGGGCTTTTTAAAAATCAAAAATAATATTTATTCAATGCCAGCCTGTTTGTAACCAGATTGGACTGGTGAGTACAGGAATCCACCAAAGCAGGGACAGCAGAGAGTCACTCACCCAAATCTCCACCACCTTCTCATGAAATAGGGGGAGGACAATCAACACACAAAGCCCAATATTAAACATTTTATTCTTTTGAAACAGCTGTGAAATTGATTGGCTTGGCTTTTCTTGGAAATGTCGCAGTGAACCAACAGACCCCAGGAGAGATGTCAGCACTGACCAGTGAAGATCCAGTGTTTAACTGGAAGTGTAAAACTTCCATCCTCAACTCCCACTCGATGTGAGCAGCCCCTGGGGAACTCAATTTACAGCACTGCTCACAACCTCACTTTGAAGCAGAATGGAGTCTCCTCATCAAAGCATCTCATTTCCACCAAGGGGAACAAACTGCTAAAAAAGGGGTTTCTGGGTGCCTTGATTGTAATTGGGAGAAAATTAAAAATAAAGAGGAGCTGACACTGACAGCCTGATGAGCACTGTGTTCTGTAGATGCTATATATAATAATCTATATATATATACACACTACATAATAGATACTAGAGTATGAGTGTTTAGGTAGTAGATACTATGATAGAATCTACTATTGGCACCCCCAAGGCTGCCAGAGCTCCAGGAGCATTTGGAGCACTCCCAGGGGATGCACAGGGTGGGATTGTTGGGGTGTCTGTGCAGGGCTGGGAGTGGGCCTGGATGATCCCTGTGGGTCTCTTCCCACTCTGAGGATCCTGTGATTCTGTACTACGCAGGATTTACTAAAGGGACCAAACTTGTACAGGTACCTCATCCAAAGAATGGTGTTTTAAGTGACCACAGGAACAAAGCAGCAGGAAAAGGTCAGTTTTCCCCATCTGTATGGAGGATGATACATTCACAGTGACTAGGAAGGAGTATTTCTCTTGTTTGCTGTTTCTCTGATTTCCTCCATCTCTGGGCAGCAAATCCATTTTGATGCAGGATGAGCGAAATGGCAGCTTCCCCTGGGAGAAGCCACTCACAGTTACAAACACCAGAGCAGTGACATTGCCCGTGCAGTCCCTATGACGAGGGCTGAGGACAGGGACAGGGAGTGGCAGGAGGAAGGAGCTGCTGCGAGGCTCTGCTCCCAGCCAGGCACCACTGCCAGGGATGCAGGCAGAACGGGCACAGCTCCCTGGAGGCTCGGGCACATCTGGAATCATCAGCACAGATACTCCAGGGCCAGAAACGTGGGGTAGGCACGACCTCTGCGTGGGTATAAATGTCTTTACAGCACAGCTGGAATGTTTCCTTTATCCCAGGGCACCATAAAACACCAACAGGAACACAGTCCATAGACTGACACCCCAAAAACCACCCCACAGCCTCAGAGCCTCTGTCTGTCCATGCCTCAGGTCCTGTAGCATCATCAACTGTCTCTCTCCTGCCCCATCCAGAAACCCCAGCCTGTTTTCCATGTGCTGGATAGATTTCAGAAATGCTCCGGAGCACAGGATTCAAGATCCAGGTTTGTTAAAGCTGCAGAGGGTTTGGGGTTTGGAAGCCTGAGTGTGCCCCTGCTTTCAGGCAGGGTTGGTCAGGACAGTGTTGGGAGCAGACAGACTGATCCCACTGTCCCTGGTGCTCTGTCCCAAGGGTGGTGATGCCACTGTCCCACAGTGTCCCTCTGGTGTGTGGCTCTTGGTCATTTAACCCTCTCCAAAGCCTCGTGCAGGTTCATTCCTAGGCCCTGGTTCAGAGTAAGCCCCACTGGGCACGGAGAGGCCCCACCCTGCACAGCCCACACCGGGGCTGGCCTGTCCCACAGAGCACCCTGAGCTGGAAAGGACCCACCAGGATCATCGTGTCCAACCCCTGTCCCCACAGAGCACCCTGAGCTGGAAAGGACCCACCAGGATCATCGTGTCCAACCCCTGGCCCTGCACAGGACACCCCAAGGGTCACATCAGAATCTGGGGATGACCCAGAGTGCTGCAGCATCTCATCCAATAATCCCATTCCCAGCCAAATGCCTCCCCCAGCCTTTTCCCAGCACAATCCTCATAATGAACAGATCTTTAAACACATTCAGGGCACAAATTCCTCAAGTGCAACTGCCTACTAAGCAGCGTGGTCCAAACACAATGCCCACGGGAAAGAAAAGCCAGAGCAGGAGCACGGGTAGGGTGCAGAAGGGAGAGTGAGGTGGGAGATGCCTGGTCCAGCCTGGGATTCTCAGTCAAGTCAAGTCAGAGTGGAGGAGGATTCTCTCCCCTGTGGGTGTTGTGTGCCCAGACACTGCTGAGCATCACCAGCCCCTCCTTGCAGCACCCACCCCTTGCTGCAGCACAGCCCCGCCACCCCCGGCCTGAGGAGAGAGTTCAGGTTTCTCCAGGGACAGCAGTGCCCTCTCTGCACCAGCGGACAACCCCCAAACACAACCTGACCCCCGCCCTGCCCCAGTCCGTGGCCATTACAGGGTTGTCACCACTCCCCTGCTCCCAGTCCTCAGAGCACTCATCCTCCCTTTTCCATCTTCCAGCCTGAATTATTCATGGGTGTCAGCAGTGGTGCAGAAGTACAGCCAGAGACGGAACTCAGAGACACTTTGGGAAGCTGTCACCCCGTTCCCAGCTGCAGATCCCCCAGGGCCGGGCTCCAGCCACTGCAATGAGCTCTGGAAGTACCTCAGCCCTCGGTCCCCAGCCCCAGGGGGACAGGAACCAGCACAAGAGCAGCTCTAATGCTGCAGCACACAGGCAGGGATCAAAAATCCTGCTGAATATGGAGGAGAGGAGATATATATGCTCGCACATAAAACATAAATGCTCTCACCCATCAATATTGATGTTTCCCTGTTCCCATAGAACCAGACCAAGGATAATTACATGCAATTTTTATGCTGCCTCTAACATACTTCAGTCTCTGCACATCAAAGCCTGGGTAGGTAACACTGCAAGTTGCCAGGAGTGTCATGGATCAAAATGGAGCTCGTGGAGAGAAGCGATGGGTGGTGAGGTGGGGGAATGCAGCAGCTGCCGATGCTGCCTGTGGTGACAAAGGGAATAATAACCGAGGGGATCACAGGCTGGGCCCAATTATCCCATGTCCAAGGCCAGTGTTAGAGCCTGGAAGGGCAGGGGGAGCTGGCTGGGGGCCTGGTGGGATATCAGCAGAGCCGTGGGATATCAAAGCCATGAGATATCAAAGCCATGCTCAGCTCGGAGCCAAGCAGAGAAACACCTTCAGCAAACTCCAGGTGCCAGGGCACAGGAGCAGAATTCCCGGCCTGACACGGAGCAGGGAAGAGCCGGAGGAGCTGGAGGCAGATCCCTTCCCAGCCTCTCATGGCCAGCATGGAGCGAGGGCTGCTGCAGTGCCTCGGGGGAGCCCTGCTGAAAGCTTTTACAGAGCTGGCACAGTTCCACCCCACCTCCGTCCTGGAGACAGGCACACCCCAGCACCAGACCTTAAGTGCCTCTAAACCAGAGACTGGGAAGCGTTTTCCACAGCCTTGGGAGGCAAATGCAGGCTTTCCTTGCAGCTGATAAACAAGCCCTTGCTTTCCTGAGGCCACGGGAGCATCTTCACCTGTGGCTGGATAAAAGCGAGGGTCACACCAAACACGGCTCCACCACACCCAGCTCTGCCACGCCACAGCTGCCCAGGGAGCACCGAGGGATGGAATCAAACCCAGCTTGGACCAGCTGCCTCCCAGGCCCATCCCTCTCTTTCAAGACAAACCAAATTCCCAGCTGTCCCCGTGCCGGGGCCGTGGGTACGAGCAGCATCCGGAGTTGTAGCGTGCGGCGAAAGCAAACGCGGAATTTAACGTTTTGCCTTGAATGACAGTTTTAATGAAAGACATCTCAGCGCTTGGAAAATCAGCATAAATGATCAGTTGCTAATCTTGTTCTCCCAGTAACTCTGGGAAAGCAAAAATAGACCAGGCAGAATAAACTGGGGGCTGCAAACGGGGGTGGGGAGGGAAGTGGGGGTATGTTTTGCTCCTCTTTCTGAGAGCTCACATAGCAATTGCCACTGATTAAAAAACCCACTTTTCTTACAAAAGGCACGATTTGCTGAGCACCAGTGTTGAACAATAGTGGGGGCTGTCTCCAGGCTCAGCAGAGGGAGCTGGATCAGTCACTTTTCATGCAGTCTTTAACCTCCTACACCCAGCACGTCCCTGCCATCACCCGGGGCCTTTATCCCAGCCTGAGGAGCCACCGTGCCCAGGAGCCACAGGTTGGCAATTCCCTGGCCAAGGAGCTTTGCAGGATGGGAACAGACAGCAACAGCAAAAGATGAGTGGGTGATGCAGATTTTCTACCTCTAAACAAGCACAAAGTCACGAGACCCCAGCTGAAGACAAACACCAAGAGGACAGTGCTGCATTCACTGGAGAGAGGGGTTTTTGTGTGCACAGAATCCCAGGCTGGTTCAGGTTGGAAGGGACATGAAAACTCCACAGCTTCCACCCCCTGCCATGGGCAGGGACATCTTCCACTCTCCCAGGTTGCTCTGGTCATTAAAACTTCAGGCTAAAGCCTGGGGGAACCAATTCCTCTCCTGTTCCCCAGGTCCTGCTTTGATCCAGGCTGGCATTCCCCACTTCCCCAGGCCATCAGAGCATTCTCTACTTTGCCTTCAACTTTTCCATCTCTTCTGTTCTCCTCAAAATCTAACCCTGGCCCTGTCACCATGGTACCTGGGTTCCCAGCGGCAAATTATTAATCTTTACAGCATAAGGAGGGACAATTTTGACATCAATATATGACTTGTAATAGCTGCTGTCTGTATGAGAGCACCATTTTAGTACTTCTTTTCATTTCTGTACTTTTTTATGAGGCTATTTTCTTTATTAGTGCATTTTTATAGCTTGTGCAACACCTTAAGTGCCTCCAAGAAGGTACTTTATAAATAAAATTTTAATAAGATTAAGGATTTAACTCCAAGAAAAAAACCCCACTTGGCCAAGTTATGAATCACATGGTCCCTGTTCCATACCCTTCTTGTTTGTGCATGTCCTCATATAGCCCACAGGTTTTTAGTTTTGGTGCCATACGTCTGGCAAAACAGTTGGAATCTCATCAGATCTCCATATTTCACATGGAGAGCTAACAGGACTTTTGGAGAGGTTATATTTCTTATTTTCTGCACATTTCAGAGCTGAGTTCCAAAACTGTAAGTTTATATCACTTTGTTCGAGGCTTTTTAAAATTTTAATGGCAACAGAGCCACCAATTACCTGCAGCAAACAGGACAGAGCCCAGCAGGCCAGAGGGGTTATATAAACCTGCTCCTGTGGCAATTTGATTTTCACTTGCACCACACAAACAGGAAAATTAGGGCTGGACAACTCTGGCTCACTAAATTATCATTAATGATGCAGCTACAGAGCAAAGCAAGAAGGAGGACTTGATGTGGGGCTGAGCCTCTCCAATACACCGTCCTAAATGACAAGTGAAACTGGTTCTCCAAGGAAATACAGCTCTTGTTTGGTTTAACTCAGGTGGAAAGGTCTTTAAAAGCCTCCAGCTCAGCAGAAAGACCTGGCTGCCTTCCCTGGGTCCTGGAGCACATGAATTTCACAGCCCACATTTAAGGATAGCAGCAGAGCCTTTTTTTTCCCTCTTTCCAAAGAAGCCTCAGCAGCTTTCCCTATCAATCCACCAATCCCATCTGTGGGAAAACAAGAGGCAGTTTCAAAGGGATGCTAAAGCATCATTTGAGTTAAAGACTCAGCACCTTCCCACAGCACATCCTGGGACACCACAGCAGCCCCACAAACTGCCCGTGGCCCACAGCCCTCTCACCCCACCCAAACAGACTTTGAAATACAAATGATGCATTAAAAAAGCCAAAAACCCCTCCATTCTCAGGAGCGTCAACAGTCAAAGACTTCAACCAGATACCTGCTGGTTCCTGCTTTTCTCAGAGAGGAGGAACTCAGGAGTAAACTCCTCTTCAGCCTCAAAGGTGATGCCAGAGTCCAGGTCTCAGCCTTTGTGCCCAAGCTCAGCCAGCATAGCTCTGCCTTTGGAATCAGGGGAGAAGCTGCTCCCCCTCTGCCCTTTTCACCCTTCCCCTCACTCCCCTGCTCCCAGGTTTCCAGGAGGGTTTGAGGCACCTGGAAAAGATCAGCTCCAGGCCATTCCTCACCTGTCAGCTGGGCCAAAGGTGTCTCAAGGCCTTCAAACAAAACCCCTCCTGCTGCACTCAGTGATCTCTCATTTTTCCATCAGTGCTCCCCACACTCTCAGACATTTTCCTAACAAATGGGATCTTTCACCAGGATCCCTGGGGAAGTGGGCAGGTGCTGCACTGAAAATAAATTCTGCCCTGAAGCAATTCCTGCATTTGGAGACTGCTTGTTGAGCTGAAGGAAAGGCTGTTAGAGCCCCACAGGATGTGAGGACAAACACATCCCATGGGTCTCACAGGTGACCAGGGGGGACATGTGACCAGGATGCCACATCCCAAGGGTGGTGGCACCCTGGGAATGGCTGTACCTGGCTGGAGGCAGCACCTCCTTCTCCACAAACACTTTGAGCTCCTCCTTTCCTTCTCCACAGACACTTTGCACCACTCTGCTGCAAAGTCCTCCTTCAGCTCTGAGCCAAAAGCCTCCCAGAGCCTAAAGTTCCTTTATTTCTCCAAATCCACCACCCAAGCCCCCTGAAATGAGTCTTCAGAGTATCAGCAGCAAAGACCTTTGGCACACAGAGTCCATTTCCAGTGACGGCCCATAACTGCTTGTCAGAAATACCATCATCAGCCCACTTTGTATTAATCAGAGCTATTCACAAAGGAAAAACAATTTCTCCCTGCTCCCTTCAGGTAATTATATTTTGCCCTGCAGCATGAGATTTTATTATGTTTAGTCCCATTTTATTTTGAGCCTGAAGAGAGACCACGACGTCTCAGATAGGAGCAATAAAAGGAGATGATGCTCAAGCCCAGCCTTTTGCAAGTCAGCATCTGACCTGAGTTAAAATCATTCAAGCACAATAGGAGGAAAAAAGAGTCCTTCAGATTTGTATCTATTTGAAGAGGGCAGGAATGCTGGCTGAATCATGAACTCTGGGGAATACGAATGCCTCCCGAAGGAGACAGGCCTTCATTGTCAATGTGCTTTAAAAAGAAAAGGATATTTCATGTGGGTGTGTGCTGTTGTTTTTTTTTTTTTTCCACTGTAGAGCAAGTGTCCCATCTTATTTCTCAAATGGTCTTTTCTTTGTTGAAGCCTCATCTATTAATAATCCTTCACTGGAAGGGGAAAGGAAAAAGCAAGCTTCTGTCAGACATACAAGCTGTTAGTCTGGGGTAGACAAAAATAAACCAAAGCTGCACAATTAGCTGCACCACGGGTCACTTGTCTGGAGTTCTTACTGGCTATAACCATAACCTTGCTGAACTTTCCTTAGGAAATGTGGAGTTGGGCAGTGCTCAGGATCCAGGAGTGTCCTGGAGTAAATTAAGGAGGTTTCCTGAACTGTCCAACACCACCTGCTACATCACTACTCTCAGCTGGAGTCCAAGACAAGATTTTGGTCTTGAAAACATAGAGGGACAAGATCAATGGAATCCAGAGAAATCATGGAATCACAGAATGGTTTGGGGTGGAAGGGACTGGAAAGCACACCCAGTGCCACCCCCTGCCATGGGCAGGGACAACTTCCACTGTCCCAGGGTGCTCCAAGCTCCATCCAGGCTGGCCTTGGGCACGTCCAGGGATCCAGGGCAGCCACCGCTGCTCTGGGCACCCTGTGCCAGGGCCTCACCTCCCTCATCCTGCCTGTACCCCTATTGGAACCTGAGCATTCAGGGAGCTGCCCTGGGCTCAGGAGCTTTGGGCACCCTGGCTGTGCTTTCTCCCTAACATTCATTCCAAGCTGGCTCTGAGCCCTTCAGACACAGGGGTGGGTTTTTCTCAATCCCTTCTCCAGTCTGAGGCGGGTCCCTGGTGTCAGGCTGGTCACTGAGGGTTGGTCACAGGTGGCTGGACCTGAGCCCTTGGTTTGGTGATGCTGCTCCACCCTCAGCCCGTGGGATGTGGGCAGCAGCTCCAGGAGGCTTCTGGGATGAGCCTAAATTTGCAACTTCGCAAGTGAAATCTTGCCTTGTTTTCAAAGGTCTGCTCCAAACTGCGGCCCTTTGGAAGGAATCGAATGTGCTGGAAGCGTCAGCCCGGAGCTGTGGCGGTGGTGGGGATGTTAAAATGCCACTGGTGAGATCAGCCGTGCCGGGGAGAGGTGTGAAGTGTAGCAGCGAGGCAGCCAAGTACCTGCGTCAGCCTGCAGGAGCCTGCCTGGTGCCACCACGCTGCCTGCGAGGCACAGATGCTGTGTGAGCCCACGGCAGAGCCTCTCCCTCACACAGGCAGCACTCACAGCATCCCAGAGCCTTCCCAGGATGGGAACCCAGCCCTCGAGCCAGGCTTTAGCCCAGGAGCACTGGGGGAAGAGGTCACAGTGACAGAGACTGAGCTGAGAGCCCGATAATCACCAGGGCACGGCGAGGGGGCTCAAGAGCTGTTGGCACTTCTGCAGTGCCAGCTCCACAAGGCACTGCGGGGTCCCAGCCTGGGGCTTGCAGGGTCCCAGGTCCCCAGGGCACAGCCTCAGAATTTGGGCTTGCAGAGTCCCTGGTCCCCAGGGCCCACCCCAGCCTGGGGGGCTGCAGGGTCCCAAGTCCCCAGGGCACAGCCCCAGCCTGTGGGACTAGCTGGCCCCTTTTTCCTGCTCAGAGGAGCAGCTTCACTCTTTGACATGAGTTCTGCTGTGATATTCCCAGTCTTTCTCTTCCGCTCAGGTCCCCCAGCTGCAGAAAAATATGCTAAATCATTAAAATAATTCACTTTTCAGGTCCTTTCAAAGGCCATGGCCTGGTTTGCTGGGTTGGGGTGCCCCATTTTCTCCCAGGTTTATTTCTTTACCCTCTGCAGCAAATACTCAAGCATGACTCAGGTGGGAGATCCTCAGCAAACATATCTCGGTGTTGGCAGGATCAAAGCTCTGCACACAGCAGAAGGAAGAGACCACCTCTGTCACAGCAAAGGGCAGGTTTGGGATCTTGTTTTCTTTGGAGAAGGCTAAAGAAAATATCTGGGTTCCCAAATAACATTCCAGTCAAATCTGAGCTGCTGCACAACCCTCTGGTGCACCAACAGTGGGACTGAGCCTTCCTCTCTGGGGTCTGAGGGACGGACAGGGCCCTCAGGGATCTCCAGGACTGGCAGAGCCCGTGGGGAGAGATGAGCTGCAGCCATGTGAGCCAACAGAGGGGAAGGTGTCCAGTCCCAAGAGCAGCAAGAAGTGACCCCATATCCCCCATGCACATGAAGAGTCACCCATCACCTTCCATCCCTTCCCTCACCAGCACCCAAAGCCTTCAGGCCTTGGAGAAAGGAGGAAAACACAGCTGGGTCTGCTCCCAAAGACCCCCGAGGTGGGGTGGGGATGGAGGGAAAGGCTGTGAATTACTCCCCTGCAGTCCCCCCGGACGCAGCCTGGACACCCCAGCACAGCCCCTTTCCCACCGCTCCCTTCATCCTTCAACAAACCACCCGAGTAGTATTTCCTGAGCTGGTTCCATCCATTGCCCAATCCAGCAGGGAAAACCTTCCACCCAGAGCCATTCCAGCTCAGTGGCACCAACCCTGACTGGTTGCCCAGCCCCAGAGCCCAGCCCAGTGTTATCAGCACCGGCTGCCTTCTCTGCAGGGAAATAAACCCAGACCCGCTGAGCACAGCCGAGTGCAACATCACCATAGAAACCAGGCGAGGAACTGGGGGAAGAGGCTCATCCCCAGCTCCTCTCAACGTGCCAGCAAGCAGAGCCCAGCCCCTCCGGGCCAGGGTGGGCGAGGGGGAGGCCCGGAGCAGCGGCAGCCCCGGAGCAGCTGTGTCCCGGTGGGGAGATCCCCCACTCGCCCCCTGGGCTGTATTTTTAGCCTCAGGCAAGTTTCCTCCCCAGCCACCCACCAGCCCTCTGGAAGCATCCCCAGGATGCTGCCGTGGTGCTGCCTGGCCCTGCACACCCCCAGCAGGCACCCACAGGCACCAAACGCCTTTTCCTTCTCATTCCTTCAGTAGAGGAAGGGAATAACCAGCCTGGGACGAGACCACAGAGCCTCTGGAGCTTCCACTTCCAGCACAAATTGAGACCATCCCCACTCTGGAGTCAATTTAGTGGGTGACAAGGCATCTTCTGGAGAGAGAGATGTCTGAGAAAATCCATCCTCAACTGTGGTCTTGCCCAAATTCCTTGGAGTAAAGGCAGGAAATCCCAGAGCGTGTCACGTTCACCTCCTTCCCTCCCTTGCAGGCTTGCAGGTGCCATGAAACACAGCCAGGGGAACACGATTAGTGCAGCACCAGCAATGCTGGGCTGCAGAGACATCACAGACACAGCTCCTCAGCCTTGACAGTCCCCAGAGATCCTAGGTTGTGCCAGTGCCATGGAATCTTGGAATCATGGAATGCTCTGGGCAGGGAGAGACCTTAAAGATCTCCTGATTCCACCCCTGCCATGGGCAGGGACACCTTCCACTACCCCAGATTGCTCCAAGGCCTGTGCAGCCTGGCCTGGGACGCTTCCAAGGATCCAGGGGCAGCCACAGCTTCTCCAGGCACCCTGTGTCACCCTCACAGAGAAGGATTTTTTCCCAGTATCCCATCTGACCCTACTCTCTGGCAGTGGGAAGCCATTCTCCTTGTCCTGGCACTCCATCCCTTGTAGATTGTCCCTCTCCATCTTTCCTGTTGGCTCCTTCAGGCACTGGAAGGCCACAATGAGGTCTCCATGCAGCTTCACAGCCCCAATTCTCCCAGCCTTTCCCCCCAGGAAAGGTGCTCCAACCCCCCACCATCCTCTGGACTCAGGAGAAGTCCTGGGCTCCTCTGTGAGTACAAACATGGCACTTCCTCCCACATGGGGTCACTTTCTTGTTCCTTTTTTCAAGAATTACCTGCAATTTCTCCTTGTGCTTCACAAGAAAGAAAAGGAGCTGCTGATTCACTGGCCCATTGTCTCTTATTTTTTACATCTCTCATGTCCCCTTTTAGTCATCTTTTACAATAACTGACCCTACATTTTTCATTAATATTGCTCCAGTGCTCCTGGTTCTTATCCTGACAACTTCCATTGCTCTTCCATGAACTCCATTGGATACAGGAGCAGCTCAGGAAAGGGTCTTTTACTGATATATTGACACATCTGTTTTTATCCCAGTGTAATGCTAATGGGTTTATTACTATTTTCACTTATTTTATTCCTATTTTCACTATTGCCAGGCATTGAGATTTTCCACTTGCTCTGCACAGCTTCATCTGGATCTCTCACCCCTTTCCACACAGTTACCACTCCCTAAGGATGCATTTATCATCCAGAAACTCAAATTACCTCCTCCATGGCATGAGCTGTCTTTCCACAGCTGTCAGCACTGATTTCTCCTGTTCCCATTCTGCCTGCTTAGTCCCCACGCCTGAAATCCTTAGCTAATCTCACTAATTCCATGAGATTTTGACCCTTGCATCCTCACACCCACTTTTCTGGGCCATTAACACATTTTCCATCAGTGCTAACTGATGTTCCCTGCCAGATGAGATGCAACAATCACAGCCTTACATGAAACCTTCTTTTCTTCTGCATCCCATTCCCAAATCCTGCCGTGGAGCCATTGTGCTGGAGAAAGGAGTTAGATTGTCTGGCAAACCAGAGATTAATAACTGGCCCACAGGTTAAAATTGAGCCTCTAATTGGTTTCAGATCCAATTCCTGTTTGTATAGGACTGAGTAAAAGACAGGCCTGGATCTTCTATGGGCTCTTTACAAATGGGGATAAATAGATTCACAAAATGAAATGTTAGGTAATAATTTCTTAAATTAAAATATTGTGGATGTGATGATTGGAAGGTGAGATTACCCAGGACAGAGCCCTGCTTCTGCTGAAGAACTGTAACAAGAAATTCACTGCAACTAAAAGCCCTTTTCAGATGCTTTGAATTTAGGAACACTGGAAGAAAGCACTCAAAGACAGTGGTGAGTGCAGGGGAGGGGGACTCTGTGTGCCCAGGGAAGCTGTGGCTGCCCTGGATCCCTGGAAGGGTCCAAGGCCAGGCTGGATGGGACTTGGAGCAAGCTGGGATGGTGGGAGCTGTCCCTGCCCTTGGCAGGGAGTGGAACAAGTCCAACCCAAACCATCTATGAGTCCATGTATAAAAAAATACTTTGCCACCTTAGCAGCTCTAGAAATGGCTCCTCTTGGGACTATCCAATGTGAAATGGGAGATGCTCTTGGTCCTGCAAGGAGAATACAACTGATTAAACCCTGGGGGATAAAAAAACAACCACGGAAAATATCTCAAATTTCTAACAATGTTTTAGGTTCCTCCTCCTAAATCAGATTAAACCTGTTCTGGTCCTGAGTTAAACTCCTGGGACAAGCACTCAGAGAGGAGAGACTGGGAAATGAGGAAGAACACATCAAACCTCCCAGCTCAAAACAACATCCACTGTAAATATTGAATGAGCACACATTGAGGGCAGAGGAAATCCCAGGTACAGACGTGTTGGAAAAGGAGGGACAACCCAGCTGCTCCTCTCCTGCCTGAGGGCTTCCAGGACTGGCCTACAACTGGCCCAGGGCCATCTTGGGCAGATTGTTCTGTAGAGGAGGAACAAAAAAGAGAATCCTGCACAGCTCAGAGCCCAAAAAACCCCAGAGCAAAGGAGACGTGAATAGGGCGCTCACGGAGGTGATTGGCAGCTGCCACGCTCACTCCAGCCAGGAATCTGTCTGGAAAACTCTGCTCATTCTTCACTCAGCTCCTTTTCCCTCGCAGGGAGAGGCAGAGGGGACCTGTGAATCCTTGGTTTGGCAGAGGGGGTGGTTATTGAAAGGCGTTTTTGCCTCCAAAATTGTTCCTCCCCTTCCTCACCAAAGCCCCGTTTTATGAGCCACAGCTTCTGGACGAGCATTAAAGCTTCAGAGCATTTTGTGAAGGATAAAATGAAGAGAAGGCAATTTCCTTACAGCTTCACTGGAATCCAAGGAGAACTGGGGAAACTTCTGTGCCCCTCTGGATCATCAGCACAGGGGCTGAGGAAGATGAAGGAAAACCAAAATGGAATAAAATCTTTGAGTGCCTCTCCAGCAATTCATCCATCCCAGGAGAAACAGGGAGGACTGAGCATAGAAACTGTCTTTTTTCTACACATCTTAAACTTAAGACAATCAGTGCAGAGTCAGGTTTTTTCAAACATTTTCCTGAGAAAAAAAGAGAAAATTAAATGTCTTTGTGAGGCAAGAGCCACCTGTGCTTCCATCCCCTGGGAATTTTGCTTGGAGATGCATCTTCCTGCCTCTTGTCTGCCTTGGGTTCACCCCTCCTTGGCTGCAGCCCTTTGTGATTTCCTGTGTTTGAAGGCTGCTCCAGCTTCTCTTTGTTGCACAAAACCTGCCTGTAATGTTCTGTGTTTTCCAGGAAAATGCTGGCAGGAGATCCATAACCTTTCACCATCCCTTTCTTGTTCCCTTCTAAGGCCTGAACTCTTTCAGTGGCCCCTTCAGATGTTTTCAACTGAATTTAACAGCCAGGACCTGCCACCAGCAATGCCCAAATGCTGCACTGAGGAATTGGGTTTAGTCCAGGTATTTCTGCTGGAATTACAGGCCACAGACACAACAAAGCTTTGCATAACACAATATCCTCCCTATCAACATCCTTCCCAAAAAAAAAGGTTTCATAACAGCCCAGACAAGCAGAATAAAAGCTTCTTCTTTTTTACATCATGCTTTTCTTTTCCCCAGAATCACTTTCAGGGCTTGGTGCAAGGGAGACAAATCATCTCAATTACAAATAATCTTCATTTCCTGATTTTCTATTTACTTTGCTGTGTTTCCCTGCCAGGTCCAAGGTCTTCCCAAGGCAGAGCCTTTCAAATCCAAGAGGAATGTGTTGCAGAGGAGATTGGCAAAGGAAAATCCTAATTGCTGGCACTTTGCTGAGGGGAAAACTGTATCTCAGAGTGCAGAAACAACAGGAAAAAATAATCATTGCCACCTGGAGCTGGACAAGGGAAATTTTCATTTGGATGAGCCAAACAAACTTTTCAGTTGGATGATCCAAATGAACCGGAGAAAATCATTTTGAGATAATCATTTTTCTCTGTGGGTTTCGTTTGGGAAGGACCTTAAAGCCCATCTCATTCCAGCCCCATGCCATGGGCAGGGACACCAGTGAAAGCCCAGCATTGTGCTTTCCCAGGGAAAAAGCATCCGAGAAAAGCCACCTTAGGCCAACCAAATATTTCATTTGACCTGAAAGTAACAGATTTATGGTGTCTGAGTCACTTAATTAATTTTTATTTACAGTTTAGATCAGTGCTATTTCCAAGCATAAAGTCAAAAGAAGTGTTTCAAGTACGTAAAAGCAATATATTTCAAAATGAAACACTTTCAATTTTCTTCCTTCTCCATTTTTGGCTTGAGACATCCATATTTCACCGGATGGATTAAGAGATTAAAAAAGAAATCTCATGTTTTCTTCATGGTGTTACTTTTTCCCCTTGTGTATGCTCTTAATGGGCTCTTTGGCCTTCAGGAGAGCCCTTTGCTCAGCAAAGAGGGCTGGAACAAACTGAAAACAGCTCTTAAGGAACACATAAGAGTTTAGAAAATGACGATGAAGGAGACCTGGGGTGGCCCAGCCCCTGGAGAAGGTCACAGCCCAGCTGAGAGAGCTCTGCTGCCTCTCCCTGGCAAAAGCCCACGGCCTTAGAGCACCCTGGTGTCCAACTCCCAGCACCCAAACCTGTAAAACACCATCACCTGCAAAAGCAGCTTGTTTCCTGCTCAGTTCTCAGGAAAGTGGCCAGGACAGCATTTCCTCTCCCCGGGTAAGCCCTGTCTTTAGCAGACAGCTGAGCTGAGGAAGCTCAGCCTTGCCCAGAGCCCACGGCTCGGCTGCCCGAGCCAGAGCTCCTGTTCTCTCTCACTGGAGCCATCTCCAGCCACCAGCCCCAGCTGAATAATCCAACACCAAGGACAACGCCAGGATCTGCTTTCCAGCCCCTCTGGATGAACCAGGTTCCACAGCATTGAGGAAATCACCTGGGCCCAACCATTTTGAGCCCTTCAAATCAGCCCTGTCCATCTCTCCCTGTCCCTCCCACCACGCTGCTGGGACCTTTTGCTGTTTCAGGCCAACATTTTCCACTTTGACTTACCAGGATTTTCCTGAGGGTTTCCTGGACAATGCATCTGTGCAAAGGGGCAGAAAGTGCCACCTCAGCTGCTCCCAGCCTGCAATTTAGATGAAGAAGCTCATAGAGCTCACTTGGAACAATCTCAGAGAGATCTCTGGCTTCCTTTAAAATAAAGGATCATTAAGTGTCTGGTCCAAAGCAACCACAATAAATTGGAATGCAGGAGAACCAGGCTCTTATGATTCTACCCTCAACCAGGTACAAGTTTCTCTTGATGCCCATGACTTACATCATGGAACAAGACCAGAGTCATAGCTGATATTCCTGCCTGACTGGGACAGCATTCAACACTCAAGAAAATAACATCATCCAGCAGGGGACAGAAATCAGCTGGTTGTGCAAGAAACAATCCCTTCCAGGAAACAAACTCTCCAGAACACCACGGGTGTCTGTCATTGCCATGGAGCCATTTTCAATGTGCTTTTTCATGTCCTTCCTTCTTTTTCCCTCTTTACAAGATGGGAAGGGACCAGCAAGCTCCTTCAGGAAGTATCAGAGATGTTTTCTGCAGGGTTTGGGACCCACAGATAACACTTGTACAAAGATAGGGAAGAAATAAAGCAGTTTTCCATCAGAAATCACACTTTCACTTATTGGCTTCCCCTCTCAGATTTCCATATTTCTGTAACAAGAAGTTCTCGGTGACAGTGCTGAGCTTTCCTCAGAGCCAGGGATTCTTCATCCAGCCTGCAATGGGTCCTTTTTCCCAACATTCCCTCAGAGAGTAACTGATTTTATGTAAAACCCAGCTGTGCAGGTGAGACAGCCTGGATTTAACAATCCTGACCCTGGACATGTTCAGCTGCTCTGTAGGAAACAATCCCAGGATGTTTTACCAGCTGGAGCAGCCTCCTCACGTGGCACACGGGTGCAGCCACCAGGATGGACGGCTGGGAGCTGTTTGCCAATGTCCTGTGGGGCTTTGGGGATCCAACCAGGAAGAAAACAAGCCAGGAAAGGTGCAAGGAAGGCTTGGGGAGGCAGATCCTGAGATGTGTCACTGCCAGGATGGCAGGACCACAAAGAGCCCGTTCGGCTGGGAATGCCAGGTGGGCTCCATGACCCTGCTGGGTCAGGACCTCACTTTTCTGTCTGCAATGGGAAGATCTGCACTGAACTTCACAGCGAGTGCTGGAGGAGGAAGAATTTACCATGCTCTGTACCTACTGCCCTTCCTGGCCCTAAAAGAGCAGGCAGCTGCCTAAACCAAACACCAAGGCAATGGTGCTTGTGTTCTTTGCTTTATTACTCTTCTGCTGCTCCCTCCTTCATTTCCTCTCCTCAAAGATGTAATAGTTCTGTTTCTCTTTCATCTTTCAGGAGATGTTCAATAGCCATCTCTTTCCCAGTTACTTCCAGCTCTTTGATGGATGGTGCAGGGAAGCTGGAAGCGTGTCCATCCCCTCCAGGCCTCGTGAAGACTCACTCAGGGGATCTTTGTGGAGCATTTGGATTCAATCCATGGCTCACACAGAGGAATTCAGTCTCGGGAAAAAACTGCTTCCTGTCTTAGCCCATTTTATGAACATTTCTGCTAAGTCTCAGCATCAGGGCAGCATCATGGGTCTCCTCATTGATCAGAGGGAGCAGCTCTGCTGGGAGGAAAAGCTGGCAGAGCTGGGATTGTTCAGCCTGGAGAAGAGAAGCTTTGGGGTGACCTCAGTGTGGCTTTACAGAGCCTGAAGGGAGCCCATAGGATGGACAGGAACTGTTTCCAAAAGCATGGAGTGACAGGACACAGGGAATGGCTTCGTCCTGACAGAGAGCAGGGTTAGACGGGGTACTGGGGAGAAGTTTTTTATTATGAGGGGGATAAAACAGTGGCATAGGGTGCCCAGAGCAGCTGTGGCTGCCCCTGGATCCCTGGCAGTGTCCAAGGCCGGGTGGGAGGGGGCTTGGAGCAGCCTGGGACAGTGGGAGGCGTCCCTGCCCATGGCAGGGGTGGGATGGGATGGTTTGAAGGATTCTTCCAACCCAGGCTATTCTGTGACTCCATGATTCCTTGGGCAGGAGCTGTGAACAGAAGGGTGTTCTCTGCTCTCCAGAGCAAGGAGGTTTCTAAGACACAACTTCATCCTTAACTCATGACGCAATAAATTTCCATTTTTACAGATGGGGAAATGGAGAAAATTTGGCCTGGGGTCAGCCGTGATAATGGAGGAGTTCTTGCCTGGCAGCACCTCATTCATCCCATTTCATCAGGCACTTAATCACCATTTAATCCAAGGATCCTCATTCATCCTGGTCCTCAGAGCCCTGCAGGGAGTCTTTCAGTGTCATCCGAGATATTTCAAGCGGGGGGCCTGGCAAGGGCAGCTCCAAGGATGGCACCAATTGTCTGCATCCAGTTCCTTGAGCCTTTCCTTTGAAGAGCTCCCTTGCTCCAGCAGAAAAAGCAGGAGGGGGTTAAATGACCCTCATGAAGATGAGATAACCCAACAGCAGCACATCTATTTGTTTAGATCATCAGGGCCATCTCGCTTGTGATGCTAAGCTCGAGAGAAAAGAGTTAAACCTCTTTTGAAATCTTCTGTTAGAACCAAGGCAGGATCCAGAGATTCATGAGGAGACAGACAACCAAGAGATTATATTTAAATTTTAAATAGCCCTGGTTGATTGGGTCAGGTCCTGTTTAATGACACAGACTGATGGTCCTGCAGGTTGGGGTGGATTATTCTTGAGGATTCTGGCACCAAGTAGTCATTACGACATGAGGTAATTATGGAGCAGATTCATTAGCCCACAAACAGATTCAGGTCACTCTACAGACTTTGTCCATCCCTCTGCATCCTCAGATGCCCTGGGTGGGATAAAGGGAACTTGTCTGTGTGACTTTTTGCATCAAATGATGAAAAGGTGTAAAAAACCCCGTCACAGAGTTCAGATTTTTACAGAATAGGTTGAATAGCACTATAAAAATTAACAAATTGAAAATCTAATGGTGAAAACCACAAAAGCAGAGACAGGCAAAAGTCTGATTGTTAGACTGCAAGACCGAGTGAGCATCCTAAAAATTGGGGAGATCTCTACATTGGTAAGGCTTCTTTTAGACACCAGAGTCAGTTCCTCATCTGTAGCCAAGAGAGCAATTTTACAATTCAGCAATTTTCAGCACAAAGCACTGCTGAAGTGCTGGAGAAAAGGCTTTCCTGGAGGAGAGCAGATGCACCATTCCTGATGCTCGGTGCCACCAGTTGTTTGTCACATGAAATAAGAGGGGTCAGGTTTTCCATCCCTGTGCCCGTGGCACTGAGGAACAGAAGCCAGCCTGGCAGGTGGAAGGACAAGAGTTCCATTAGCCCGGGGCTGGAATCTCTCCTCTCCTTTCAGCAGCAAAATTCCTGTCCTGAGGTGTTCCTGAAGCACCCACTCACAGCCAGAAGGACAAGGTAGAACATACTTGCAGCAAAACGTGACCACAACAATCTGGTTTTTGCTCCAGAGGGGTCAAGAAGGAGCTGATGTCACAAGTGCCAGGGTGAGCCTTAAAAAGCAACAGGGCTCCTGCAAATCCCTCTGGTGTCCAGGACAAAGTCACCCAGAGATGTGCTCCAGCCACACTCCCAGCCTCTGACAGTTCCACAAAACCAATTAAAGGACTAAAAACTTATCAGGACCCACAGTCCTTGTGTATTTTTGGTTCAGACCAGCTTAAAAGGGACAGTTTGAAGGACTTTGGGGCATGAGGGACTAGAAAGCCTCATCCAGAGGTACAAAGGATTCCTTTATGGGACAGTAATTACTTGGCAGTAAAGGACATTAATTTGAAGTTAGTAGGGTTCAAGATATTCCATTATTCATCATGCACCCCATTTGCAATGAAATCATTTCAAAGTGATGGATTCAAATTTAGGCAAGTGATGCTGGAATGGGACAGAGGATAGACTTGCTATGTTTTATGGGCATAAAGAGATCCATAAATTTTGAATGTTAAAAAGTCATTACAAAGAGAAAAAATATTTTAGCTGTCAAACTGTCTGTCTTTATTGCTGAGGGAGTAATTCCATGGGATACAGGAGCTCTGAGCTGGGAAATCTGTCCTGCAGCATGGCCAAAGGATTTGGGGATCTGATCTGAAACCCACTGGAATGAGCAATAAGAGCATAAAGGATCTGCCACCCACAGCAAACTGCTAAAATGTAAACCTAAACCTCTGTCCTTCCCACTGGCACAAGGAAAAGCTCTTTCCAAAAGTGGTGACCCCTGAAAAAGCAGCTGCACAGGGGCTGGGGTGGATTATCACCCCAGAGGCTGCAGGATGGATGGATGTGCTGGGAAACTCCCCTTGCACCCCAGAGCATTATGGAGGTGGGAAAGAGGAGGAGCACTGGGAGCTCCCTCACCTTCCCATCGCACTCCCCCTGCAGAATTTGGCAAAATCCTGGGAGCTGCTGGTCCAGGAACACACCCAGAGCCTGCAGGAGCAGCAGCACCACTGCAGAGCCCAAATCGTTGCAACAGCCCCAGGAGGGATGAATAAAGAGAAGGAAGAATAAAACCCCTGTGTAGATTTGTCCCAGAATTTAATTCCCCTGTCAGTCCCACAAGTCAGCCCAAGTCAGGGGGGATTTGCATCTCCCCTTTGGAGCAAGAAGCATCCAAGTATTACCCCAAACCAACTGCAGATTGCAGGATCACATGGCTGAGAATGTGCTGCCTCTCCAAAAAAGAGTCTCAAAAGTGGCATTAGACTTGCTATTAAACAAAGTAGAGAACATGATCCTACCTCAGCAAGAATAGAAAAAGAGGAGCTATTTCCTCCTAACGATCTTGTTCCAAGAAAACTTGGAATATATGCTTAACATTGCAGACAGCTTTTCCTATGCCTGCTAAGCACTTCTGCTTGAAACAAATATAAACCTCATTTCATTTTATATATACCAACAAAATGCAAATTACGAGAGCAAGAGTCTGGAGTCTTCATCCTTTAGCTCATCTGTATCCCAGGCTCCCCACTTGCAAACGATGAATGTCTGCTCATGGGTTTTCTATTTTTTTTTCAACCAAATAACTTCTGCCACATTGTGTTTCTCTCCTGCAATATAAATAATGTTCACTTAACAGTGAATGCATTAGAGAACTATGTTTCCATTGAGTTGTCATTTCCAGAAATATTCTTCTTTTGGGTAGAAATTTTCCATTCTCAGTCTCGGCTGAAGAGCAGTTTTTCACCCCACTTATTTCTATTTTTTCAGTATATCTTGATCTTATTTTTAATTTTAAAGTAACAGCAATATCTCCCAGTAAGGAATGCACTGCAAACACAGACTTTTCTCCAACCTGCAACTAGAGATTTATCTGGGGGCTGTTCAAGCCCAGCTGAATTTCTGAGAGCAGGTCAGTAGTTAAGGTGAATTTTCACTGGAACCACTGCAAAGCATCAGGAATGGCACAGGGAAGAGGAGAGGAAGAGCCCTCAAAACTCCCAAGATTTCCATATTGTGGCAGCTGGGAAAAGCCAAACAGGAGTAGCTTCTGAAGCAAGTCATAACTCCAGTGTTGAATGGGGGAAGAGGTGGAGACAGGGAGAAAGTCTTCCCTTACTTTATTGACTTTCATCCTTTTTAAGTATTTAGACAATTCTCAGTTTGGACAACTGAAATAAAACCAGAGAGAAAAGAGATTTTACTCAAAGTTCTCATGATTCCTTTTTATTTTTTCCCTCCACAACTCAAGCAACTCAACATGAAAACCAACTGGTTTTTGTCAGCTCAAATAAACACCAGGAATCCTGCCCATCACACAAAGACTCGCTCAGTTTTTGGTTGTTTTCTGCCTTGCTCCTCCTGGAAGGAGTACAGGATCTAGGATCCAGCAGCTTCATCCACTCCCCAGCCCTAAAAACAAACAGTTTGTTCCTTGCCCCTTTCACTTCACAAGATCTAAGATGTTAAATATTCAAAAAAAGCCACACATACAAACCTGATTCATCTCCATTATTCTTGGTCATTTCCCTCCTAAAGCACAGATATACCAAGGGAAGAAATAATGCCACAAAGTTTGCTCCTCCACAGCACAGCTCCACCAGCAGCAACTTCAGAAACCACTTTTGGCTGGCAGATGGCAAAGGGCTCAGTGATGGGATGGGTGGTGGAAGGTTTCAGATGAGCACTCAGTAAAAGTTGCATAAACTGCCAGCTTTAAGCTAAAATGTCCACTAGGATGTTCTTTGCCACCATCACCTACAGGATTTTTATTTCTTGTGAGCTTCATGAGATGAGAAATACATGAAGTTACCAACAGGCTTAAAGCTACACACTCCCACCTCTTATTATTGCTTAAGGTTTTCTACTTTTAGGTGGAGTTTTCTAGGTGCTGTCTGAGCCCTAAATTAAGGAAAAAAACATAAGAAAATTCTGGTGTGAGTTCATGAGAAGCCCTAGAAATCTTTCCATTTGGATTGGTGCCCTAAAACTTGTCAAGGAATGAGCCCATGCAGGAGAAACGAGCCTATTGCTGTTCCCAAAAACAGGTTTCGAAGGTATTAAGTGAAAATTAATGGTTACTTTTGTCTTTGATATTCCTATACCTCCCTTTGCACCGTAAAATAGGGAACATCAAAGTCTGTCTCACAGGGGTGTTGTGAAATTGAGTTAATGTTGGTGTGAAGCTCTCAGACTGTGGCAATGAAGTCCATAAAAAAGAGGCCCGGAAGGAAATGATGATTCCCATGTTCAGCCCACGGTTTGAATAAGATTGTAAATAAGACTCAGGGCTGTGCACCGAACAATAAAGATGGAAAATGAGATTAGAACAATCCTTTCTGCCACCTCAAACAAAGCTGGAGCTCAGTGGAGAAGTGTGGGGGTGATCAAAGAGAGCCAGGCAGGTTAATGCCAGCATTGCCCCACTGCCAACAAACTGCTGAGCAGAAAATGGGTTCGGGGCACTGAGTCTGCTCTGCACCTGGACAAACACCCTGGGGATGGAGCAGGTTCCTGGTGGGGTGTCCCTGCTCCAGGGTTATCCCCACTGGGCATTTCTGAGCCCCCAGGAAGGGCATGCTCAGGATGAGGCAGACCTGGAGCCTTCCTCCCCACATGCTACACCCCCCAGGAGCTGAGCCCTGAGAGCAAACAGAGCTGGGACAGGATCCACTGGGTGTGTGCTGTGTGCACAGGTGGTGAAGGCTCAGGGACGGGTGTGTGTGGAGGGACAAGTTAATGTTTGACAGCGTGAGGAGACCACGTGCACCCCGGGAGCTCAGGATGAACCAGGCCCTTCCCACCAGGCACCTGAGCTGACCTCAGTGCTCCAACCCCAGCCTCTCACCCTCTCCACAAATGAGCACAGCCAAGGGCTTTCCATCAGGGATGGGCAGGGCAGGCTCACACCAGCCCAGCTCCTTAGCAGATGGAGAGCCAAAAAATTCCCCCTGGAACCAGCACTC
>VYXF01001807.1:157612-175229 GCA_013397295.1 Polioptila caerulea | reverse complement strand
CAGGGGGGATCGGGCTGTGCTCCCAGGGAACAGGGACAGGAGGGGAGGGAACGGCCTCAGGATGGGCCAGGGCAGGCTCAGGGTGGACAGCAGCAGGAATTTCTCCACAAAAAGGATGATTGAACATTGGCAGGGGCTGTTCAGGGAGGTGGTGGGGTCCTCATCCCTGGAGGTGCCCAAGGAACCCCTGGATGTGACACTCAGTGCTCTGGGCTGGGTGACAAGCAGGTGGAGGTCAGTCACACGTTGGATTTGGTGATCCCAGAGGTGTTTTCCAACCTAAATAATTCTGTGCTAGATCAAAAAACCTCCAGTGACCACAACTTTGGGATGCAACCCTAAAATAACCCGAGGTAAGTTCAAATTCAGTTTCTGCAGCCTGGGCCATCCCTCCACGTGGGAAGGCACAGAGCAATCAGGAAGAGTTATTAACAGAGAAAACATTCCATCCAAAAAGTGCATTTTTAAGGATGCTCTGACTCTCAGCTGGCTCCATCTGCCCAGAGATTGAGTAGCATAGCAGCAGGAGAGAAACTTTTTGTTGGATAATTTTTATTGAATTCCCCCACACACATTCCCCATGGATTTAGGTCAACCACAACACTTCAGTAACTCAAGCCAAGTTTGCCAAAACCTTTTCTTGAAGAAAGGGAGCATGGAGAACATTTTGTGTGCCAACATTGTTAAATTGAAACCTTTAGAGTCTGGTCTTTTCTACTTGAAAGGATGTCACAGTTTAATTTCCCAAATAAAATTGAAGTTAAAAAAATTAAAATTGAGAACATTAAAAGCTCAAAAATCATCATAATCCAGAGTAGACAAAAACATCGCTCCTCATTTTCACCAATTTTCTTGCCTTTTTAATCTGCTTTTCGTATGAAACTCAGTTCTTTCAGTGCTTCTGCATGGCATGAAACAATTCCCTTGATTTTTCACGGAAGCTGAAATCACGGTTATTTGCACAACCAAAGCGGCTGCACCACGTGCATTTCCATACCTCTCAGACAGCCAAATTTAACGGGTTAATTACGTGGGGAGGAGAGGGGAAATGTAAGAAAGGCTGCACCTGGCAGCAGCCAACCATCCCTGCCTGCTCCAGGAGCAGCTCTGGAGCCCTTTCATGGAGGAGCCTCTTCATCCTCCCGTTCACCTGCTCAGTGCTGGAGCAGGCTGGCAGATCTCAGCCTGCACATTTTGTCCCCGTCCTAAATCCTCCTCTGAAAAACTATAAGTCAAAAAAAAAAAAAAAAAAAAAAAAAAAAAAAAAAAAAAAAGAGAGAAAGCAGAGAGGTTTAATTACTTTTATCCCTGTCTGAGAGGCTCTTTCAAGTATAGCCAGGGTTCCTGGAATTGCAGTCCCAGTGCCAGGGAGAAAATGAACAGCAAGAGACAGGCTAAAAAAATCCCCGGCTCCCGGATATTTGCCTGAAACACAGCTCGTTTCCAAGAACGAGGCACTGGTAAGTCTGCCTGGGGCTGGTCTCCAGCAACGCCCTTCCCATCACTCTGCTCCAAGGTTACGCCGAGGCTGAGCTCGGGGATTTACGGCTCCTCCACACACGCACAGCTCAGGCCAGATGAGGTGGGTATGATTCTGCTGGGTTTAATGAAAGCTCTGCACCTGGCACAGGCTCCACACAGGAGCCAGTTCACTAACAGAGGAAAGGCACAGCTCTCCAGCCCCCAATTCCAAAGGAAACTGAGCACCCCAAGAGCCATTTCCATGGAGTCACCTTCACGGGGTCTGGGCAGGGCGGTGGTGCCAGGGCAGGGCAGGCAGCCCCAGGAGCTCAGGAGCCAGCTGAGATCCCGGCCCTGGCATGTTTGGGGTGGTCAGACACGGGGTGCAGCCCTTGCCCGGGGTGCAGCTCTGTGAAGGGTGCCAGCTCAGCTCTTCCCTACCTGTCACCTGCAGCAACGCCTCGGCCCCAGCAGTGGGGAGTTCTCCTCAGCTGCAGTTTGAGTCCTTCAGCCAAGGCACGCAGAGGAACCAGGGGGATGTTCCAATCCTTTAAAGGTTTGGTTTTCCTCATGCTCCTTGTTTGTAAAGGGGCAAACAAACCTCCTCATGAGTCTGGGGATGATGAGCTCTTGTAAATCACAAATTTCTCATGGACAAGAGGCAACACCCAACGCTTGTGGCTTTCCCTGCTCCTCACAGACACCCGTGCACTGCCTGGCACTCGGATGCAAACAAGCAGCACAGGGCTCTGCCTCACGGCTCAGTCCCTCAGGCCACTCGCCTGCAGCTGAGCTGCCTACACAGCGTTTGGAAACACTGGCACGAGGCAGCTGGATCCCACAGATCCCTTTCTACAAACATTCCTGCAGAAAAAAGGATCCAAGAGGCTCAAAGTATGATGGAAAGTACACAACAGACACACATCAAGGCTTTGTCTCTGTCCCTGTCTTGAGTTTTCTTCACCCTGAGTCACTGTGGGCACCACAGGCTCCTTCCCAACCCCATTTCAATCCCTCATCCCAACACCACAAGGATTCAGGTGGAGCTTTCCCAGCAAACTCACAGCAATCCCAGCTCCAGTCACACTTCCTGCACCAGCAGCAGGACCAAAGCAGTGCCACCACTGCCACACACGAGCTGTGTGGGGAGGCAAAGGCTCTGCCCCTGCAGCACAGCCCTGAGCAGTGGGGCACCCATTAAATCCCCTCCATGGAAGGGGCCGTGCACAGTGACCTCTCTGGGCACAGTGACCTCTTGGTGCACAGTGACCTCTCAGTGCACAGTGACCTCCCTGGGCACAGTGACCTCTCAGTGCACAGTGACCTCTCAGTGCACAGTGACCTCCCTGGGCACAGTGACCTCTCAGTGCACAGTGACCTCTTGGTGCACAGTGACCTCTTGGTGAACAGTGACCTCTCAGTGCACAGTGACCTCTTGGTGCACAGTGACCTCTCAGTGCACAGTGACCTCCCTGGGCACAGTGACCTCTTGGTGCACAGTGACCTCTTGGTGCACAGTGACCTCTTGGTGCACAGTGACCTCTCAGTGCACAGTGACCTCTCTGTGCACAGTGACCTCTCAGTGCACAGTGACCTCTCAGGGCACAGTGACCTCTCAGTGGACAGTGACCTCTCGGTGCACAGTGACCTCTCAGTGGACAGTGACCTCTCAGTCCCACCTTTGTCCAAGGTCCTGAGCAGTCTCACAGCAGGATTCACCCTCCCATGCACCTCTCCTACAAGGACATCCAGCCTCATTCTGTCACCATCTTCTTTCCATGGATAAGGATCCTCTTTCACAACCCAGCAGCCATGGACAGAAAGTTTCTCCTCTCGATCCTCTCATACCTCCAGGCCCTCTGTCACATGATGAGCTTGTGGACACTCTGCAGTGTCAGCAGCAGGGTCCCAGACACCTCTAAGGTGTCAGATCAGGCTCTGCAGTTGGATGGACAAGGCCTGGAGGATCTCCTGGGGCTGCCGGTGATGCTGGGGTGGTTTTAACAGAGCAGTCCAACACCATGGCACAGGAATTACTCCCTCCTAACCCCCCTGGCAGTGGCTTTACACCACAGTTCATAACACTGCCCCCTCATCCCTGAACAAGCTCAGCTTCTGCAGAGCTGACAACATCCAAGGGCACGTTTGGTCCACACAGAGACCTGGGAAGAACAAGAGGAATAAATGGCTGCAGCATCAAGGACCCTGTTTTGCAAAGTCACTTTCCTTGATCCCATCCATATTTCAGCACAGCTCCAACTGAGCCCCATTAATGTAATTGATTCTTAATGGCATTCTCCAAGAACCCATGTGAAGATTTTAACAGGCTATTAGATGGAAATTAAGCTTCACCCAAACCTTCCTCCTGTGGAACATAGGTTTCCAAAGATGCAGGGGGGCTATTCCATTCCTGCTAATGGACAAGAAGGCTGTTTTGAAGAAAAGGGACACTAATTCTGCATTTTTCAGCCCTCACAGAGGGACACCAGAGGTTTGTAGTTACAAGGAAAGGGTTTCTCATCCTTCCCACACAAGCCAGATCACAGGGCAGCCCTAGAGGGATCAGAAGCAGAAGTGCTGTTTGATGAGCTGGAGGGCTTCCAGGTTTCAAAAAGGAAAAATAAATACAAATGTTGTTTGTTTTTTTCCCCTGGGTACCTTCATGCAAGCAGGCCTCGGCTGATTGCTCAGATGTGGCCTTTGAAACCCAAAGAGCTGAACCTGGCTGGGGGTCACAGCTGTGGTTCCAGCACTCCCAGAACCCTGGGGAAGTTTCTGCTGCAGGAAACCTCTACAGCCCCATCCCACTGTGGAAGAGGCACCAGGAGAACCCTCTCAACTCCTCCCTTCCATTCATGAGCCACAACTTTTGAGAATCCACCCATGATTCCACCATTTCAAAGCCAGGACATGATCCTGAGCACCGCCTTTGGACATTCCCCTCTCTCCGGCCGAGGTGGAGCCCCCCTTGTTTTCACACCACAAGTCAGTGACAGCACTCGTGGACGTGCATGGAGCATGTCACCTCCCCCAGAGGTCCAATCCTGCCTCGGGCTCAGCTCTGACAGACACCCACAGCTGCAGCTCTGCGTGTGCCACGCCGTGGATTCAGCACATTCCCCGTGGAACACGAGCACTGAGCTCCGTGCGAGTCTCCCACTCACTGTGAGTGAGCAGCAGAAGATTTCTAGCTGATGCTTCCTAGAAGATGATGCTGTTACCGTCTCTTTTGCTTCTGATTCAAGTTCCCCACACTTCATTTCAACATTTTTAAAGGCTTATTTTTACTTCTTTTGAGACATTTTAAACTCACTACTTTTCAGTGCTGACAGCCAGCCTCCTTCAGGAGTACGTTACAAAGCCAGGTACCAGCTCTGCCTTCATGAAGAGGTGGAAATGTGGAGGAAAAGGGGAAAGAAACAGCCTAAAATCCCTTATTAGCCAAAGACATGAGCAGAAGAGAAAAACAGAACACCCAAAACCTCATCCATTGCCCAATATGCTCCAGAAGAGAACCAGAACTGCATTATCCTGGATCTGCCTCAGACACAGCATTAACTGCTCCCATAATCTCCTATTCTTTCATGCTTCAAATTAAAACAAGAAATTGGATCACACTGAGCTTGCTTTGTCCTTTTCACCCTTTGTGAAAGGCAGGGGTTGCCATCATTTTCTATCTGTTATAACCAGCTCTAGAGCTGTCACCAGAGAGTGAAAAAATGAAACGTTTTTTAGAAACAGGCTTGGGGTGGTCCTGTCTGTACAACTGGTGACTAGGTCGAGCATTTCCAAATTCTCCTTTATTGTGCCTATCCAATTTTAGCACTTTATTGATTATTACAGAACAAGAAACTTAAAGGAGCTCAGGATTCATCCAGCCAGTCCAGGAGGTAAGTTTGGCCACAGAACTTCAGGAATTTGGAATGCTTCTGCCCAGGAAGTGGGTAAATAAGGCTGAGATTTGGCATCAGAAGACAAGAAAGGGAAAATCTTTCATTTCAGCACATTTCTCAGAGCACAGATAAGCTGCAGAGATCTGTGATGAGGTTATTTATGTTATCAGCTAAATGGTTTTGAATAGATACAGCATCACTTACTTGGAGCACATGGATATGAACTTTGGAAAATAATGGGATTAAAAAGAAATGTAAGGAGCTTTCTGGACTTCAGTGTTCATCCTGCAGCCAGAGCAGCCAGGATTCAGCAGTGCTTGGCTTTATCAAGCCAAGACTGCACCTCATCTCTTCTCCAGGCCTGTTTCTAATGACCCTCAGGGAAGGTGTTACCCACCTACCAGCCAAGAGTGCAGATCCCTTCCCAGTGTGGAAATAATTCCCTGCAAGCTCGCACAGCCTTTGGCTGCCACCCTTCTCCCAGCGCTGGAGGCCAGAAAAGCAGCAGAAATTTGTCTTTGGCACTGGGAGGGAGGTTTGTTAATGCTCCTCCCCAGCAGGAGAGCTTTCATGCCTGACTTGTGGCAGCTGGACGAGCTCTCAGGTCTGACTGAAGCCTCATTGAGGACAGGGCCACCCTCTGATTAGAGAATTTCACCTGCCAGAATCTTCTCCTGTGTTCCAAATTCTGCCAAGTTGGGAGGCTACGGCTGAGATGCTCCCAAAGCAAGGTCATGGGGATGTTCTGCCATGGAAAGGGAGCAGTGACACCCCTGCAGCACCAGCTCTGAGGGTGCCAGACCTCCCTCCTCTACAGAACCAGCCCTCCTTTATCAAAGGGACATCCACATTACCAGAAACCACCTGGGATTCATTTGAAACGAGTGACAATTTTCAACCCCAGATCTTTTCCTGACGCTCCCAGGGTTGGAGGGCACACTCAGCACTGGAGCATTGAAGTTTCTCTCTGAGCTGCAGCAGGAAGGTGTTTGATCTTTAAATCAGACATGAAGTGATGAAATAGCAGCACTCCTATCGATATTATTTCGTGTCTAAACTGACAAAGTCACGTTCCCAGGTCAGGCTGTAACAGGCTGGATCCTGCTCCCGAGCCGTGGCTCCTGCAGGATTCAGAGGAAATTACAAGATAAAGAAAAGGACAATTATGAAACAGCCTGTTCACATTTCCACCTAACTTATTCCAGGGAGCACCAGGGAAAGGCCTAATCATCCCCCTTCAAAAAAAATCCATTTCCCTTCTGGTGGATCTGAAGATGATCTCAAGGCTACTTTGGTTTCAAGACCCAAACCAGCCCATTTCAGCTGCAGCAAATGCTTGTGATGATTTCCATGAGTTAATTACATTTCCATTAGTGAAGAAGTTCTAAAACTTCCTTTTTTTCACTGATGCTTTTTGAGTCCTACCAAAATAGACAGGGAAACTTGATTTCCTCTCTGCTTTTCTTTATCTATCTCACCCTTATGAGACTTTGCTCTTAATTTTAACTCTCTCAGCCTTTTCATTTCTCCTTAAATGGACATTTCTTCAACCCCTTAATCATTTTCACAGCCTTTATCCTAAGCTCCCATGCCCAAACTTTATTTAAGGGTACTGGTTCAGGGTGTTTGAGAGGGGGAAACTGAGCCAAAAGGCTGAAAGATTGAACTGTCTTCCTTTTTTAGTTCTTTTTAATTGGAAAATAAGCTGAGAGCCCCTATTTAAGTCCTTTCAAGTCCTTTTTGAACCAGAAGCAACTTACATCCAACCAAGTATTTATGATTATCAGAGTTCTTCAGCATAGGAACATTTTGTAGCTGATAAAGTCTCAGTCTTCTCCAAGCAGTTCATTTTTGTCCTTCACTTCTGTACTTCTGCATCATCCCATGGACCATCGAGGTGCTCCTAAAGCCTCAGTGTGACTCGAGCACCTTCCAGGTGTGCAGAGCCCTCCAGAGAATTTGTGTAACGAGGCAAAGGAGGGGAGTCAGCTTTAACCCCTCTTCAGGAACTTCCCTCAGGAACACCTTCTGCCCACAGATTCCTGGCTGAGAGCAGCCTTCCCCTCTTTGGAGAGCCCCAAGAATAATTTGAACTCCCAGGGAAGCCCAGCACTGCACCAATCTCTACTCCTGATCCTTTCCTTGCTTAAATCTCACCCAGCCCAACCTGAACTGACTTGAACTGAGCCAACAGCTCAACCCATTATTGTCTAAAATTGAGTTTAACTCAGGAGTGACCTGAACTTCTTGCTCCAGAGGGAGGCTTTTAAAATTCTGCAGCTGATCACGAGAACCACCTACACAAACACACCCAGCCCTGCAGCCAGCTCGGAAACCAAGACAACTCCAGCACTGACAGAACAAGAATATCCACCAGAAAAGCCCGACCTGTTTCCTGAACACTCCACCCTGAGATCACCGAGCAAATGAGCTTGTTTCATTTATTAATTCAGAAACCACGACAGGTGACGTTTCTGGCCACCAAAATATGGGAAGATGGAGGAGGGAGGAGACACGACTGTGTCAGACCTTGCCTTTAGCTGATGCTGACCATGCCAGGAGGGAAAGGTTTCTCCTGTGTGTTGTTTAGGTGGCCATGCTCCTTTGTGAGGATCAGGGAATTTTCCAAAGCCTCAAAGCTCACCCCACAGGTTTGATGTGTGCCACAGGAGGCAGGACTTTCTCAGCCTGAGCTGCTGGGCTTGCCAAGGCAGAAGAGAAGCAGCGAAGTCATCCTGCAGCCTGAGCTCATCCACGTGGGGTCCCTTCCTCTCTCCCCACCCCATCAGATCCTTCAGCACAGAGAAGATGCAAGAGAACTGCAGTTAAGCAAAAAATCTTGTGGAAAAGCATCTCCAGATGCTGATCCTGGACTTGGCTTGACCTGGAATTCGTACATCCTCTGGTCCCAGCTTCCAGTGCCGAAGCCTGGCCCTGGCCAGAACGTCCTACACACCTCACTGGTGGTTTAGCAAGAACAGAATGGAAAATCAGTTTTCCAAACCCAAGTTTTCCTAATCCAAGTTTTCTTGGTGTTTTCAGAGAGCCTTAAGGAAGGGAATGGTCTGAGAGCACCCAAAGCCTTTGGGGTGAGGTGTGGATCCAAGGACACGTGTCAGACACTGCTGGCACTCAGGCTTAGATCACAACTAAAACCAGGCTGATTTTCCAAATCCTCAGCCCTTCCCACAGCCACAGGCAGGTTCTTCTCCTCTCAGATGAGCAGGCACTGTGCCATCCAAAGCTGCTCCCGTGGAACTGGGACACAGTAGCAGCAGCATCATTTGAGAAACAGGAATCTGAGGTAACCTGCACCCTCCTCCTCATCTAATTATGGGACAGCACTCAACACCACACACAGGACTTGGGTATTTTGGGCTTGGCAATTTTGTTTGTTTGTTTGTTTTTAAACTAGGAAGCATTAAAAATAAAAATGTGAAGCACTTCAGAGCTGCAGTTTGATTTGCAGGTTTGGGATTGAATTCCCAGTATCCCCACCCAGCTCCAAGAGCAGCTACCAATGTTTTCCACCTGCAGGTGCCCACAGGACATGGTTGCCAGGGCAGGATCACACATTAGGAGCAGATCCCAAGGAGCAGAGTCCTCTTCCCACCTGCAGGCACCACAATTGCCTGTGCAGCTGCTTCCCTCACAAGAGACAACATTTCCCTGCCACCCACCTGCCTTCGAGAGCCATAAAAAGCTAAAAACACTGTCTGGACTCTGGACTAATGATCCTGCCTGCCTCTGATAAAGCCCTGGCTGCCATGAGAAGCAACCCTTGCTTTCACTTGGGATAGTCACCTCTTCTTGACAGCTGCCCGGCTGAAGGGAGAGGTAAACACCCATAGATGTTGGCTGGCAGCCCCTCTTTGAGAGCACAGAGCTTCCAAACAGGCACAAAACGTGGCAATGGGCACAAGGTGGAAACCTGGATGGTTTTGTTTCCTTTCTCTTCAATAAAGAGGGGTTTGTTTGTGCCTCAACTTCCTGGCTCCTGGTGCTGTTCCATCACTATCACTTCACACCTCAGGTATTCCATACCTCGCAGTCCCTTTTAATAAAGTAAGAGAGCAGCACATCAATCTCATTATCTGTTTGCCCTTGAGAAGTTCTCTGACCTGAAACGTTTGGTTTGCCACCACCAGAGCAGAGCCAGAGGAGGATAATTTCTGCCAGGGAAGGGCTGTCCCCACCTGCAGGTCCTCTGAGGGGCTGGGACCATCTGCAGCCTTCCCCTGAGCACAGCCCAGAGTCCTCCTCTGCCCAGGAAAGTCTCCTGATTTAGCAGCCAGCCACACAATTACTCACCCACCCGCTTCTCTCAACCTGCCTCCAGCCACCCCCACCAAAATCGATGCAGAAAAGCCACTACAAGCAACAAAAAAAGACACAAGCCCTAATTAACACTGCAAGAGGCTCAGCACAGCCTGGGTCCCCCTTTGCTCAGAGAAACAAGCCCAGAGGGAAAACAAGTTCCAGTCCCAAGGAAGCTGCTGCCCCACTGGGCAAAAAAAGAAAAGAAGACATTTGCCAGATGGGTTTGGAGCCTCAAACCCTTCCTCCCTGTCCAGTCTTCTCTGAAGCTTCTTCAGCTCTCCAAGAGCCCAGACAGCCAAGGGGCAGAGGACAGAAAAACTTCTGTTCAACTCAGACCTCACACACCCTCCTCCCTCCCAGTTACAAACTCTTTGCTTCAACAATGAAAATTTGGTGGCTTGCCTTCCTCCCTTGCTGCCCTCACTCACCAGCCAGAACACCAGGTAACACCTTACAGGCGAATCCCCTTTATTGTCCACCTTTATCTGATTTAATTTCAGAAAGAACCCTTTGCTCTTCTGAGCCAGCAAGTGTCCATCCACCCCTGGAGCACAAAAGAAACTGAAAACAAGGATCAGCTGCATTGAAATCCATGAAGGCTTTGCTCCTTGCATGACTCCTGCGCGGTGCTGACAGCGCTCGCCCCGAGGCCATCACCACCCCAACCAAACAGCTCCTTTTCCTTGTGACAGCCAGCCAGGGCTCAGCCTGCTCCTTCTCAAAGTATCCCTTTTCCCAACTCCTGTGGCTGCTGTGCTTTGCTTTCTAGCACACAAGTGCCAAAACTTCCACCTTGGGGAAGCAGAGGAAAATCTGCACTCCCCTGCTCCGACTCCTTCATTCCTTATGGCTCCAGACCCAGAGCTGACAAACAAAGCACTGATCAACCACCTAAAGGGGTGCTGCAGGGCATCCAAGGGGGTTGATTTCATTTGAATTTCATTTGTCTAATTAGTTCTGTGGTTATTTGCAGGTGGAATATAGAATCAAAGGATCACAGAATGGTTTGGCCTGGAATGGATGTTAAATCTCATCCAGTGCCACCCACTCCCATGGCAGGGACACTTCCCACTGTCCCAGGCTGCTCCAGCCCCAATGTCCAGCCTGGCCTTGGACACTGCCAGGGATCCAGGGGCAGCCACAGCTGCTCTGGGAAACCTCTGCCAAGGCCTCCTCACCATCACAGGGAAGGATTTTTTTCCTTATATCTCACCTAAACCTGCCTTCTGTTTGAAGCCATTGGCCGTTGTCTTCTCACCCTCGTAAACAAAGTACACCAAAGCCAGTCCCAGAGCTCAGATATCCTCATTTAAGGGCTTCTGAATGCACAGGAACATGCACATGGAAAGAAAGAAATGCTGGAGCCAAAGATTCTATGAGTATTTGACACCTTTTAGAATCGCAGCCTTATTCAAGGCATTTCCTTCTCAAACACTTCCCTGGCCACTTCTCCCCCCACACCCTGTCTAGGGGGTACATCCACCTCAAAGGGGCAGATCCAAGGTCCAAAGCTGCTGCACAGCCCAGGCTGGGTGGTTCCTGTGCCTCCCACTCTGTCAGTCATCGCTGCATCCAAGGCTGCTGCTCCTCAAACACGGCACCAGGAATAGCAGCTCCGACTGCCCACATAGCAGGATGATCCTGGTAACCAGCAACGCTCACATCGAGATGAGCAGGGCTTTATGCTGTTACTAAATGAGTTGCCTTCCAAATTATTAGCAGCATCAGGAGCTGGGAGCACATTTCTCAGACAATCAAGATAATTCTGGCTTTTGTAATTTGTTCCAGACAGGCTGAGACATCCGTACCCGCACAGAGACTTTGTGCACATCATTTGGCAGCTCCGGGCCTGGCACACGCTGTCTCTGCCAGTCCCACCCAGAGATCCAGGCAGCTGATCCAACTGGCTCGAGCAGCCACCAGGACTCTTCGAGAGTGTTTAATCCAGGCCGATTGGAAGTCAAAACAAATTAATTCTGCTCATAAAGGACAGCACACGATCCTGTCAAGCACTCCGGTATTTCATACCAGTCCTTAGCCACTCCTGGTGTTGGGCAAACACCACAGGGCTGTGGTCACTCCATGAGGATGTGGCAGAACTGGGAAAGGACCAGAGCAGCACCAGCCTGTGGTGCACAGAAAACCTCTCAGGTCAAGGGAGGTTTGGCAGCATCAATCTCTGACTGGGGAAATGCTGTCATTTCATAAAACCATAGGCATGCAGAAAAAGGAATTCTTCTTCAAACCTTACTAGAAGGCACCAAGGGGAATCTCAGGTAGCTGGTGATGAAAAATGGACAAGCAGCTCCTTTCTTGGGGTATGGAATTAAACCCTAAGGCCCATTATCCACGATATGATGAAACCAAAAGTACCAACAAACTCCAAAACACAAGTGAGGACAGAGCCCTTGGACATCACCACGGTTTAAAAGCCTTTTCCCTCCCCTCAAAAATCCCAAGGCATCTGAATTTTGGGAATCAAAGATCAATATCATTTTGTCTGTGCCTTGTTCTCCATTCTTCCCCTCAGCACACAGCCCTCAACACCAGCTCCATGTAATCCCAGCAGCTCTCCAGGCTTTGCATCCAAACCTCCCAGGAGCTCCAAGAGGAGCAGGTCTGAATCCAGGCCCTGAATCAGAGCTCGTGGCTCCAGCTGAGGAATTTGGGGACAGGACAAATTTGTTACCAAAAGAACTGTGGATTTTTGAGATTTTCAACCCAAACCATGCAGCAGCAACAGAGTTAGAAAGTCCCTTTGCCTCCACCTTGGAAAAAGTGCATTAAGATTATCCAGTCCCAGGCCAACTGAGAAACTGCAATTTTGTGTGATTTAGAGCTGCTAATGGGTGATGACATCACTGGAGCCAATGCAATCCCTCAGAAACATGGAAATAAAATGAGCAGCAGCTGTCAAATGTGTGCTCTTCTCCCCAAAAGCAACAGGCCCATCCCAGCAGGGGCAGCTTTCATTGAGACTCGTCTACAACTGGTGGAGATGGCAAGAAATCACTAAAAAATCAGAGAGGAAGCAAAATCTTTCAAGGAGAGCAACCTATTCTTTTCCCAGGCCTTTATTAGCAGCAAATCCACAGGTTTCCTTGGAAGCAAATGAGAAATAGGCACCATAGCATTGCTGGGAAAAGAAACCGAGGGAGTGTTTTCTGGAACAACAAACCAAAGCCATTTTGGGCCACTATCTGTTAGACTCGAGTTTAGCTCAATAGGATATTGATCCTGGCAGCATGGAACACAGCCCTGATGTATTTCCTGATTAACAAGTTCTGCTGTCTGCTTTTGACAAACAAAATCTCCCTCATTGCAGGTGGATAAAGAATATATTTATCAATAATTCCAGGATGCAGGCATTGAGTAGCCAAAAAAAAAAAAAAAATAGTTGGAAAAAGCAGGTGGGAAGGATTGCTGCATGATCACTGGAATATTTACATAAGGCTAAGTTCAGTCGATGCAGAGCGTTCCCCCACAGCCTCCTCCAAAACACACCCAGACTCTGGCTGGCCTTTTTCCTATGGAAACAGAGAATGAGAGCAGAGCTGCTCTTTGCTTTTCTGGGGCTTAGCTAAAAGCTGAAAATGAGATCAGGTTTTCTGACATTCACCATTTACCTTAATAAAGCTGAGCACTCGGCAGGATTAGCAGGTACACAACTCTGTGTGGGGTATCATGGAACATTTTCATGATCTCGTGCTTACACAGAAATTAAAAAAAAAAAAAAAAAGGCATCAAAATCCCTCTACAATATTGAAGATCAATATAAAACCGAGCCTGGGAGCTGAGCACTGCCTGGGAAACATGAAGTAACATTTTCAAGTAGAAATCTCGCACATATGGCAAAGGGAAGCTTTTGATAGAGTAGCAAAATGATATTTCAAAAACTGATGTCCTACCTATCTATATTTATAAGAACACATTAAGTACAGGCTTAGCACTGCCCCTTTTTTATTATTCCCTAATAAATTACAGCTTGATGATTTTTTGAAGTGCACAGATCTGAGTCTGCCTTCCACAGAAATGAAAATGAAGGTCCCACTCCTGTCACCACCTTGCAGCCCCTCCCTGGAGGGTTTGTCAGCAGGACGTTTCTTGCTCAAGCTGACTTTGAAGTCTTGGTGCAGAAACGAGGAGGATTCATCTCAAATAAACAGCCCTGCACACCTGAGCTCATGCAGGCAATGTGCACATGAAAAGGTTCTGGCCACTGAAGGAAACCCAAGGAAGAGGAGCCCCAGGTTTCCAGCACAGCCCCATGGCAACACAGGAGTGAGCTGAGAACTTAATCATGATCTGGGCAACGCAGAGCAAAACACCCCAGGCTGCAGAGAAAACACTAATTCAAGCCCCTGTGTGAAGCTGCAGAGCTTTCAGTGCTCCCTCCACCTGGCCTGGAAATATTCAGGAAAGCAGCAAACCAAGCATGAGTAAGTCTGTTATTTTCAGTACGTTCCCCCTAACGTCAAAAATCGGGCACGAGCTGAAGTGCCTTGTTCAATCCAGCCCTCGAATTACAAGGATTAGAGGTCTGGATTTCCTCAGTGGAGATGACTCTCGGACTTGATGCCGATGAGTTCAGCCTTTGCCACCCCTGCACTGCTGCCTGGTGGGAAGCCCTCGTACAAGACAATTTCAGCAGGGCCCAGTTGGTGTCACCATTGGAAACAGCAGCGGTGACGTTAACAGGATGGCACTTCAAAGGCACCCGCGGGGCTGCAGATGGCACCGGGGGTCCTTGTTCCAGCTGTCTCATCAAGCTGATATTCCACAATTATTTTCCAGGATCAAACAGTGCTGCAAGCAGCTCCCACAAGAAGCCCAGCACCAGGGGCGCCGCACATTCCGGGGGGATCCCGCGGCCGCTTCAGCCGCGGCTGCAAAACTTTGAACGTCTCCGTTGTGAGAGAAAATAAAACCAACAAACTCTGGAGTCTTGTGTTTGCGGAGAGAGAAAAAAAAAGAAAAACAAAAAGGAATTCAAACCATGCCTAAACAATATGGCTGGGATTCAGAAAAGCTTTTCTGTAGAGCCTGAACTTTAAGCAGAGGACCACTGGAGTCAGCTGAATTCCAGCATATACTGGAATGCTTTGCTGTAGGGTAAATTCAACCAATGCCAAAGTCTTTTCCAGAATCAGGGCCTTGATTTTAATTTTTTTTTAACACAAACAACGGTGTGGAGCTAACTAGGAATCAGAACAGAGCGTCAGTGAGAATAATTGTAGCATCTGTGCTAATTCTCTTTTCATCCTGGCACCCCCTGCTTCTAAGCATAGAAATCTGATTCTCCTTGTGCCTCCACTGAAGTTTCTATTGATTAAATACCCAGCCCCAGCAGCAGGAGAATCAAACCCTGCATATTTATTCTCTTCCTCTTAATACATCAAGAATTCCCTTTGGCCTCTCAAGTGCTGTATCACAGGGTGCCATGAATGCAAATGGAATTACAGTGATCATGTAGCTAATGAATACATTTGTTTATGTATGCAAGCATTTCCCTACTCCACACCAGCACCAGGAGCAGGGAATATCCACGTTCACCTCACACACAGGCAGGGAGGGTGTGGGAAAGGATGGATATGGAAGCATATCAGTACCAGGAGCCAGGCTGCAGTTTCTGGGGAGAAATGAACTGAAATCCTTCCAAGTTGAAGGCTGCAAGCTCAGGACCTCACGCAGACCTTTGGATCGCTTCCTCTGAAGCTTTAAAGCCCAATTTGTAGACTAGAAGTGTTCATGTTTATGTTTTCATTATCCACCAGCATCACCCTCTATTTATATAAATAGACAGAAACTGCTGCAATGCATAATGTAAAATATTGTCAGCATTTTCAAGAGAGAGATCCGTGAGATCATCTCAAACCAGGGTACAAAATGCACACGTAACCTTTTCACCTCCATCCTTAATAAGACATTTTGAATTCTTTTCAAACACCTTTGAATTCTTTGGAGAAAAGTTATTTTATGGGGGAATAAATTCATTCCTGCAGAAACTTGGCCAATTTCAGAGTCATAACAGCTTAAAAACAGGATGCTTTTAATTTGGTAGCACACTCCATGTTGACTTCTAAAGCCATCCTGTAACGTCAGAAAATAAATTGATTTAAATCAGGTTCAAGTACCAGTGGCAATTAGAACCTGCAAAGTCACAGAAATGTCAGGAAGTGTCTGGATCAGATACACACTGGAATATCTACAAAGAAATCTCCTCAAAACCACGTCCGAGTTGGTTCAAACGCTTGGCAAGTGACTCATTCAGCACAAGAGCCACTCTTTGGATTTACTACAGGTTTTCAGTGCTATTCCACTCCAGTGAATCCCAGCCCAACCCAGAGTGAACGAGCACCACAATTCAGGGGGAGAGCCCCCGTTAAGCTCAGGGGGAGAGGAGGTCACTTACCCTGTGAGGACCACGACAAAATCCATCACGTTCCAGCCGTTCCGCAGGTAGGAGCCTTTGTGAAAAACAAAGCCCAGAGCGATGATTTTGATACCAGCTTCAAAACAAAATATTCCAATAAAGTACGGCTCAGTGTCATCCTGGAAAAGAAGGGAAATTAAAGGAGTCAAGGAGATATCCGTGTTCCTGCTCTGCTAACCAGTCCTCGAAAAGCTACAGGCACAAACTTCACACCTTTTCCACCCTTTGAACAGAGCTGAAATTGGAAGGTTTAAGTTTACTGGAACTAAGCTCAGAGAGGAATTTCATTATTATTTCTCTGAAATGAATTTTCTTTACAAACTGGCAATTCTTTTTGCCTTGATCCTGATGGTTCCAGGCCGCGCTTTCCACCCTTTCGGAATGTTCTGGAGGGAATTTTGGTGTGGAAATTTTGCCCTAAGGGTATATTTAAATTAGAGATGACAGGTTTCCAGAGCTATTGACATGGAAGATGCTCCACAATTCATTCAGGAACCTGAAACAAGAGGGTGTCTTGGGGAGCAACAGTCAGCCCAGCAAGCCTGACAGCACTGACAGGAAATTATTTATTTATCATTTATTCCATCAGTTCTTTCTTCGCTCCTTCTCCTCCATTTTAACAATTTTCACAGCTGCAGCCTCATTTGTTTTCCTTTCTCTGGGGATCTGCTTCAGGGAGAAATCCCCAACCCCTCCCATGAACAGCAGGAGCAGCAATATTTGTGTCTTGGGCCCGTGGTGCAGACTAACACATCCCTTGGGATCGCAGATTCGTGTCCTTGCTCACTACAGAGAAAATCAAGCTCGGTCTCTAGATTTTTACTAAACCTTTTATTCCATCTCTGCACCAGATCTCTCAGGATTAGACTTTATTGACAGGAGTTTCAACACAAATTCAATGCCAAATGGAAGCATTCACATTTGGAAGGAAGATTTGGGCAAGAAACGGGAACAAAGCAAGAGGTAAAAGCAATGGGCATCAATTTCAAGAACTTGTTCATCAGCTTTGGCACCAGTAACCAATTTCCAAATGTGCCTTAGATCCTGGTTTTCAGTTGAATGCAATGGAAATAAAGCAGCCCTACCCAAAAAAGAAGGAAACTTCCACACTGAGAAATTAGAAATCTCTTTCCCAGTGGCTTTGGCATTTCTGATCACCAGAACCAAAGAGATGAGCAGATGTTTGAGGCATAGTTGTTTATATTTTGCAATTCTCCCAATGACAAAAGGGGATTGTTTGTTCTCTGATGGAAAAAGAGCAGGAATGTTGAGACTTTTGGCCCCAGAACCAAGGAAGAAGCAGGTTTGACACAAGCACAGCAACTCCTGCTCAGTTCTGGCACAGACCCACACTTTGGGACAGCACTTGCTCCAGAAATCAAGGTTTTCACCCATAAAAGTTGGGTCTGTTCAGCCTCAAGACGTGATGCTGAGAGGGGCCCTCAGTCCTGGGTGTCCCTGGGTGTCCCTGTGTGTCCCTGGGTGTCCCTGGGTGTCCCTGGGTGTCCCT
>VYXF01001807.1:132574-147275 GCA_013397295.1 Polioptila caerulea | reverse complement strand
CCCGCGGACGGCGAGGGTGGGGGGATCTCGGTGTGGAATGGGGTGCGGGGCGAGGGGGGTGCTCAGCTGGCAGCCCCCGGGGGCTCGGGGCCGGGGCACGGGCGGATGTGGGGCGGGGGATGCGGCGCCCGCAGCGCTCTCGGCGCTGGGGCGGTGCGGGGATGTGCGGCACGGGCTGGCCGCAAGCTGAGCTGCGCCCTTCCGCACAACTTACTTTGTTTCTCCTTGGTTTGAATGACTCCTGCAGAGCGCTGGATACCTTTAATCCTGTATTTATGGATGAAATCCTTTAATCCTGTTTATTCCAACACCCTCTGTTGCTTCCCTCCAGCACAAGTCAGAGAGATAACTCCTCCTTGTTCCTGGAGCGCCGCACGGCAACAGTCACTGCAGTAGCTGGCGAGGAAATGCTTCTGCATTTTAGGCTAAATTTGGGATAGACACTATTAACTTTGAGAAGGGACCCTCTGGAGAAGTCAGGACTGTCAACAGGGGGACATTTTCACTTCCTCCACAGCAAGGAAAACCTGGGCTCTGCCGCTCATGTGGTTTTTGCCTTAGTCATCCAAGCTCAGTGCAAAACCAACCCACCGACCAGGCAAGCCCGGAGCAATAACATCTGCTGGCTCCAGGAGCCAGTCAGAGGCTGGCAGCAGCCACAAGTGACACAAATAAGGTCTGGCAAGACGCAAAAGGTGACTCTCCGGAAGGAACAGGCTCCTTATGCCGGGGCTCGGTGTCTGAAGGGCTCTCGCTCACTGCAGCACAGCCAGGAGACGCTCCCGGAGGCGGCACCGGCAGCCGAGGGGAGCCGAGAGCGGCTCTGAGGCACGGAAAACAGCGAGGGAAGGACGTGAATCACATCCTGCTGCCTCCAGGGTCGCCGGCAGCCGGAACCGCCAGCCCCGGACACGGACAGGGGTCTGCAAGCCCCGGGCACCAGGGCAGCGAGAAGCGGCTCCAGTCCGGAGCTTGCCTTCCCCTGCACTTGCTGGCAATGCAATAAAAGAGCTTTCTCCCCTCCCCAGGTTTGGGTGATTTGCAGATTAAGCTGAGTGCTGGGGTCTTTTTGGGGAAACTTTGCCCGGAGACAGGTGCTGGAGTGGTTCAGCATCCCTGTTCCGTTCAGACAGGCCCTGGGCAGATTCAAACGAGGGTTTCCTCCCAGGAGTGTTCACCCCTGAGCGCTGCTGAGCTGACCCACACAAATGGGAGAGTTCCCTTATTTTGTGGATGGAGAAGGAGGGTGCAGGGAGCTCTTCTTTCTTTAAAATTTTCCACAAAAACCATTTTAATCCTCACTGCATTGTATTCTATGATGGATTTCTCTTTCACTTGAAAGTCAAGTTTCCCCCAGCTGACTCGTTTACTCATTTCATTTTTATTAAACTTACTTACTTAGTGGTTTAATTTTTCATTTTTGTGCTTCTAGCCACTACATCTCCTAACATCCTTTTTCAGGGGAAAAACCTGACTTTTTCTCAGTGACCACTAGAAGAGGAAATGCCATTTTCAATAATCCCTCACCTCTTCAGATGGAACACAGTATATGGAGAAAAAATACATTGGCTTCCACAAATCTTCATCTCCTGTGCTTACAGAATCGGGGGGATGGATGACACAACAGCTCTGAAAGGAGAAAAAAAAAAAAAAGAAAATAAAAAAAGGTCATCTTTTGCATCAGGTCTTATTGAGAATCAGGGAAAATCCTGACCTCCACATCCCCTTCTCTCCTCCTACAGCCACCAAACCACTCTGCCTCTCCCAGAACAAACTCCCCACCACAGCACTGCAGTGAAATCAGCAGCCAGGGCGGTGGGGGTGTTTGTGACAGTGAGAAAATGATGTGAGCGTGTCGTGAGGATGCTCTGTTAAACCAGTTTGCCCTTTCCTCAATCTGCATGCTCAGGGATTTTTTTTTCTAGATTGTTTTTTTTTTTTCACACACTAAGGAAGATCACGCAGACCTTAAGCATTGAAAGCCTTAAAGAAGAGAAGGAGATTGCAATTGTAAGGATTATTTGGCTTTGAGAGGGGAAGCGTCAGGATTTAGTTGGGCTTTTTAAGATTAGGAGGAAAGCAAGGGAGTTAAGAGAAAGCAAAAAATTTGGAGCACCGAAACAGGTCAGACATCCATAATCTCCCATTACGGGAGGGTAAAGAGCATTCCATGGAAAATTCTAAAAATGGACTCGGTCATGAGTGACTCTTGCTCGCAAGCCCCGAAGACAGAGGTGAGTAAATCACTCTGCTCTCCAGCACTGCTTAGCAAGGAGCCTTCCTCCTCCCCGAGCAGCTTTGCCAGGCAACCAAGCGTTCTCTGGACTTTCACTTCCATCCCAAGCCTGAGGCAGGTGACTCTGGGCTTAATGGAGCAGCACTTCCATCTGGCCAGGCACAGTCAGGGCGGAGAAAATGGCCCAGAATGGCAGGAATGTTCCTGTCAGGTGCCTGGGACACTGGGGACGTGGCAGGCACCCGTGGCTCTGTCTGTTTGTCCCGGCAGGGCAGCTCCCAGGAGCTGCTGGGACAGTCTGGATCCATGTCTGGAGGGGTTTCTGCGTAAATCACAAAGTGCATTTCCAGCCTGCTGTGCTCCAGAGGCAGCAGCACAGGCTTCCAGCATGAGGGACAGTGGCTAAAATTTAGGGACACCACCCCAATATCCCCCTCTGAGCAGGACAGAGGGGGGACATTCACAAAAACAGCAACAGGAAAGATTTCTTCCTCTAGGAGAGGAAAGGGCTCCCACATGCCCTGACTTCTCTGGATCCTGCCCTACACCTGGAGTACCTTGGAGGGAAGGGCAAAGCTCCCCAGCACATCTTTTGTCCAGGTGAGCTCAGGGAACTGCAGGTAGGCTGTTTTTGACTCCGAATTTGCCAGGCTGAGGAACAGAGGAGCATTTTCAATCCCATCTTGAGGCTCTGGATCCAGCAGAGCAGCTCCCAGGAGCACATTTCCTTTAAAAATAAACAAACAACACAAGACTGCACATCTCCTTCCAGGCCACAGGAAGGTCCAGAGCTTCAGGCCAAGAAAAGCAGCTTCCCAAGGTGTTCCTGGCCAGGGATTTCTGCTCTCCTCACTCCCATTTTGCACCAGCTGTGCTGGAGGAAAATCCTGCTGCCGTGCAGGCAGAGGAAATTGTTAAAGCTGGCGCTCAATTCTGCCAGAGGATGTAGAATGGCTTTATGTAAAATCCATGAGGAAGATGCTCTGATACTTTTTATCGAGAATAAGAGAGTGAACAAAGGGAAAAGAGGCCTTTTGAAGATACAGCTCCTCCTATGCAAGTCCTGCTCATGGCATTGTTTAGTGCCCTAAACCCCCAAGGCCAGCTACCCTCAGAGAGACCCTGAGCTCATCGCTCGGGGTGGGGGCACGGGCTGGCACAGCAATTCCACCCCTGCACCAGGGGCTGCACAGGCCCCCCAGGCTGGAACCATCCCAATCCCACAGCACCACACAGCTCTCCCAGGCCACCACGGACCAGGGGCAGAGTTTAAAGAATCAGCTGAAATGGATTTGAGGAAAGGGGAATGGAGGGACAGCGCCTGGAGCCCACAGCAGGGCAGGGAGAGAAAGCAGGAGCTGGCAGCCCCTGCTCAGCACCTTCCCCACGTCACCTCCCCACCCCGGGTGAACCCCAGGGGACCAGGAGCTGTTGTGCTCGTTCTGCTCCTCTTGAACTGAATTCCTCTGTAGGTGGATCACGACTCCAAACCCGGCTGAGTTCAGTCCCAGGTAGCTCAAAAATGAGCTTTTCAGCCCAGAAAATACTTCAACAAGCTGGACCAATGTCTGAACAACACCACGCAGGAAAATTCACAGGAAATAAGCAGGAAATCACAGGACATGGGGACACAGAGCTGCCCATGGGTTGAAGAGGGACAAGAAACCTCAGTGGTGCTCAGAGTTCCCTTCTGAGCTCCAGCACCACCAGAACGGGGTTTGCTCTGTGGGGAAGCAACGTGTTTGCACACAGACAGTGCCTGTGGCAGGGAACTGTCAGAAGATGAGAAATAAAAGGGACTGAAAAGTGTATCAGGGTTCAGATTTTTATTTTCCACAGCATTTCTAAGATCATTTTTACCCCATTGGTCTCCAAGACCAGCCAGCAGGGAAAGACAATTTCACACCTTCTCTTCTATTATTTGGACCTCAATAACTGAAGACTTGATCACCAGGAGAGGGAGATTTGGGGAGTCTTTGCCTTTCAGTACATATCTGTCTGTGGTAAATGATTAGACATCTAATCCTCCTTAAGATTCAGGTCTCTCCTCTCCTTAGGCTCTTCTGAACATTTGCCTGGATGCTTCTCAGCATCTCGATGTCAAAACAGCTTTTCACATCTGACTTTATCTGAACTCGAGTCGTGTGCAGGCTCAGCTCTGCGTAAGCTTCACTCTGGAAATCCAAGAGGCAGAAGCATCCTAAGAACTGACAGAGCACCAGGTCCAGATCTGGAGCCAGATGGGCAATAAAACCAGAGAAATGTGAGGATTTCACCAGTCACTTGCCCAAAGGTTAACACAAGCTGGAAACAAAAGCTCAGCCCTTCTGTGCTTGTCCCCCACAGGAGTTTGCTGGACATTGCTCAAAGCTCCCAGGGCATCAGGTGTCAAATCCCACTGCAGCAGGAGTCACACCCTGCCTGGGCTATTTTCACTGTTATTGATCAAAGACCGAGAGCTTTTCATCTCCTCAGTGATGGGCAAGAGAAACTCTTCAGGCATCCAAGAGAAATGAACAGCCAGGGAAGCGGCTCCATGCTCACAGCTGCCACTTTTTGGGATGAAATGCCCAAAGTGCAGGACAGCCCAGACTCCCAGAGTTCTCCGAAGTTTTGAAGAACTTGGGGACTGAAGACCTCAAGGAGAGCTCCTCATTTCAAAGCCTTCTCCTTCCTCAGCTGAAGGACGACTGTTGCCGTGGAATTAAGGGAGGAAATAGAGCCCTGCAGCTGCCGTGCAGGTTTCTGCACCCAACAGCTGCAAAAATGTGGCCAAAATGTGTTTGCAAGATCAGTGATCAGGCTCTGGTTTATGCCACACACCTGAGCGAGGGCGTGGAGGGGGAACAGAGAACTCTACGGTGTTTAGTTGTACTAAAAAGAAAACAAAAAGCCTTTGCTCTGGAGCAGCTGAAAACAGCTGGCTGGGCAAGCCTAGCTCCCAGAAAGCATCACCATGGAGCAGAGAACAACCTGCAGCAATGACAGCACCAATTTCTGCAGCTGCAGTCAGTGAGAGTTCACCTTCATCCTTTGGAAATGCTGGTGCAGCTTGAGCCAGGGTGGTGGCACCCACCTCACACATCACCACCTCTGCAGGAAAACATCACAGGGAAATTTTCCCAGGACTATCTCTGAATCCATCCCAAATATTCCCATTTTCAAGTTGGTTTTGGCTTTTTTAACAGGGAAGGGACATTTGGTTTAGTGCCACATTGTCAGATGGCAGAAAACAAGGACGTTTCCCATAAGGGGTCTTCAGTTCATTATGGCACAACCAAAATGGATCACACCTGCAAAAAATGTGGGCAAGACGCCTTAAAAATCGGGTATTTAATGAGAACTTTTCCTGGATGAGGTTGCAGATAGCTTCACTCACATGTGACATACACAGAAACAAAGCCAGGGCCAAGCCAGGAGTGGTAACTTCTGCTCTTTTCACAAACCCTGCCCGCGCAGGAGTTGTTGTGGCCAATGTGTTGCTGTTTGGGCTCTCACAGAGCTGAGTGCTGAAACCAGAGCCAGGGCATCTGGGGGTCCCCAGGGCTTTGTCACGAGCACTTTGAACACCCCCGGGCACACAGCCACATCTCCATCCTCTAAATCACCATTCCCCTCATGTCAAAAGAGGCATCAAGATCCCTTTGGTCGTGTTTTCCCTGTTTCAGCTCTTCCATGATCCTGGGATGTTCTCTCCTCCTCTGCAGAGTGCTCAGCTCAGCGAGGCTTCAAACCCTCTCGGGACCTGCAGTCCACCTAAGACACCAATTCAAGGTCTGATGAAGTGCTCAATGAGCTGCAGTTAATGGGAGAATGGCTGTCACTCTGTCTGGGACTGGATCAGGAGCCAGGCAGCAAGCACAGAAAATAGGAACTTAAAAAAAAAATAAAAAAAAGCAATGCCCACTGCACAGCCTTCTAAATCTGAAAGGTTAATGCACACGGAAAGGGAGAAACACAATAAAAAGCTCTGCAGCTACAGATTAACTCTCACTTCCTAGAATCTGTTATTGTTATTAAGGAAGACACCGAGAGGCAGGAAGAGGAGCTGGCTGCCCTACTTCCACTGCCTTGCACTGGGAGTTGGGGTTTGGGTTCGCTTCTTTGCCTTTCATTCAGTCTCCCCCCCATTTGTGTTTTTTTTTCCCCAAACCTGCAGTGAAATGCAAACGACCACGACTTTGAGAAGCAGCCTGAAAGCCGAATAACATTGACAGGGAATCCCCCAGGCTTGGGGCAGGTTCGTGCTTTAGAAAGCAGCTCCCCCTTCCCCAAAATCCGTGGCCAGGAGGAGGTGGAGGGGGCCAAGGCTGCCCGGGAGACAGCGCCCCACATCCATCAGGGAGCCCGGTTTAGCTCGGGTGCTCCTTGTTTGTTCAGCTAATGGGGAAAGTTATGTCCACATCCCGTCTAAATTAAGTATTCAGCTATTTTACAGGCACAGTAAGTCGGTCAGCCTTAGCCTCAGTAATTAGGGCTTACTGTTTAATTAATCTCTCGTGGTCACGCAGAGTCTCTATCACTCTCTCTGCTGGCTCACACGGCACAGGGAGGAGAGGCTGAGGAACAGGAGGAGTTAATCCCTTAAACTGATCCCCACGGCACAGACGGGAAGGACAGCGGGGAAGGGGAGCTACGCCCGCTCGCTGATGGGAGAAGATCGGGATTCGGAGTGAGCAGAACCGCTCCGGCTGCGCTGAGCTCGCTGCCCCCGAGCCGGGTCCCACCGGACGGGGACAGAGCCCCGGGGCCGCGCTGGCTCCAGCGGGGAAGGAGGGACCTGCCCCTCCTCTGCTGAGCTCCCGGGGCTGCCCTTCCCCCTTCCCGCAGCCCCCCAGGCTCTCTCCGGCAGGGACCGCGGCACTGGGGACACCGGCGGGGTCCCACCCCGGCAGTGCCATGGAACCAGGGGCAGCTGCAGCCCAAGGCTCGGGCAGGAGCCGCGATTTCACTCGCTGCAAACGAGTCAGAGCTCCTCAGGAAATAGAATCATGGAAGTTTTAGGTTGGGAAATGCGTCTAAAGTCACCGAGTCCGACCGTTCACCCAACACTGCCAAGGCCACCATGTGCCCAGCTTCCACATCCACAGGACTTTTAAATCCCTCCAGGGATGGTGACTTCACCACCTCCCTGGGCAGCCTATTCCAGCCCTTGACACCCTTCGAGAGAAGCAATTTTCCCTCATGCTCAATCTAAACTTCCCCTGGAGCAACTTGAGACCATTTCTTATTGTCTTACCGAGATATCGGGGAAAGCCGAGCACAGCCAGGCACAAAGGTGGTAAAGGCTGAAAATCAGCTACCAGGGTGCCGGGACAGGGGGGAAACTGTCAATGGACCAAGATTACCGCCTTAAAGTGGAAAATAAACAATGTGGGGATTTTACAGGAGTTAGAGAGCCAGCAGAGAGGGGCTAAGAGGGTGCTAATTACTGTCGGTCCCAAATACACAGGCAAGTGATCAGCCCCACTTTAAGGTGTTTTTCCCTTTCAGGATGTCAAGGAAAAGATTCTGGAAACCCAAGAGGTCCCGTGGAGGGCCAGTAGCACACGCTGCCCCGAGCTGGTGTCCGGGGACAGAAATCCAGCGAGGGTCTGAGCTCCTCGGGCTGGGAGAGGCTGGGAAAACGCCTCGGAGGAAAATCATCACCCCCAGCCTCCGGCTGTGCCCGGCCCGGCCCCAGGGTGCCGAGACGGGCACCCCAGGGACAGGGAGCACCCTGAGCGAGGGGAGCACTGCCCGCCCCTGTCCAACCTCAAGGAGCGCCTGCATCCCGCAGGATCCGCTCCGCAGCCCCGGGAGCGGCCGGCTCTGGAGCCGCTCGCCGCATCCTCGGGAGTTTTCTGGGGCTCCAGCGCCCTCTGCTCCGGCACGGGCAGAACTGAAACTCCGCTCACCCCACGCGGGGCAGTGGGGCAGGGGCTGGGGCTGCCATCCACCCACAGCCACGGCCGGGGGTGGCTTCCCTCGGTGTCACCTCGGCTGTCCCCGCGCCCACCCGCCAGCGCAACCCCGGGCACCCAGCGGGGCGGCCCCGTCAGCGAGGCAGCTCTGCCTTAGGCTTTGCAAACCTTATTATTTGTAAGGGAAATCGCCAGGGGAGGTGTCCCCCCAGCCGGGGGGCACCGGGGGCATCTCTGGGACTGGCGCTGGGTGGAGGAGCTGCCAGCGCCGTGTGACAGCTCCGCCACCCCCGGCACGGCCACACGCGGCTCCTTCGGGTGTTTATAGAGGTATTTGCCCCCTTTCTGCCCATTCCCCCTGGCCTCGGGAGAGGCAGGAGCAGAGCAGCCACTGCCCACCCTGAGCTCCTCCTCCTCGAGGAAAATTTCTGGTGGAAATTTCGTGCCTTCAAGTCTTGAGAGGAGCCCAAATTCAGGGAGCAGCTGCGCAAGGGGGACACCTGAAGATCTCCAACCAAATCTGTACTCTAATTTTCTAGCAGAAACTTTCCCTCCATCTCTAAACCCCCACCTCTGTTCATGCCTGGAACCACCCAAGCCTTCCCCACGCCAGGAGAATCAGTCACACACCCACAGCCAGCGGCAGGCAGGGATGAGGCACCTCCCTACGAACACCGGGCACCCTGTCAGGAGCTCCTGATGCTTTCAAACAGCGGCACCGTCACCTCCTCTGACCCAGAAAATCTTCTGAGAACAACCGCGAGCAGAGAGCAAATAAATTAGGATTCAAGAAAAAAGCACGATAGACACAGTTCAGAATGCACAGAGTTCTGCTGGGTGGTTGGTGGTAAAGTTGCACCTTTCTTCCAATTTCCCCAGACAATCTCTTTGACAGGCACTTGTCTCTTATACCCAGTACGAGCTCAGTCTGGGCTCCCAAAGTTCAGACAACAACAAAACTACAGAAAAAACCTGAAATGTGCCTATTTACACACAGATACACATATATTACACTGTAAATGTGTATTTCTGTGTTCACAGCCCTGGATTCTGTCAGGCCAGGCCAGGTTTCACCTCAGAACTGACCCTTCTCCCCATGGCAGGGCTGTTTGGAGGAGGGACAGCCCAAAATGCCCATGAACAGCTTCCATCAAACCCTGCCAGGTGCCAAGCAGGCCCTGGGGACACTGGGGGGCCACCAGAGCCTTCAGGCAGTGCCATCACAGGTGGCATTAGGGGCCAGCAGGTGACCGGAGCCTGCTGCCACCACCCAGTGCCAGGACACGAGGAGGTGGCACCTCAGGAACACGGCTGCTGATTTATGATGCACTCAGGACTCTCCAAAGGCATTATTTATCTGCATTACTGAGAGGACTTAATTATTCCTCCTCACATCACAGGAGACACTGAGAGCTTCTATTGCTGAGAAAATAATTTTAATCAGCAAACACAGCACACGCCACCACCAAACATTTATTTCTTCAGATGGCTGAAGAGTTGATGTTTCCAGCCTTGCTGGGTACAGCTGCCTGTGCCTCAACTGCACAGGCTGGACCCAAGAGGAGGGAAAAACTGCCCAAAGGCAGCAGAGCTGAGTAAGCTTTTTGCAGGGAGTGCTACAGGAGAGGCCCAGTAATGCCAGAAAATGGGAAATCAGAGGAAGAAACCACAGCTGACAATTTCACAGCACAAGAACTGGCAAGAACAGGGGTTAAAAACAATAAATAAAGCAAAGCAAAGCAGACTTAGGACCAGGAAGGTCATTTTCTTGTCTCTGCTTTGGCAGCCAGTGGAGCCCAGTGGTCAGAGAGGGGCTTTGAAGGGATCTGGCAGCTTTTCCCAAGCACTAACCCCCCTGCCAGCTTCTGGAACACAAACACACTGTCGATGTCCCTAAAGCATTTCCATCCTTAAAAATCGAGGCAAAGATTCAAGCAGTGTTTGTAGCCCTGTGTGATTGCCACAAGCACCTCAGCATGAGACACCCAAGTCCTGGAGCTCCAAGGCTTTTTTCATCTGACTGCAGTTTTTTGCAAGACAAAAATGAATGTAATTCAGAAAACCTGTGGGATCCCACAGGGAGGTCACGTGCATTTTTAAAGGTTTAATTCAAGCCTATGCTTGCATTATTATTTATATTACAAAGCAACTTCCATTAGATTATTACTCCTGTGCCATCGCTTGGTTTTCTGCAATCGCAGAAATTCTCCACGGTCATGAAATAACAAAAAACTCTATTATGGTCTGAATAAAAAAAAAATCCAAACCCCATAGCCTCTCTCTCTCTCCTTGGCAGTCACCCCAACTCAATCTGCTGCAGGACGTGGGTTTTTCCTGAGGGAAGAAAACTGGAAAATCCAGGGAGAGCTGGTGCTCCTGGGCAGGAGCCCATCCAGCACAGGCACTTTCACTCTGCCTCTTATTTCCAGGGTCTGATGTTTTCTTGAAGATCCAAGAAACCTCTGTGATCCTCAGATCAAATATTCCTTGAGTGAGCTGTGGATGCAGCCAGAGCTGCTCCTCTCCTCAGTCTGGTTTTCTGCCTCTCCCTCCACCCTCCCCGTGCTCCTGTCGAGGGATGGTGTTTGCTGTTCCTCGGAGAAATCCAGATGTACAGCCAGGATTTGCAGCACTGGCATCTCTGCCAGTTAAACACAGTAATTACAGCTCCCAAGCCTTCAGGGGAGGGACAGCTTCCCTGCCAGGGAACGGGGATTTCAGAATCTGCCTGACATCCTCTCCTGGAATGTGAGAATTAGAGGGATCATCACTTGGGTGCAATGGAAATGAGAATTCGTGCCAGGGAGCTGAGTGGTCAGCTCAGCTCCCAGCACTGCCACCACCCCGTGGGTCATTTGTCCAGTGAGGAAACAAGGCCAAAACCACCAGGAGCAAGGGTCAGTCAGTCACCAGAAGGGTTTGGTGAGAGCAGAGCGAGTTCATTACAATTTAGAGCAGCAAGGACAGAGTTCAGAGCCGCTGGACCTCCTGCTGGAGCAGGATTTGGGGAGCTGAGCAAAGCTGGTGGCACCTCCTGCACAGGCAGCAAGGTCGGTGCAGTGTCCTCAAAACACCCCTGACAAGTCCCCGTTGGTTTTGGGGGCTGCTGAGCGGGAACAAAGGGAATGGAACATCCTTGTGCTCCCAAAGCTGCCAGGATCCCTCCCTGCTCCTGAAGAGCCCCCCGGGCAGGGGGCTGGGGGCACAGCCCGGATGAGCCCCACTGAACACAGCATGGAACAGGCAGCCAGGGCCACACAGGCTGATTCTTCTGTCCAAAAACCACCCAGGCAGCAGCTCACCTTGCAGGGAGGATGGTTCCCAACAGCAGAGAGAGCTGGGAGCAGTGGGAACTGAATCCCAGCAGCAGCAAAGGGCACAAAATGGGGCAGTCACCAGAGAAACCATTCCCAGAGAAACCATCCCTGAGACTGATTTACTCTGCCTGGGGAGAGGAACTGTGAGAGGAGCGTGACCATTTTGCCCACACTGAGGTGTCCCCCCTCTGCTGAGATAGGAGACAGCAGGATATTTGTGACCAGTTCTGCTCTTCCATTTATTCCCAGCTCCAGCAGCCCCCCCTGCAAACACCAGGCCTAGCCCATGCTCACACTGCCAGTGGTCCTCATCCCTCCAGTTCCCAACATTTCCAAGTGCCTTGTTCATTTTCCAAGTAACCAGAACAACAATAGCAACGACAACAAATCAGTACTGTAATCAGAAATTGGTTGCTTGCTCTAGTCCTGGAACATTCGGTAACACACAGTATCTGAGCAGCCCAGTCACTGTTTAGAATATTTCTCTTTAGTGGGTCTGTACTGTTCCTATTTCAGACAGTTTATGAAAGGATTAGTTCTTGGGAACAGCTGCATTTCTCACTTCACTGAGAAATAAACACATCAGGCTGGCTCTGCAAGTGGCATAAAAGCAGAAAGGCTCAGTTCTTTCCATGTGTTGTTCCCTCTCATCCCCCTTTGGGTCCTCTCCCTGCACAGAAAGTGATTGAGGTTTGGGACTGACCCCAAATATCACAGGATCAGAGAATCACAGAGTGCTTTGGGCACCTCAAAATTTATCTCATCCCACCCCTGCAGGACATGGGGCAGCTCCCACTGTCCCAGGCTGCTCCCAACCCCAATGTCCAGCCTGGCCTTGGGCACTGCCAGGGATCCAGGGGCAGCCACAGCTGCTCTGGGCACCCTGTGCCAGGGCCTGCCCACCCTCCCAGGGAAGGATTTTTTTCTCATACCCAACTAAATTTACTCTTTCAGTTTGAAGCTGTAGCTGGAGAACCATTGGGCCACATCCTCATTTCTTCCCTTGATGCCTTCTCCTCTTGCTCTTTCCTGAAGGAACAGCCAAAAATAACCTTTGCCAAGCCCGTTGGGCTGTCAGGGACTGCAGGACACAGCCCATGTGAGGCTGCAATCCTGCAAGTGTTTGGCACCTCTGATCTGGGGATGGGGTGGGGGGGATGCTTTTTCCTGGGCTGTGAATAAAAGCAGCTTCTTAATTAAGCCCTGGATATTGATTTCATTTTCATCCTATTAACTGCCTTGCCCTACATGGGTTTGCAACACTCTGTAGGATTCCCCTTGCCCCCACTCTGTGTACACACAAATTGCCAAGATAAAAAAGCTTCATTAGTCCCATCTACTCTTCAAGCACCCATTTCTTTATATTTTTTTTGCTTTCAAGTGCTAATAAAAGAGGCTCCTTGACAGCTTCCAGACCTGCATCTCTCCAGCAGAGCGAAGATTCATGAACCAGCATCAAGAGCTCAGCTACTTTGCAAAGAGAAGGAGGAAAAAAGCCTCAGCACAGCCCCTAAAGAAACCCAAGTTCTGGGTTCCCTCGCGTGTGGGGAGCTGGAGGTCTCAGAGCAGCAAATCCCCCAAGCTAACGGCACTTGTTGAGCTTTTATTGTTGTTAAACAGCAGCAACAATTTGTTTTTAAGCCCTGAGCCCCAGCAGAGCCTGAGCAGCTCAGGGCTGGGTGGGAGCTGCCTTGGCTGCCAAGAGAAAATCCCACCCAGATCCAGAGAGGGGAGAATCTCAGAAGGGAGAAGGGAGAGAGAAATATCAAATGAGAGCATTAAAACACAGAAAAATGGGAAAGAGGAGAAGATGATAAATCAAGCAGAAACCAAATGTTTTCCCTGGTGCTCCAAACCAAAGGCACCAAAAGATTTGGGAGTTTACTCTCAGAGGTTTTTGAATCAGTGACCATAAACCCCATGAACTTACACAAACACAGGGGCTGTGACCCAAAGAATTCATTATCAAAATTAAGATTTCCAGCCAGGAAGGAAAACAACCAGAGGGAAGATGTTTAGACATGGGGAGCTACTCAAACATTTGGGTGAGAAAGAAAAAACCACAACAGTTTTTGAGTCTTCATTGTCACTTTTGGATGTCACAGGAGGGGACAGAGGGAATGAGAAGTGGTTTAGAAGCTCAGGGGTGATGTTCCCTGCAGGAACATGGATTTGTGGGGCTGCTCTGTGCAGGGCCAGGAATTGGACTTTGATGATCCTTGTGGGTGCCTTCCAGCTCAGGATTTCTGTGATTCTGGCAAAGATTTTGGGGGGGTAAAATCCCAATAGGCTGGTCAGAGCTGCAAAGCACTTCCCAAACCTCCACGTGTTTGAGCTTCCTTTGATTTTGAGCTGAAATCTCAGGAATTCTTAGCACTCAGTGATGAGTAAATATTCCTGTCATCCAAATCTGGGCATTGCCCTGAAATGCATCTGGAGGAAGCAAAGAGCCAGGCACTTGTTGGTCTCAATACCAGGGACAACTACTTAGAAAGTCAAAGAAGAATAATCAATAACTGAAGAGAGAAATGAAGTTTCTCCACCACGAATTTAAAACACAGAGCTGATCTCCAGCCTGCTGGTAAAGCTTCACATTGGGATCTGCGTTGTTTTTCCACAGCAGAGCTGAGCTGGATCATCTGCCCCATTCCAGGCTCTGCTTTGATGTTTCCACTGATTGAGGAATTAGCCTGGAAATCGTTGCATGTGCCAACCAGGACTGGCTGCAGGAGAGGGACCCGAGCTCTGCTTCACAGCCCGGATTCTTCCCTCTGTGTTCTGTTTCAAGGGGTAAAGCTCAATTACACCAAACCAGCCTCTCCTCAGGTCCAGTCCAGCCCTCAGCATCCCAGACATTCCCTGGAGCTGCGGGAGGATCTCAGCCCTGCAGATCCCTACACCAGGCAACACTTAGTCCAACTGAATTAGCCAGAAAGGTCTGGAATGGTTAATTGGAATTATTTAGCCATAATGTTCTGCCCTTCTCCTCCTCCTCTGCCTGGCATGATGCTCTGTAAATTGAATTCCTTTAACAGAATCCAATATGCAGCAAAACCCTTGGTCCAGAGAAATGTTTCATTTGGGGTGGGGCTGGTGGACCCTCCCAGGGGGGCTCCCAGGGACCCCTTTTGTGTTCCCATCCTCTGCCCAGCACCAACAGGAGCCAGGAATGGCAGGGGGAGTTTCCTTCAATCCAGGGCTGTGGGATGGGATGGGATGGGATGGGATGGGATGGGATGGGATGG
>VYXF01001807.1:74650-116233 GCA_013397295.1 Polioptila caerulea | reverse complement strand
GTGCTGGAGTGGGGAAGTGCTGGGGCTGTTGGGATGGTGGAAGCTGCACAACTCACTCAGTGCTGGATTTGGGAAGTGCTGGGGCTGCTGGGATGGTGGAAGCTGCCCAACTTACTCGCACACAAAGGTTCCCAGAGGAATGTCCTGCATCGTCCGCACTCCCCAGCCCATCTTTTGTGTCCGGTAAAGCTGCAACCGAGTCCTGGAAAAGAGGAAAAGAGGAAATTAAACCACCCTGATGGCAGCACTCCATGGAAAGAACACATTTTCATGGAGAGATGAGCAAAAAGCCAGCACCTTCCATCACCACATGCTCCCAGAGGATTTTAATATTCACCCTCCTGTTCTCACCCTGCAGGGATGCTCCACTCCCACAGCTCCCAGCTGTGGGCAGATGCTGGCATGGAAACAGCCCAGGGACAAGGGACAGGTGCCAGGCAGCCCCTTCTGCCTGCCCAGGTGCACACCAAGGGGCTGGGGAAGCAGGGACAGGGCTGGATGCTCGGTGTGATGATTTACAGAGGGGAAATCAGAATCCCACCAGCAGCATTTCCTTCCCCTCCACGCAGCCCTAGGGGAAGCAGGGAGGGTGGAAGGGGATTTACAGCAGTGGAGTTGTGCAGGGAGTGGTGCTGAGGAGGAAGGCAGGGAGCTCCCAGGGACTGAAGAACACCTCGAGCTAAGTGCTCTGACCCCTCTGCCCTCTGCCAAAGCAGGGGCATTCAGCAATTCCATCATATCCAGCTGCCTGGCTGAAAGACAAGAAAGAAAAAGCTGCAACTTGAGACTTCTTGGTGTTATAGCTGCTCTGTAGAATTTTACTGATGGGATTTATAGGCAGAGAAACAATCCTGTAAGTCATTCTGCCTCATGCTCAGCCAGAACCTGAGTTAAGTGCAGGATGAACAGTCTCCAGGGCTAGGAAAAGCTTCATCTGTCCCTGAGGGAACCCAAACCCACTCTCAGCAACGCTGTTATCGGAATTAAGTGAAATCTGATGCTCACCTTAACTTCACCCTGTTGCTTTTCCCAGTACTTCTCTTCCCCCCACCCACTCCCTCCTGCACTGTCAGCTCAAACCAAGGGATGTGAATTTTATCCTGTTTGTCCACAGCTTCACCAGGGCAAACCATGACCTCAGGGGAGTGATTGTTCTCAGAGAAGCAGGGTCTAACACTGGGTTTGGGGCTTGGGGAAGCTCCTCTGGGTTTTGGTTTGTCCATCAGAACAGAGTCAAGCCCAGCTCAGACCTGGGCTCTACACTGGAGCCGACACCCGTGGCAGTGGGGCCGTGGCTCCGAGCTGAGCCTGCCAGCTGAGCTGGGCCAGGCTGCCAGCTGGGTACGTGTGCTCTGCCAGGCACAGTTAATTTGGAGCCAATCTGATAGAGGAAGCACTGAAATGAGAGCAGCAGCACCCCTGTGTCAGCTGCAGCCCCAAGGCAGGAGCCTTCCCCACTGCCTCCCCGGGGGCCGCGAGCTCTGCCCAGCACCTGACCCTCCTTCCCAGCAGAGCTGCTCTCCCTGGCTTGTGGTTGGGTTCCCAACCCTTCAAATTTTTCAGAAAAAACACTTCAGCAAGGCAAAAAATGCAAAAGCAACAGCTCTAACTCAGTACAGCTCCTAAAGAAACACCCACGGAGGCACCGGAGCTCAGGAGCTTGGCAGGGAAAACCAGAGAGAGGTAAAGTTCTGAGGAAACACATCGAGTTTCTTCCTTGCTTATTTTTAACACTGCAAAATGTCATTGAAACTACAAAGCTTGCAAAAAGAGTGTTGTCAGCACTACAAAGAAACCCTAAAAAGTCTTTTTTTTTTCCAGTGGGATCCCTATGAACTTAGTGCAGTGGCAAACTCCACCACTCCAAACCAAAACACTGACATTTTTAGCCAGGCACCAAAATCCCAACGGTCTAACCTGGAGCAGTGAGGCCAACAGGCATTCCAGTATCCAATTCAGGGGGAATCATGCTAAGAACTTGGGAATTTTAGGCAGCCAAGTCTGGGCATGCTGGCCTGTATTTCTAATCTAGAGTGCTGGCTTACAAGATCTTCTGAATTCAGATTCTGCAGCTCTGTTGCTGTCATGTCAGCTCTCCCTGAGACACTACACTTGGGCTGTGCATGCAAACCCACAAGCCATTTGTATGTTTGATGGTCAGCTGATGAAAGAACACTGCAGTTCCCACCTGATGGTGCCATGGGCAGGGTGCAAATATTAACTGAGACGTTAATTGAGCTCATCAACCCACTGCCACTTCATTCCCAGCAGCAGCATGCAGGAACCCACTTCCACCTCACCAGCCCCAGCTTCTGTGCTGGGTTTTGTGGGATTGTGGGTGAGCTGAGAGCCAGAAAGATCCTGGGTTTGGGGTTGGTGCTGCCCAGACCAGCTGTGTTTGCCCCTCCTGCTCACCTGAGGCCATTCTGCACCACCCTGTTCCTGCAGGTTCTCCAGCACGAGCACGCGTGGTTGCACTCGAAGATCAGGGGGGGCTCAGCCATGTTGAACTCAGGCAGGAGTCGGCCATCCTGAGGGAGAGAGGCACCCCAGGCTGGGTTATTTCTCTGCTCCTGGGACCCCAAAACCACAGACAGGAATTCCAGTAGAAATTGCCCCCAGGGTAAAAACAGGCCAGAGAGCCCCACGGTGGAGTTGTGCCCCAGCCTCCCCAAACCCAGTGTCAGAGCTCAGGTTGTGCAGTGGTTTTGTTCTTTTTACCCAGTCACCACTGTCACCCACAGCTGACAAAGGGCCAGAGAACTGAGACTTTTGCTGCCTGCCATCATCCTACACAGCATTAAAAAAACACCTCCCAGTGCTGAGCAGAAAACTAGTGTGCATCATCATCATTATTGCCATTTGCTGTGCTGGAGGGGAGAAATGGATTCTTAGTCTGCCTCTGGAATAAAGCCTGAATTTGCAGAGTCCAAGGCCAGAACACCCAAGTTCTGTGAACCACACTCCCTTCCCAAATAACACTCCCCAAAAAGCTACAATTCAATTATTTACCAACATACAGGATTAGGGAAGTGATGGATGCAATTTAACAAATTTGGCTTTTAAGGCTTGAGAGGTGTAATCACCTATTAATGTGTAAATAAAATGGCTACAAAGCCAAGGAAGATGCCAACACTCCCCCTGGGAGAAACCTGCAGAGATTCACAGAACTTCTGATCTTTGTAGCACCTGCCCAAAGATGAATCTCAAAACCTCCCTGGAGGGTTGAAGCATTTACCCAAAACAAACCTGACTTCTGGCAATGTGGCAGGAAAAACATCTTTACTCTGCCTTCATCCAGAAGAATCACAACAAGTAAAAGCAGATAAAAAGATTTCTCTTTCTACTCCCCTCCCTTTGTTTACATCTTACAGCACTTTCCAAGTTGCTCTGAAATGGAAGCTGATTTCACGCATGGATTATTAAATGCTCCTATCACATGGGTGTAATTAATGGCTCAGTTGGCACGAGAGGAACACAAATAAATAACACAAGAAAAGCTGCCCCGAGCACACAGTGTGGATTTTCACACGTCTCAGAGCTGAGACTGTAACTTCAGGCATTTTGAGTCAAGAGGAAAGGAGTTGGAATTACAGAAGCAGGGAATGGTTTGGGTTGGGAGGGGCCTTAAAGCTCAGCTCATCCCAACCCTTTCCTTGGGCATGGACATCTCCCACTAGACAGGGCTGCTCCTAGCCCTGTCCAACCTGGCTTTGAGTTGGGCAAGGAGCTGAATTAGGCAAAATCCAGCTCCCCAAGGCCTGGGGTGAGCCAGGAGGGGGCTGTGTGTCCTCACCTTGTCGTACCAGCAGCGCATGCTGAGCTGGCCACACATGCAGTTACTGGAGGAGCAGTCGTCTATACAGACACAATACTGCAAGAGAAGCAAAGGGTTAATTCCACAGCACTCACACAATGAGACTGCAACTGGGGCCTGGGTCAGGAAACATCTCCTCATCTTGCTGCAGCCCCCTGGCCAGAGGGATCACCAGTGGCACCATTCAGTGGCACTTTTCCTCCACTCTTTATTTCTGTGTGCAGGGAGCACCAAGGGACTCTGCCTTGCAAGGACCTCGTTCTGAGCCAGCCTCACTGCTCAGGAGAGGACATTCCGTCCTGAGGGTTGTTTACCCTCCCCCATGCCCTGTTCTCCAAACCTGAGGACAAAGAAAGCTCCACGGAGGGACCAGAGCTGGGAGATGATGCAGCTGTGCTGTCTCAGTCCTCCTCTGCTGCTTCCCACTCCAGCTAGCTGCTTCCCCAGCATCCCCAAGCCAGCACAGCCCCACCACCAGGCTGCTGCACAACAGGGACTGGCCCTGGGAAGGTCACTCAGCCACCTCAGAGCTGTGCCCAGCGAGGCTTCACCCTTACCCTGAACTTTCCCATCTCTGCTTTCCCCACCCAGCCCTTCCAGGACTGCAGTAGCACGGCCAAGACCTCAGCCTGGGTGCTGCAGGCCACGGGAAGGGAGCATGGGGAAGGTCTCCCAACAAATCCCTGACTCTCCAGCCTCAGAAGAGAGGACGTGGATAAATGGGAGCCACATCAGCCAGCACCAGATGGCCAATGCTACAGCTGAACACAGAGCTCAGCTAAAGCCTCAAAACTGAAGGAAATCAAAATCCCATCTCCTACAACAAGAGCTGGAGGTGAGGCACTCAACCTTAGCTGAAATTTGATGGCAATATCAGGACTCAACATTCCCATGTGGAATGCCAAATCTGTTCTGAGGAGCACTGCACAGCCCAGAACAGAACAAAGCACGACCCCTCACCTGTAAATGAGTGATGTTCCTGTCAATGTCCATCGGGGAGGTGACACAGTTCTGTGACACGTATTTGTAATTGCTGGGACAGGGCTCACTGTCCACGGAGTTGACACAGGGAATGGGGATCCGCTCGTAGCCCCGGGCAATGTCTCTGTCAGGGGAGAAGGGGTTGTCACACAAGGAAAGTCCCCCCAGACAAGGGGCCATTCAAACGCCATCCTGGGGCAGAGTCACTGGCTTTGAGCTCTCAGCACTCAAAGCCATTCAGACTAGAACAGAGCTCGTGTTTTCCCACCCTGCCTTACAGATGGTTCTTTGTGCTTGTGAGCATTTCCATTTGGAGGATGAATTTGCAAACCATGGACTGAATCAGCACAGGCTTAGTTCTTGCTAAGCTCACACTGACCTTCACACCAGTTTAAGAAGCTACACAGTTCTTTCTCAAACCAGGCCCCCAGCCTGTGCAAGGGCTCCATTTCATGACCCACAAGCAAAGCCAGCCCTATTCTCACCTGCTCACCACCTTCTCTATCTGGGCAGGCTTCTCAGAAGATGATTCTTTGAGAGTCTTGTTCATCTGTAGGGCCACCCAGACCTGAGAGTTAAGGCTGGAGCACTGGAGCGGGGTCTCACCCTCCTTGTTCTTTAAAGTGACATCCGAGCCACGGGAAAGAAAGAGACTGCAAAACAGCAAGGAAGGATAAGGATTCCCCAGGAGAAACCAGGCAAGGGGAAAACAAGCTGAATCACATCCTCCAGCCAGCCCTTAAGGGACGAGGAAGAATCTGTAGTAGTGAATAATCACCTGAGTTTTCTTTATTAAGCATGGTTCAGTGAATCCTTCTGACAGAAGACACAGCCTGGAGCTCTGGGCACCCATGAGAGCTCTGGGCAAACCTTGCCTTGCTTCAGGTACCTTGCTGGTACCAGCCTAACTTCAGACAGGCTTGAAACTCTCTCTGGCAGGGAAAGATATGGGGTGGGAAGAGTAGGCTGGAAATGGAAGAGTCCCACGGGAAACTGGTAGTGGACTTGGCCCTTGTTTATACTCACCAGCTTTTGGTGAGAACATGATGGCTTTATTCAGAGCAGGGCTGAAGCAAAGGAAAAGCCCTGTTACCATACTAGTTGTGGGAAAAAAAAGCTTTAATCAAGGAAGCCTGACACCTTCCTGCTGGGCAGCCCAGGCTGAGCACAGCCCCTCAGACTCCAGAACACGCCACATTTTCTGAACAGCTCTGGCAGCAGCTCACACCCCCCACCCTGGGAGAAAAACAAGCCCTCCAGCCCAACCCTGGGCTGTGTGCAAAGGCCAAAGGCATTTCAGAGGCTCTCCTGAGCCTGCCAGGTAGCAGCCAGGGAGGCAGGGAGAGGGCTGAGCAGGGCACTTACACCACACACTCGTAGCGGTTCTCCCGCGCCGCGATGTGCAGGGGCGAGTCCCCGTGGATGTTCACGGCGTGCAGGTCACACTTTGCTGCCAGCAGGATCTCAGCTATGTCAACACAGCCAGAAAAAGCAGCCCAGTGCAAACAAATGTTTTCCTCCTGGAGGGAAAGAGAACAGAGAGGAGATTGTTTAAAACCCTGTGGCTTTGGGATCTCACCTTCCTCAGCTCTGCACCTGCAGCGTTCAGCATGGGGCTGCCATCCCTACCCTGCTCTGGCTGGTTGGGAATTCCAGGGTGGACAGGGAAACCTCAGAGCAGCCAAACAGGGAGTTCTCACTCCATCCACCTCTGCACACCAAGGCCAGGGAGGCTGCACAGAAGGCAATCCATCACCTTCCCTACACACATACAGACAGCTCGTCTGTCTCTAAGCCACAAACCAATCTGGATCAATCCAGGAAAGAGGTGACAGACATGAACAAACATGCTGGAAAAGGCTGGAAGCTGAGTTTCCCCAGCCTCAACAGCCAGGAAAGCTACTGTGCCTCCCAGGGCTGCAAAATTAAGGATAAAAAGAGCACAGCATGAAATTAAGGAGAAAAAGAGCACAGAGGGTACATGAAGGTGCCAAAAAGGGAACCAGGAGCCATGGGGTAAGCAATCAATCTGACTCCAGGCATCTCTTAAATACTGTATGTACTCATCTCTCACTAGCAGCACTGGAAATAGCTGAACACTCATCTTTCTGATGGAGATATTTTAAGGGATGATCCTGTTTTCTGTTACACCACAATTTGCAGCGCACGTCGATCCCTTCCCCATGACAGGCTCTAAAGACGTCGATGACAACAGTGAAATGATAGTAATGATCACCCAGCTATTCTCTGTTTTTCTTTTTAAAGCAAAAACAAAGCTGCTGCTGGAGTGTTTGAGCTGTTAGCACGTAACTTAAGGTCCTGCCTTAAACAGGGAGCTATTGCCACACATCAAGGAGAGGGAGACACTCTTCTACCCAGCCCCTGCTTCCCTTTACAGTATCATCTAGAAAAATCCCAGACAATCTACAGAAGACATCCATCCTGTGGGTTGCACCCCCATGCTGCTGCTCAGACAGATCACAGACCTGGACTGGTGCTCTGCCTGCCATTGCTCCTGCCTAAAAAGCAGCACCACCACAATCAAAAGCATTTCTCCCAGAGCAGGATGTTTCCCAGCACAAGTGACATTTGTCCTTAACCACATCCATCAGGACAGCCCAGCTGCAGGTCCAGGATACATGTGTGACACACACAGCTGTTAAGAGAACAGTTTTCTTTCAAGTAAATTGTTGACTGAGTTGATTTGATGTTCATCATTAATGTGTGATCTCGAAGCTGTGACAGATCAAAGAGTCAGTTTTGTTCAGAGTCAATAAGCAGATGGAACAGCCCAAAAAGCCCCCTCTCACCTTGACTTCTGTTTTCAGGAACAGGATTGGATCCAGACCTGCCTGGGAGCTATCTGAGTGTGCTGGGTTTGACTAGGGTAGAGTTAATATTTCTGCCAGTGGCTGGTGAGGGGCTGTGCTGGACACAGGGGTGGTGCCACAGAGATGGTTTTGCTGCTGCTGAGCAGGGCTGGCACAGAGCCTGTTCTGGCCCTTGTGCTGCCTCTCTGGGGAGGAGACTGGGGGCCATGGAAAGCTGGGAGGACACAGCAGGACAGGTGACCCTGACCAAAGGGATATTCCAGACCATCTGATATCAGCTCAGGATATAAACTGGGGAAAGAAGGAGGAAGGGGGATGTTTGGAGTGATGCTTTTTGTCTTCTCAGGTTCCATGGGTGGGGTCCTGCTCTCCTACAGGTGCTGAACACCTGCCCAACCATGGGAAGCAGGGAATGAATTCCCTGTTTTGTTCTGCTTGTGTGTGTGCCTTTGCCTTTCCCTATTAAAGTGTATCCCAAGCCAGGAGTCTTTTTCTGCCTTTTACTCTTCTGATTCCCTCCCCATTGTGAGGGGCTTAGTGACTGGCTGGGGTTAAACCACACAGGCACAGGAACACTGAGGGGTTTGGTTTGGGAGAGACCTCAAAGCCCATCCAGTGCCACCCCCTGCCATGGACAGGGACACCTTCCACTATTCTCAGGTTGCTCCAAACCTTGTCCAGCCTGGCCTTGGACACTTCAGGAATGGGGTGAGACACCACACTTCAATGACCTTAGAGACGCCAGAAAAAAATGAGAAACATAGTATAAGGGAAAAGAGGAGCAGTGCTGATACAGTGATTCCCCTGAAGAAGGCTGAGGAAAAAGCAGAGACAGTATCTCCTTTGTATCTCCTCCAGTTCCTTGTAAATCCCTGGGAAAGCAGCTGGCACAGCCCCACAGGCAGCACTGGGGGGCCCAGGAGCTCCCAGGGACTCCAGCATGAGTGCATCCCACCGGAGCAGCATTTATGGAGCTGAAGGGCAGGCCAGGAGCCAGCTCCAGCCTGAGCTGCCAGCCTGGCCATGCTCTGGACACATCAGAGCTTCGTGCCAGTGATGCCCAGGAAAGGCCAGGCCTTGACAGCTGCTGGCAGAGTGCCCAGCCCATCCAGAAACACCCATACGAGCTCATTCCCCTCAAAAGGCACACAGGGTGCCCCTAACCCACACCCAGAGTCACTGGCCTGGGACAAGCATGGAGCTGCTAAGTCTGGACTAAAGGGGATCTGCCTGGTGCAGTGTCCAGGGGCAGCACAGTGGGCCCAGAGGGATGGGAATCAGAGCTCAGAGCTTAGTCCAGCCTGAGAATTCCACACAGCATCCTTACAGGCTGTGACAGCGCAGCTGGAGGGAAAGGACACCCCCCAAGCTGCCAAACTTCTTCCCAGAGTGCAGGAAAACTCTCACCAGACACTTTTCACTCACACTGCGGCATTTGTGGGACTGAGCCCAAAATCTGTCACCTCGGGCGTGTCTGGGGTCTGAACAGGGACTGTCATTTCTGAGGGAGGTTCCAGAGGAGCCTTACGTTGTCACGGATGTTGATGTCCGAGCCCTTGGCCAGCAGCAGCTTCACCAGCTCGATGTGTTTGTACTCCGTGGCCCAGATCATCGGCGTCCAGCCGCCGTCATCCTGGGCAGGGACAGCGAGGGGTGACACACGGGACAGACACAGCCTCCTGCTGGCTCCCCTCAGCCCTGCCCTGCCCTCCCCCTGGCCCTCTCCTCACTGCCCTTCTGCCCGCACTGCCAGCGTGAGTTAATTCAGCACACCTGAGCCAGCTGGAGTTAATTCCAGCTCAGCAGGCTGGCACTGCATCTCCAGCTTGTTCAAGTACACTGACTGTCCACAAGGCATGAGGAACACCCAGGGTGTATAAAAGATCCACAGAAACTCCCTGAGCAGCCCGGGGGACCTGCCCTTGCCCCATGTCAGCTCTGTCTCACCCACAGCAATGGATAAACCCCACAGTGACCAGTGCCAGGCTCAACCCGTCCCACACCATTGTCCACCATGCCCCTCCTAGGAAAAGCACAGGGACACCCTGGAGCAACAGGCCAGGAAACTCAAGGCCAAGGAGAAACTGCAAATCAAGGGAAGCTTCCCTGAGGTCAGCAGGGGGATCACCCTCCCAGAATTGTCACGGAATTGTCACCCTGTTGTGATCTGGAGATGTCCCCCAGCAGCAGGACCATACTGGAGCGAGCACTGGGCAGACAGCACAGTGCTGAGGGAGTCCCTGAGCTGGGCAAAGAAGCTCCTGCCCCAGGGAAGGCCTCACCTGGCAGTTGACATCCATCTTCCCGTTGGAGAGCAGGTACTGCACCACATCATAGTGCCCCTTCTTGGCTGCCAAATGCAAGCACGTGGAGCCCTCGGCATCCTGCACACAACCACAGGACAAACCCTCAGGGATGCTCAGGAACAGCAGAGAAGTTCCCAGATGGAGCAGAGAGCTCCAAAAGTCTCCACCCCACTGCCAGGAGGGCAGAGAGCAGGAGCCAGGGCCAGCACTAAGCAGAACTTGTGAGCTTTACACCAAAGAGGTGCCACCTGTGCAGAGAAGGAGACTGAGAGTGCAAAGGGCTTTGCAAAGCCTGGGGAGGGTCCCTTCTCCAATGGCCCCTTTCCCACTCCTCTCCCAGTGCTGGAGAGCCAAAGGGAAGCAGAAATCCCTTACACAGGCAAAGTTTGCACTTCACATCAGAAAAATCGCTTTGTCTCAACTTGAAATGCTCCATTTCTCCAGGTTTTTTGCTGGGTTTTGTTAGCCCAAGGCCTTATCCCAGCACCTGGCAGCAGGGCCCAGGGGTGTGGTGTCTCTCTCCAGCCTGCCCACAGCCATCTGCCCAGACAGGAGATAAAAAACAGCCCCAAAGGTTGAAAGGAAAAAGGCCTTTGGGAGCTGCAGTACAGCACGGGGGGAGATGGACAGGCTGTGAGTCACGATGGAGATGCTCCCACCCTCACACCAAAGACCTCTCTGGCTGCAGTCTGACTTTTATCAGGCATTTATATCCCAAGAGCTTAGCACACAGCAAGGCCCAGAGAGCAGGAAATCAGGAGGAGGAAACCAAAGACTGAAAATCAAATGATTCCTTCCAGCTAAATCCCTGAAAGCAACGCTGGAGGTGAGAGCTTTGGGATGGAGCTGATGTGATGCAGGGTGAGGGAGCAACTCTCTGAGCAAGGAGGGGACATCTCAGGTCAGGGATTGCACCATGAGGGCTCCTTTGGACACAGAAAGAGTTTCTACACCCCTGTAAATGCCTGCTCCAGCTGAATAACTCCACACCTTTCCCCTTGGATTGGCAAGAGCCAAGTGCAGCTCCTCAGCCCTGAGAGAGCAAACAGATTTTATTGTAAAGTTTCTTCAGGTTTTGAGTGGGGCTTTTCCATGCTGGTAACAGGACCAACAGCTTCACCCTGGGGACTGGGCAGCCTCCACCCAGCTCCCTCCCCTGCAGTCCCAGGGCTCTGCACACACTTGCCCCAGGTAAGGGCTGGATTTCCCATGGAAACAGCTGGAGCTGCTTCCCAACCAAAGCTGCTGCTTTCAAACAGAGGCCTGAATTGGTGCAAGAAACTAATTAACATAATAAACTAGCCTAGACCTCAGATGTGATCTAAGACTTCTCATTTACTTTTGCAAGGTCAGAATTTATCTTCTTCCCTTGACCTTCAGAAGCACAAACTCCCCTCTTTTCTCTTGCACAGGAATTAATCAGGTGAGAGATGTCTGGGCTGCTCCAAGGCACTTGGGACAGTGGCCAACACGAACCCACACGTGCCTGTCCTTCCTTTTCCCCTTCCCAGGTCAGAACCAGCCTTCCAAGAATCCATCTAGGGCCTGGACTGGGCAGCTCCTGATACCTTGTGCAATGGTGCCAGTTCCTTCCCAAACCCAGCCAAGAGCAGCAGGTTGTGACAATAAGTTCACATGGGGAGGGTTCCTGAGCTCCAAATAGCATCTGATTTATGGGACTAATAAATGAGCTGTGTATTTTCCAAGATTGCAAAGCAACCAGAGCATGCTAAAGGCAAAGAGACAGCTGCATTTTATTGTTTTGGTTTAAATTAAGGGGTAGAGTTTAAAGATGGGGTTCCATTCTGCCACTGCAGCATGACTGCAAGAATCCACACATCAGTACTTTGGAAAGGAAAGCTTCCTCTGTCATTTTTCCTGGCTTGGCAAGCACCTAATTACCAGTCAATTTTAAAACATCACCCCAAATCTCTCATTATTAGAGTCTACAGAGAAGGGAACTCAGAAATCCAATTCCACTGCAATGGATTTGTGACACTAAGACTTGTGAAATCAAATCCCCCTGACATTTGGTGCCACAAACTAAAGGGACAAGTGCCAACACTTGCCCCAGACAGCTCATGGCCAGCAGAAAAATGAGATCATGATACCTCCAGCCTTCACTCCAAGACAATTCAGTCCATTTCTCCTCAGCCTGGGCACTTCCACCCAAAACCTCAAGGAAGAAATGCTGGACAGAGGCTTCCTCAGGAGAAGGTGGTAAGGAATGAAGTGCTACCTTGGGATCTACGAGTGCTCCAGCCTTGATCAGGTATTTCACAGTCTCCAGGTGGTTGTTTTCTGCTGCTTCCATCAGCGGGGTCCTCTGGTCCTCAGAGCAGGTGTCAATGTTAGCACCAGCCTGTTGGGGGGCCAGGGCAAGGACAATTAGCAGAGGAAGGATGTGAGTAGAGATGTAATAATGAGATTTTTTTTTTCCTGGAAGTTAGCCATATTAAGAAGAGAAAAAAAAAGAATAAAAAAGAAGAAATAAAAGCAGGAAAGAAGGCAGTGCATCCACCTGCTCTGGAAACAGCACACGCTGCCTGCCCCCTCTCCTGCCTTCCCCAGCCAGGAAGGAATTGTAAGGAAACCAACAGCTGGTATGAAATAACTCCTGTTATTAATAGATTTTGTACTCCTACTTTCTAGATATTGTTTGTGTAACAATTTGGAAAAGTCAGCCTCCTCTTTTTCCAGCAGCTCTGTTTTCCCTGGTCTATCATTTAGACTACAACAACCAGCTCTTCTCAATGTCACAAGCAGTAGGAACAACTTGCTGATTGCAACAGAGGCAGGAGCTGTAAAAAATATCCCGGGGATTGGCTAAATATTCCTGTGGAAGTCAATGGCACCACTTCCACAGAGGTCTCTGAGCATCTGTTCAGTTCAACCCAAAGTGCCTTCAACCAACACCTCACTCTTTTCCAAACCACGGCTGTGTCAGCTTATCCTGCCTGCTTTAGCCCTTGGGCTGAGCTCAGGAACAACCCAAAACTTCAACCCAAAAGGTCTCAGACACACAGATCTTGGCAGGTGTCTGTGTGTGTGAGGCTCAGATCTGTTCACAGCAGCTGACTCAGGTTCACCTGGCACAAGGAGTTGTTTTCAGGTACCTCCCACTGAATTCCTTTGTTTTGACTCTCTTCCCCAGCCAGAGCTATTTAAATCAGAGCAGAGGAGAGGCATTTCAAGTGGAACAAGCTGGGGCCACTCCCAGCCAGACACTGGGCTGCTGCAGGAGCCAGACCTCAGGGAGAGACAAGATGAAGCCCTTTGGAAACAAGCCAACCCTACTGATAATTAAATTGTTTGTAGTATCTCACAAGTTTTGCTCTTTTCCTCACTGCACGTTCTTCACATGCAGTAATTCCAGTGAGAGCAGCCAGGAAGGCCCATTGCCTTTTCAGTACCTGAAAGCCTCCAGCTGCAGGTGCTGAATTGCACCAGCCCAGCAGGATCATTTCCAAGGGCCAGTCACTGCTGCCTTCTCAACAGCCCTTTAAGCTCCTTAAGGTTTCCCAATCCCACAGGATAAACAAAACACACTTCCAGTTACTCCAGACCAGGTACACCAGTACAAAAAAGAAAAACTCTAACTTTCCCAATCCTTCTTTTTCTTCCTTGCATTGTTTTGGAGCAGGCTCAACAACATCCCTGCAGCTTTGAACATCTTCCCTCAGTTAGAATCCAAATCTCAGACAATAAACCAAAGTTGCATCTTCCCTTCCCTCCTTTCCACATGTGAGACATTTATGCTGCAGAGGAAAATCCTGCTGGAGCTCCTCAGCTTCTGACAGAAGGAAAGACATGGCCTGGCAGCTTCCAGGCTCCAGAGCCTCCCCATCCTCGTCACCAGGAGCAACCTGGCTTGGAGATCAAAACCAAGAGCTTGGAGATCTCCTGCAGCCTGGCAGCACATCTGGCAGTGCATCAGCCTGTGTTGGCACATCTGGCAGTGCATCAGCCTGTGCTGGCACATCTGGCAGTGCCCAGCTCTGGCTGTGCTCAGGCACAAATCCCCACCTGCCCCACAGTGCCCTGCACCAAATCTTGCCCTGCTCCTTGCCTGGAGAACAGCCCAGCAGGACAATTCCAGCTGTGTCCTCCAAGCCCTGCAGTTACTCTGCCCCACTCCTCCCTCAGCAAACCCTGGGACTGAGGAGGTTTTTGCAGGAGGGATTTTCCACTGCTGATTTCCATATGGGGCAGAGCAGAGCCCACAGAAAATGGTTTGTACAGAGGGCTGGAAGTGCAGACAGACCTGAATGAGCATGTGGCAGATGTCCACGTGGCCAGACTCGGCGGCAGCATGGAGAGGGGTTCTCTTATTCTGATGCTCCATTTTAAAATTAGGGTCAATTCCATCCACTGCAAAACAGAGCAGAGACACTTTCAACCACAGTTCAGAGACTGAAGTGTCACAGGAGAAGCGTGTCTCAGCTAAAGGCTTTTAAAGGATGGGTTCCCAGCCCTGCTCACATCTCACTGCACATTTCACTAGAAAGCTCTCAGGGCAGTGCCCTGCACATTCAATATGCAACAGCCCTCAAACCCAGAGCTTACAAACACCACAGAATCCAACACCTTTTTACTATCTCTCCAAAGGCCACATCCCTCAGCTTCACAACTCATCTCAAAAACAACAAACACCACACGAGGCTAAAAAAAAAGAAAAAACACTGCTTGGTTTAAAGCAACCCAGAAATTTGGGCCAACAAAGAGTTGGTACCAACTGGCCTCTGCCTCACCACTGTTAAGTGCAATTCAAATTAGTGATCCTTGTTGCACTCCTGCAAATCCAGAGCTGCAACATGGATGGAATTTCTGCACACAGGCTCAGGATCTGGCCAGAGATTCTCACAGCTGTGCAGAGACTGACAGATGATGCTGACAGCCAGACAAAGATGTCTGGGCATGATAATATGTTGTGTATGATGAGGCTGTAGTTAAATAACAATGAATAACATTTCTGTGCTATTGAAGACAGGAACAATGGAGCAAACACTTGCTAGACAAAAAAAAAAAAAAGGAACTGATAAAGGGCAAGAACAGAAAGCATCCAAAAATGTACAGCAAAGTACAGGAGTGGAAAGGAAGCATCCTGAGGAAACATTGTGTCCTTCAGAGGGGGAAATTCCTGGGGAATATTGGATGCTAAAAACAAGCTCAGCAGCTCAAAGGCTCTTGAGACAGGCAACTCTGAAACCCAAAACAAACCCCATGGACTGAAGGCTCTTCCTTTTTGCTTTCTTGCTGGTGGGTCTTGGCTTAAGCTGACTCCCATCTTTTCCCTCTCTACTGGATGCAAATTTGTATCCCACACACGGAGAGGGGATGGGAATAACCACATGGAGATCATTTTGGGGACTCAACCAGCTCATCTGGATAAAGCCATGTCCAAAAGCAGACACAAGTGGGGAACAGGGCACATTTCTCAGAGAGATGAAGCCCTTTCCAATGACACATCACCCGCAGGAGTCTCTCTGCTCCAAGCACCCTCCCTGGGGGCACTGGGGAGATGACGTGGTGCCATGCTGGGAAGTGGCTGCTGGCACTGCCTGGCAGGAGCTGGGAGTGCTGCCAGGCTGGCCCTGGCCCGGGAAGGAGGCACCTACCCAACATCAGCAGGACCTTCTGCAGCTCCCCTTGCCTGGCAGAGAAGTACAGCTGCTTCGGGTGGAACCGCAGCTTCTTGGGCCTGCAGGGGTGGGAAGAGAGGTGGAATTAATCCCCAGGGAAGAACAGCCAGGAATGTCACTCCCCCACTGCCACCCATGGGCCTGACAAAGTTCTGGGCCCATCCCCCAGCATGGGCAGCAGGGCAGGGGGAGTTGTGCCCCTCTGCCCTGCTCAGATGAGACCCCACCTGCAGAGCTGCCTCCAAATCTGGGATCCCCAGCACGAGGAGGACCTGGAGCTGCTGGAGTGAATCCAGGAGGCCACGGAGATGCTCCAAGGGCTGGAGCCCATCTGCTCTGGAGCCAGGCTGGGGTGCTCCCCCAGAGAAAAAAAGGCTCCAGGGAGAGCTCAGAGCCCCTTCCAGTGCCTACAGGGGCTCCAAAAAGCTGGAGAGGGACCTGGGACAAGGATGGAGGGCCAGGACACAGGGAATGGCTTCAAACTTAAAGATGGGGAATTTAGGATTAAATATATAAAAGAAATCCTTCCCTGTGAGGGTGGGCAGGCCCTGGCACAGGGTGCCCAGAGCAGCTGTGGCTGCCCCTGGATCCCTGGCAGTGCCCAAGGCCAGGCTGGACATTGGGGCTGGAGCAGCCTGGGACAGTGGAAGAGGTCCATGGCAGGGGTGGCACTGGATGAGATTGAAGGTCCCTTCCAACCCAAACCATTCTGGGATTCTCTGACACAGCTCCAGAAACACAAGTCTCCAGAAGGAGGTTTTAAAACTTCCAGCTCCAGCCCCAGCCAGTGCTGTTCCAATGAGGGCTGGATCTGTTCAGTGCTGCTCAACAACAGATTCTGGGTCTCAATACTGTGAACAGGAGCTCCCAGAACTTACAGCTGCAGCTGAAGAGCCAATGAAAAACTAAATCCTCCAGAGAAACCAGTAAGACTTTTAGAGCTGTAACAGTTCTCCCAAATCTGTTGGGAATGACTAATGAGTGAAGTGAATAAAAAAAGCTCTGAGTTGGACCAAAATCCAGAAAAGCTAAATCTCATTTTCTCTAGGCTAAGCAACTTTGCTGGGAACTGGAGGGACCCAATGTTTTCTTACTTTTCGGAGTCCAGGGCAATCAGGGCACTTTCCAGAGTTTCTTTCACTGGTCCCTGGGTCAAGCTAGTGGTAGGCTTTGGAAAAACTGAAGACCCAGCGATGTCAAACCCTTCAGCAGCTGAACTTTCTGGCTTGTCTTCCTCTGACAACCTCGTCCCAGAGCCACTGAAGAGGAAAAATGAGAGACAGCCAAAGCACAACCATTAAAAATACACAACAATGTCTCTCTTATGCCAAAAAAGTCAAGCAAATGCATTTTAAATACAGACAAGTATAACTGAAATCGAAACCCAATGTATTTTACAGCCTTTTTGGTAAGAACTTGCCCCAGAAAGGAACTGCACTGCCCTCTCACTACATCTTGATGTACTCTATGCTACAGGAGACCCAGGCACAAGGGGCAGGTCTTAAAGCCACTTAAACAAGGCCAGATGGGATGGGAGGTCAGAGCCCAGTTTGACACAGGGCTGGTTTGATTTGTGTTCTCCTCCTCTCCTTGCACTTGTGCTGGTGGGTGCCAGTCAGGAGCTGCAGATGGGAATCACTGTCACTTAGCAAACCTGGCAATTTCAACTAATTCCACGATTATTCCATTCCTAACACTAAGGAGGAAGGAATGATTTAACTCCTGAACCCCCCAACATCCAGAGCCTCTCCCTCAGCTCTGGGGCAGCGAGTGACACAAAACACCCCTGCAGATTCCTGCAGCTGAGCCAGCACAGGCACCACTCAGCTCCTCAGGAGGAACCCAACCACTCAAACCATTCAAACCAAAGCCTGTTCTGGCAGGAGGTTTGAGACCCCCCCACGCTCCCAAGCTCACCTGCCCGTCGTGGTGTCGGCCCTGCCCTCCAGAGCCGTGGGTTTCTGCTGCTCATAGCCCAGGGACACCGTGGAGGTGGTGTCAGCCTTGGCTATTGTCACCTCCTTGGCCTTGGAGGCCTCCTCCCCGCAGTGAGGGCAGTAGCTGGTGTCGTTCACCTGCGAGGCACAGCTCTTGTGGAAGCGGTGGGAGATGCTGCTCTCAGGCTGACACTCCATGAAAGTGCCCTTAAAAAACCACAGAGAAGGAATTCAGCCCCTGCTCAGCCCCGGCCTTGCCCCTTCACATGCTCCATGCCACTCCTGTCACCACCTCTCTCGGCCCTGCTGCGTCCAGTACAGTAAAGCAAGCACTGCCACTTCTTCAGAAGAGAACAAAACCAAGGTAAAGGGGGAAAAACTCACTTGGTTAAGGACTGCAAAGCAAGATTTGGAATTGTGTTTGGGAAACAGAACAAAGAAGTCCCAATTTCCAGCTCTTCCCTCTAATGCTTGAAGTTCTCGCTTCTGTCTCTAGAAGTGCCAGTGCACTGTAAGGACGCCCCCAGAAGTGGAAAAGAAAACTTCAGACCTGTGCTGAGCCAGCATTAAAACAACCTGAAACACAACTGTACACAAACCATTCCAGAACCTGCATGAATCTGTCACTGACCCCACTGTAACCCAAGTTATGTGACTCTTCTGCCTGGACCAGCCTAGTTAACCCAAACAAGCTGACTGCTCATGCAACAAACTGGGCAATTCCTCTTAAAATTATTTTCCCTTTCTACCAAAGTCCCTGCAACTGTTGTGCAGGACCCCAGAACTCCCTGCCTGTGGTGTCAGTGCTGCCTGAAGCCCTGCTGTGCTCTGGGTTGGTGATGGGTGGCACAGACAAACACTCCAGGTTCACCTCTGTGCACCAGCACACAGCACTGAGAGAAGGAAGAGAGTGCAAGGAAAGGCCAGTCAAACCCCCTCTTCTCCTGAATTCAGTCCTCCCAAGCAATCTAATTAACTCTATGTCAGCTTTGCAAAATGCCTTGAAGGGTTTTGAGGATTTTATCTTCTAAATGATCTTTGACTCAGCAAGAAAACCCAGGATGGCTCCATTTACTACAATAATGCTTGAGATTACTGCAGCATCTTTCCTTGAGTCATCTTGAAAAATACCAGCATCGCACAATTAAGCCTCATCACCACTCCATGAGGCCTCAGTTGGTGCCTTTCAGCTTTACCCACAGGGAAAGCAGGACACTGACCACTAAAGGACTGCACCAAGTCCCTTAAAAGCCTCAGTGGCAGAGGTGGAAGAAGCAGCAGGAGCTCACAGAGTGGTTTGAATTGGAAGGGACCTTAACTCTCATCTGGGCAGGGACACCTCCCACTATCCCAGGTCGCTCCAAGCCTCATCCAGCCTGGCCTTGGACACTGCCAGGGATCCAGGGGCAGCCACAGCTTCTCCAGGCACCCTGTGCCAGGGCCTGCCCACCCTCACAGGGAACAGTTTCTTCCTAACCTAATTGCAATCTCCAACACTGCCTTGGTCCAGTGCCATCACTCAGCTTCCCCATCCTGAGGGGACACAGAGGTGGGGGCACATTTGTTCATTTACAAACCAAGCTAAGACATTTTTTGGATGTGATCGATCTGTACATGGAAAGAAAACCAACAAACCCTTGTTCCAAAGAAATTCCAAAGGCAAGACTTCCAGCATGTGAAATCCCTCTGGTAACACCCCTGGGGGTCTCCAGGAAGATAAAGGTGATGATTTCAGCTACCCTCACACACATTCCTATTGAAAACACCTCCTGATGTGCTGTGGAATGAGGTGGGGCTGATGCCAGGAAGTCAGGAAACCCCTTTAGGGACCATCTCCACCTTCAGCTTCCAGCTGTTGCAACAGGTACCCCCTTCCCTAGATTGAGAGCACGGACTTACTGCAGTGCAAAAGTATCCACAGCCAGGGCAACACTGGTGTTTCACCATCCTCCCTCTATGGTCCTCACACAGCACCAAAAGCTGGACTTTGTTAGACGGGCGCATCAGTTCATACTTAACCACACTGTTTGTGCATCGGCCCAGCTGGAACAGGAGAAATTAAAGGAAATGAAATTACTGGAGACCACAACACTCCGTGTGCTTGTGCGGAGGAAGATTTTGCACACCGCCTCGAGGAGCCCTGGCTTTTTCACAGGAATTCAGCTGTGTGCCAGAGAGCATTAGCAGTGCAGCAGGAAGCTGTGAAAGCTGCTCTCAGGAAGGAATGCATCATTTACTAACTAACATGCATGTGCACCCCGAGTCATTTGTTCCTTGCAACGACAACAACAAAATCAGAACTGGAAATAGGCAACAGCCAAGCAGCAGAAGGGGCAGTCCCAGGGGCCTGACTCACACAACACACACTCCTCTTGCCAGGAAGAGCGGGTGTCAGTGACCAAGAGAACGAGGCCATGCACACTAAATCTTGTTACTGCTCAAAACTCCGAGGCACAGGAAGATAAAGGGAAAAATAATTGCTCCTCATTGCCAGTGAAGTTATCGTCTGTACTGGTTCCAGCACTGGCCCCTGCCCAGACCACAGGGATGAAGAGCCAGGCTTTCATGAGAGCTCAGCTAAAACCATGTTTGAAGCAGGTTTTCCAAAGGATTTCACTAATCTACAGCTCTGGGCTTAAAAAATCAGAGAATCACAGAATCACGGAATGGTTTGAAGGGACCTTAAATCCACTTCCACCCCCTGCCATGGGCAGGGACAACTTCCACCGTCCCAGGCTGCTCCAAGCCCTGTCCAACCTGGCCTTGGACACTTCCAGGGATCCAGGGGTAGCCACAGCTTCTCTGGGCACCCTGTGCCAGGGCCTCCGCACCCTCATAGGGAAAAATTTCTTCCCAATCTTCACCTGTCCCCGTTCAGCTTAAAGCCACCCCCTTTTCCTATCACTCCACATCCTCTCATGCCCCACCTTGTCCTGTTACTGGCAGCAGGTTCCATAACTGGGGTTCCCTATTCCTTGCCAGTGTTCCTTGCTGTGCTGCACCAAGAGGGATCAGCACCTCCTCCAGCCACCACACTGCCCCAGCCCAGCTGGCACCTGCCAGCAAGACATGACACTCCTTGGGTTCTCTTTCAAGTTCCCCTCAACAACAATCTTGCTTTCCCCATAATCCTGGCAAAGGAGATTTATAAACTAGGAATATAAAGGTGAAAGGCTGCTCCAAGGAAAGGTCCCTTGGAGGGAAGGTGGAGAATTTATCATCCTCATGACAGGGTCAGTCAGGCACTCAGTGCCACAGACTGTCCCTCTGCTCCAGCCGAGGATTTGCCGCTTTTTCTCCACAAAACTAAACTTTCCTTCTAATTTATTAAAAATTCCACTCCTGCAGAAGCAACACAGCTGTGGGAGAAGAGAATGGCTTTTAACTTAGGCTCATCATTTGCCCCAGCATCTCCAATTCAGCTTTCCCAAATTCCAGCTGCAAAGACTTCCTGTGCTTGGGACACCTTGGCCAGACTGATCCCTGTCACCACCCTGAGCCCAGGAGCTGCAGGGGTGGCACAAGGGGACCATGGATCTTTTCCTGAGGAGGAGTTTTACTGAGCTGAGGAAATTTCATGTGGAAATTACCCATGTGAGGAAGACTCTGCACTGTTATGCCACACTTTATTATTTGTTAGAAACTGTAAAAAAAGTTCAACAAGATTAATTGCTATTTTCCAACGTTTAGAGAGTGCAGCAGGGTGCTCATAACTATTTATAACACTCTCCAAGGACATGACAGTCTGGAGAAGCCACTATTCACACATACAGTATTCCTCTAACATCTCTGAGTCACTTATCCCATTATTAAAAAGAATCTAATATAAAGCATGGCCTTTGCTATTCCTCCCTGTGATTTATCCAGGGACAGAACTGTCAACTCACCATAGCCAGGAGCAGGAATTCTTTCACACACCTTGTGTTTGTTTAGAAACCCTGGAGTCCCCCCTCTCTCTGATGAGTCTCCCAGGACTTCTTCTCTTTAATGAATCAATTTTGCCATTCTTTGGAAATTCTTCTCTCTACAGGTACCAGCAGAACTAACAGAAGCAGAGCTGGTCGACAAACCTGATTATCCCTCTGTCCCTCCATCCTTCCCTCTCCTGGGATCCTAGAGGAGATCTAGGGATATTCTCACTCCTCGTGCTACCATCAGTGAGTATGACAGTGCTGTAGTGAGGCTGAAGCTGAAAAGAAGCCCAAGTGCCTCCCAGTAAAAGGAGAATCCATCAAGAACATTCCTGTCCTGCAGTTCTCACTTTGCGCATTTTGGAATGGAGTCACTTCTGCCACTTCCTTCCACACTTCTGGAACCAGCAGAGCCCAACCAGCCCAGCTGTGACCCAAAGGCATCGAGTGCAATCCCTGCCAGGCAGTCAGACCTGGGCTGCAGAGCTGCCAGGACATGGAAGCTTTGGGACAGAAAGAGAGGAGGAGAGAGGAAGGCTGGGGCAGCAGAGGCCATGCCAAGCTCCTGAACTCAACACTGGCCACAGAAAGGTTTGCAGCAGTTCCTTCGTAGTCAAGGGAAACCAGCTCCAATCCTTGACTGGATTTTCTCCCTCTGATGCAGGTTCCTGTATTTGAGCCCATTTGGCCTGAAGTGTGAATGTTACATCAACCAGATCCAGCCACACAGGCCAGGACAAGCCCGAGAGACCCACCCAGAGCCTCTCCCAGTGCAGACACAGCACCTGCCCCCTTCCCAGTGGCCTCACCCCGGGGCTGTGACAGGCACAGAGTGCTGGAGCCCTCAGCTGAGCGAGGGGGACACTGGCCCTGCCATTCCTCACACCAGTGGGTCCCAGTCTAGCAGGCTCAGAGCCCCTGCGTGACCCCACCCGTGCTCCTGGCACAGCTTTTCACCCTTTAGGGCCTTGTCCTCAGCAGGCAAGGCTGTGGGAAGCTGCAGGACAGGCTCCTACCTCGTTATCCACACTCTCTGTGGCCATGCACTGGTTGTTGGCTAACGTGGTGATCTCTCTGCTTTTGGGGGTTTCCATTCGACAGCTGCACAGGGGCACTTCCTGGAGACCATCCACCTCCATTGCTTCAGGGCCATTGGAGAGACCTGGGGCACAGAAAACCAGGGAATTAATTAACTGCAGCTCTCCTCCAGGAGAAAGGATTCAGTCCATCAACACCAGCCATGTGCTGTGACACCTTCCCATTCTGAAATGCTCTCCAGGCTTTAGCACCACCCTGTAAAAGAGACCCTTTTACATCAGCTGGAGTTTGCCAAAGCCTCCTGTACTTTTCCAAGTCCAGCCCCACTCAGCTGACTGTGCTGAAATCAAGACTGATAAGCTAAGATCAGTTTATTCTGAGAAAACCCCAAAAAGGCAAAGCAATGAGGTGCCTCTCTTCCCCCTCCACAACACTGGGCTCTGGCACCAGGAAATTTGTAGGAAAGCACCCAGAGCTGGAAATTTGAATAGGCAGTGGAGTGATAAATAGAGATGATCAGGAAAGCACAAACTTCTATTTGCAAAGGCTTATTACACAGATGGGAAAACAAAATTCCTGGGACTGTTTGGTCTCAGCCAACCAAGAATTATTTATTTGGAAAGAAAACAAACTAGGGAAAAGAACACAGCAAGATGCTCCAATGTTCTTGCCTTTTCTTCATCTCCTCTCAGATGCTGAACATTTACAAACCCATGGAAAGGTGGATGAGGGCTTTTGAGGGGGGTGACTGTGAGATTATTCCTGTGGTTCCTCTGGATTGAAATCAGTCACTGGGGTACCCAAGATTGCCAAACACTGGCCTAGTGACAAGGGGGTTGATTCTAGCCCTACCCTCCTCTCCCAGTCCTGCACCAAACCATCTCTGCAGTGTTTGCAGTGCAGAAGCCTTTGGGCTTCAGGCTGGTTCACCCTGAAGCATCCCAAGCTTTCCCTACCCACTGCTTTGGGATTGACTCACACTGAGAAGGAAGCTTGCTGCTATTTTTCAAGCTTTTGAGTGGGAATGGAGAGTTATCTTGCTGTGAGGCTCTGCAGATTTCACTTCATCCCTGGGGGAGATTCCTCTTCAGCTGCCCTGGCAGTGGCAGCCTTCCCCCAGAGCACCCTGCCCGTGGCTCTGACCCCACCAGCCAAGCACAAGCCCCTTTCATCCCTTCAGGAATTCCTTGAGCCAACAAGATGCAAGCCCAAGCCTAGCAAAGGGATATTTTAAGACAGGCAAGGCCAGGGAAAGTCCTTGCTGTTTTCATGTAAAATCCTGTCAAGATCTTAAAGGTTTAAGAGTTTTCTCTGGGAGCACAAATCACAAAGCTCATTCCTTGCCTTCCGAGCTGTCACTTCCCTAATCTGTTTGACATCCAGAGGCTCTGGTGAAAGCATCCCTCATCCCTCCTGACCCTCCCTTGGTGGGGAAGGCTCCCACCCTCTCTTTGATGTGCCTCTATCAAAGGAGCCAGACAACCTCGCAGAGAGCAGCAGGGACAGACGGGCGGATCCAGCCAGGGGATGCTGGATCTGAGGAGAGTTCAGCACTGGGAGCAGCAGCTGGGGCTCAGCACCAGGGCCCAGCACCAGCCCCTCCTCTTCCCAGGGCTGAACGAGCCATTCCTGAGGGGGCAGTGGCTGCAATCTGGGGAGATGCTGAATCAGCATATTTCAGGGAATGGAGGGGAGCTCCTGAGTGGGACAGGGGGGCTGGGGCAGTACCTTGGACCCCTGGTGAGAGTATTCCCGCGCTAACACATCTCACTGGAACTGGGATCCCTTCTACACCCTCATTCCATCCCAGCACCCTCTCTGTCCTCACCCACATCCCAGCCTCACCCCCATTCCAAATCCATCCCCATTTCTATCCCAGCCCCACCCCTACACCCATACCATGCTCAATCCCAGCCCCATTCCCATCTCCTCCTCAGCCCCATTCCTATTCCAGACCTATCCCTATCTTCATCCCAGCTAAGCCCATTCCCATCAACATCCTCATTCCCATCCCAGCCACATTCCTATCTCAGCCCCATCCCTACCCTCACCTTCATCCCAGCCCAATATCCATCCTGTCCTACCCTCATTCTCATCCCCATCCCAGCCCCATATCTATCCTCATCCCTACCCTCATCCTCACCCCCGCCCCGATCCCTCATCCNAACCTGACCTTAAATCCAACCCCAACCCTAAATCCAATCCAGATCCCAAATCCAACCCTGACCCCAAACCTGACCTTAAATCCAACCCCAACCCTAAATCCAATCCAGATCCCAAATCCAACCCTGACCCCAAACCTGACCTTAAATCCAACCCCAACCCTAAATCCAATCCAGATCCCAAATCCAACCCTGACCCCAAACCTGACCTTAAATCCAACCCCAACCCTAAATCCAATCCAGATCCCAAATCCAACCCTGACCCCAAACCTGACCTTAAATCCAACCCCAACCCTAAATCCAATCCAGATCCCAAATCCAACCCTGACCCCAAACCTGACCTTAAATCCAACCCCAACCCTAAATCCAATCCAGATCCCAAATCCAACCCCGACCCCAACCCCAACCCTAAATCCAATCCAGATCCCAAATCCAACTCCAACCCCAAACCTGACCCTAAATCCAACCCCGACCCTAAATCCAATCCAGATCCCAAATCCAAACCCGACCCCAAATCCAAACCCAAATCCAATCCAAATCCCAACCCCAAATCTAATCCCGACCCCAAAACTAACCCTGACCCGAAAGCTAATCCCAACCCCAAACCTGACTCCAAACACAACCCTGACCCCAAACCTGACCCTCAAACACAGTCCCAACCCCAAACCTGGCCCCACACTCAAATTCAAACCAGACCCCAAACCCAGCCCTGACCCCAAACCCAAACTTGATCCCAAACCAAGCCCTGACTCCAAACCCAAACCTAGACACAAACCCAGCCCTGACCCCCAACCCAGCCCCAATCCCAACCCCAAACCCAGCCCCAGCACTCACCTCCTGCTGGCGAGGAGAGGATCCCCTTCACCCGGAGATCCAGGGAATCCAGGGACACCTCCATGTACTCCATACTGTTCTCCTGGCCAGGGCCATCCCTGCTGCCCAGCGAGGCTTTGTAGGCTTCAGCACCTGGGTGGGGATGGGGGATTTACACAGACCCCGCAGGCAAAGCCACCCCGGGGCTGTGGGGCCTCATGCCCAGGCTCCCTGTGGGAACCAGGAGTGCACAGCACCCAGAATGTGCCAACACCACACCTGGGCATGGCCGGGCACTGGTGTGGTCACACTGAGCTTCCACCTCCACCCAGGCAGGGAAAAGGGAATGAATGAGGCGAGTTCCACCTCTGCAAGGGCACAAGGAAGGGATGAGGCAGGGCCTGAGCACCCTCCTGCCCCCGGCCTGCTGCACAGGGCTCAGGCACACGCTGGGCAGGCAGAGCCAACTGCACCCCAGGAGGAGGATGGGACAGGTGACATCCAGCTGAGCGGGAGGGGAAACACAAAAAAGTCAAATTCTGCCTCTAAGTGAACAGAGCTGCTGCTGGGAAGAGACTGTGGGAGAGTCCTCAGAGCCTGGGAGGAACTGACAGTGTCTTCACACTCCCTTGGCTTCACTTTCTCTCCCGGTTTGCTTCTGCCAGTCCAGCTGGGCCAAGAGAGTTTGGGTACCCTTGAAGACCAGCTCCCAGCTTTACCAAAGGGGCAGAAAACCAGTTTGCACCTGAACTGCAGGATTTGGTATTTGCTGTGACAGGGATCAAGGGTCCCTATGGCATCCTGGGAGGAAGAGGAGTGAGCCAGGTGAGAGACAGAGCCCAGGCACAGAGCAGGGGCTGAAAAATGGTCAATTCACTCACAAGTACCAAAAAGCTGCTGATACAAAAATGATCTCTTTGCATTGAATTAGCAAACCCAGAAGAATAAAAATAAACCCTTTGGTGGCAGTGGATGTATGAAACCTTGGCAATGAGGCTGAAGGCACGACTGCACTATCCACCTTCTCTCTCCCACGTTGTTACCTTTCCCAAAGCAGCAGCATCACATCCAGCCTGCACTTCTGCCTCTCCTCACCTCTCACTGAAGCCCTCTTTGGTGCCCAGTGACTCAGGACAAACAAGAGGGATCCCCTTACAATGCCCACACTTGAGATGGGCCCGAGGCAGCTTCTTCCAAACGTGGCTCTTCCACAAGGAGCAAAGCCAAGCTGCACATTCCATCCCACTGCACAAGCACCCACACAAAAGCAATGCAGCACCATTCCAGTGTGGTTCTTTCTTTTCCTCCTGCATCTAAACATGCTCCCTTGAGCTCATGGGACAGGAGTCCACATGGACACATCACACAGGGACACCTCCCACTGTCCCAGGCTGCTCCCAGCCCCAATGTCCACCCTGGCCTTGGACACTGCCAGGGATCCAAGGGCAGCCACAGCTGCTCTGGGCACCCTGGGCCAGGGCCTGCCCACCCTGCCAGGGAACAATTTTTCCTGTATAGATAACACCCATTTCCCATCTTTCAGCATGAAGCCATTCCCCCTTGTCCTGTCACTATCTCCCCATATAAAATTCCTCTTTCTCCTATTTCTAAGCTCCATGAGGCCTTTTTTTGGATACTCTAAAATGAAAGGATTCATTAACAATATAAAATTCCTCCAGCATTCCAAGGACAAATCCATGTGTTCTGCTGTTACAGTGACACCAGCAGCTCCTGCCAGTGAGGGGCAAGTTCACAGCCTGGCTTAGCACACAGCCCAACCTCGGGAAGGCAGAGAGAGTCCTGCAGACTTACAGACCTCAGGTCCATCCCCCTGCACCTGGAAGGCTCACTGGGGTGGAATTCAGGATCAAAACCCCATTAATTACCTAGCACACCGCCTTGTTTCTTTTTATTCCTCCGCCTCCTCTTGCGGGTGGGTTTCAGCCATGGACTGTCTGTCTTCCCTTTCCTCTTCAGCAGCTTCTTCTTGACACTGGACTCCGAGCTCTGAAGAACCAGAGAGGCCATGTGCACGTCAGGCATGGTGGCACCAGGGTCCCTTTGTGCCCTCACCCAGCTTGAGTTGTGTGAGAAGGACCAGGGGTTTGAAACCAAGGGGTGCTAAGATGCCTTTATAGCACTGAAAAGGAAACTCAGGCACACGTGTGGGTGGATTTCCTGTCAGTTCAGCAGGGCAGGCTGCACTTTCTCTTCTATGGAGGCTCTCACACCACGCTCATGAGCAGCACTGCAAGTGGGCAGGCACATGCACACTTCCAGCTTCTCCCAAAAAACAACTGTACAATCACAGAATATCCTGAGCTGGGAGGGACCCACAAAGACCACCAAGTCCAGGTCCTGGCCCTGCACAAACACCCCACCCTCTGCCTCAGAGGGTGATTCTTGAACTTGTGATTGGGTGATTCCCAATGATTCTTGAATTCTGGCAGTTGGGTTTTCAAACTAAAATACTTATATTTCTCCACAAAAAAACCCACTTTGCACTTGAAGAGCCACCTGGCAGGGCTGGAGTGGACCCAGGGGAACTGAACTCTACAGCAGCAGAGCAGTCCCCTCCCTGAGCCAGGCACAGACCAGTCATGCAGCAAATACTCAGCCACATGTATGAATTTCAGCAGGCTTCGAGTTTTGGTTTAAAAAAAAATTCAGTTGTCTGGGGTGGGGTTTCAAAGTCAACATCAAAACAGGAATCAGGCACCCCAACCCTGCCAGGCTTTAATGCATCAATCATAAAATTCATGTTCAGACTGAAACTGTCGGCTCCTGATGCTTATCCAGCTGCCAGCAAAGCCTTGGAAAAACCTCCTGGTGCCACTACCAGCAGCTGGATCAGGCCCCACCTCCACAGGCAGCTGTGCCAGGCCCTGCTCTCCCAGTGACAGAACACGTGGAGCTCAGGCCTGGCTCCCCAGGGTGTCTGTGCTGCCCAAAATCCCTGAGTGTGGGCTCAGCACGTGGCTTTAGCCCAGCTGCTCGTGGGAGAGAGGTTTGTGTGTGAGCCAGTCAGCTCTGGGAGCTGAGTGACTCAGCAGAGCTCAGACCTCTGCCCAGGACGTGGAGATCCCACCTGGGAGCTTGGATGTGAGTCCCAGCCCAAGCCTTGCTGTGGGCTAACACTACAGAGTGGCCTCAGCTACCCAAACCAGGGCCAGGCTGCACAGCCCCTGCTCCTCCCGGGCTCCTGGAGTGTCAGAGCATGGGGAACAAGACCCTAAAGAGCTGCAGTGATTCCCTTGATGTGTTCTGTGTGCATGATGCTACCTTCTGCTCAAATCATCACAAATTTTCTCAAGGTGACTGAAGAGTTGGGGTGCCTTAAATGCTTTCTACAGAGGCTGTAGAAAGACAGTTTTTAAGGAAAGGGGAGGGGAGCAGACAGAGCTAATCAACGAACAATTTAAATCAAAAAATCATCAGGTTCTCTTCACCAACCATCTAAAAATAAAAAGTAGAAATCCCCAGCAGCTGCTGAAAGTCTTGACCTGGTGCTGTAGGACCAAGGTCCCAGGGAGAGTGTCTGTCTGTCTGAGTGCTATTTGCCTCCCTGGTAAGAGGTGCTCATCAGGAACAGTGAATTGGGGCTGTGGGCTGGGACAATGGACCTGGGAACAATCCCACCCCAGCAGAACTTCAGGTTGGTGAGAAACCTTTGCTGGCTCCTGCCAACTGTGCATCTGAGGAACTCAAGCACCCTTAAACACCTCTGCTAACATTCAAATGATTAAAAGCAGTCAACACCTTGTTGAAAACAACAAAAGCCCATTAGTTAGCATCAGAAAGCAATTAATTGTGCTAGGGATCAGGGTTAAGCACCTTGTGGAAAACAATACTCCGTGTGTGGGTGGTTTCAGAGAATGAGTTTTGTAAAGGAGACTTGAAACTGCACCGCTTTGGCTTTGCTCTCTCTCTCTCTCTTTCTGGCAGCAGTGCAAAGGGGAAAAATTATTATCAACAGGCCACGGGTCGAAAAACACATTTAGCAGCCCAGCTTACCAAGTCAGACTCGTCTCCATCCTCTTCCTCCTCCCCAGATTCTACAGACTCTTGTTCTTCCTCAGACTCACCATCATCGATCTGCAGCCACCATTTGCCCAAGAACAGAAAGGGTCAGTCAGGTGGGGTCTCCCAAAACTGAGCACCCAGATGATCCCAGCCGAGCATCCCCCAGCACCCTGCTGTGCCCCCCACATATCAGAGCACTCCCCAGCCCCAACCTGCACATGCACTGAGATCAGGGAGTTCCAATCACATCGTGAAACATCCGTGGGGATGGTAGAGGGAGAAAACAAAAAAAATTCGACTCCAAAATAAAGTTTTCCAACTAAATTTCAAGTTCTTTGATAAGCCCAAACCAGCCTCATGCCTGTGCTGTATATCAAAATTTGGGGAAAAAAAGCAACTAGATTATTTTCATGCTTTTCCAAGCAAGATTGGGAAGATGCCTCGTATTGGTTCAGGGAATCCCAGAACTACACGTGGTGGGGGTTCTGCAGAGTGGATCCCAGAACTGAGTAGGGCTGGAACTGGGGGGGAGGTGAGGAGACCCTCACAGGTGCAACAGGAAGCAGGAAATGGTCACCAAAGAGCCTCCCTACCATTGCTGATCCTTCTGCCAGCAGGTGAAAGAAACCCTAGAATTGCTTCAATCCATGCCCCTCCCATCCCTGATCCCCCAGCAGGTCCCATCCTGCTCCCCAGGCCCTGCAGGGCACAGGACTCACCTTCCTGGCGTTGTCTGCGTCGGACGCGCTGTCCTTGCAGGTCCTGCTGTCATCCATAGGGAACATGGCCACCTGATCTGCTCCATGATCATCCTCCTCTTCCAACTCATCCGAGTCCTCCTCTTCAGAGTCCACATCAATGCTTTCCCCGTTCACATGAGGGCTGCCATCCCCCAGGTCCTTGTCACTCTGCAGGTTGTCCAAGCACACGAGACACAAAGACAACCTCAATTCCTGGGACAGGGCAGCTGGATCCATCCCAGCTTCTCCTCTGTGCTTGGAGCTCTAAAGCTGGCTCTGTGTCCCTCCAGAGCTCCTGCCATGTGTCACCTCGCCCTGTTGGACCTGGGGACTGCAAGGAGTCACTCCAGACTCCCACGGTGTCACAGGGCATTAGGGGAGGAGAACCCCATTCCAACATGGAGGGGCAGCTCCACCAGGCATGCAGGAAAGTTTCTAGGGAATGGAAAGGGAAGTTATATCACATTGGGACCTTCATATCACTCCTTGAAATCCTAGCGCTGTGCTCCTTGAATTCTAAGACCAAAACTTCAGGGCATACATCACAGAAAAAGCAGAATTTAATCAGGAGTGAGTCCATGTCTGAACTTTTATAAGTAACCAAGTGTTTTTCTGTACAGCCTCAAGCAGAAACATGAGACCTTGAGGATCGAAACAAAATGAGGCATGCTTGAAATCTCTCCAGTTGCCCAGGATTCACAGGACAGAAGAGGAACATTCATTGGAAAAAGTTTGTTTAGGAGCTGGTATCTGAACAGCCACTCTGGAACAGTCATTCCCAAAGCAGCAAGGCTGCTCTGGGCAGGAAGCTGCTGCCAGAGAGAAGATGGAGACTCAGAAGGGAAAATGTTGACCTCAACAAGCCAGCACATCCCTGCACCTCCACATGGGTTTGGTGTCCAAAAAAAGGGACATGTAAGTGACAACAAACACGTGCAGTGGGCTCAGTGCTGCCCTTACCTTGGCACCCACAGAGGAATGAGTTATGCTCTTAAACATCTCAATCATTGTTCTCTGTTTTAACACTTTGGTCTTTTTCTTGGGAACCAGGCTATAGGTTCCCATTCTCCGTTTTTTCTTCCGAGATACTGCAGCAGCTGGAAAAGAGAAGCAGAAGGAACCCAAAGTTTGCTCAGGAATGAAAAGAAGGGATAGAGAGTAGGGGCTGCACTGGAGAGGGACTTTGGACAAAGGCCTGGAGTGGCAGGACACAGGGAGTGGCTCCCACTGCCAGAGAGCAGCAATGGATGGGAGATTGGGCAGGAATTGTTCCCTGTGAGGGTGGGCAGGCCCTGGCACAGGGTGCCCAGAGCAGCTGTGGCGGCCCCTGGATCCCTGGCAGTGTCCCAGGCCAGGCTGGACATTGGGGCTGGGAGCACCCTGGGACAGTGGGAGGTGTCCCTGCCATGGCAGGGGGGGGATGGGATCTGAAAGGTCCCTTCCAACCCAAACCTGTGATTCTGTGAAATCACACCCAAGGGCACAACCTGAGAAAATGTCTCACTCCAACTGATTTATTTACAAGTCAAGCAGAAGATGACACACGTGGATGTGCAGACACACAAACAGCTTCCCAAACTCTGAGTGCCCTCTGCACACTCCTGGCCCCTCCCTCAGCACACACAGCATCAAATCCTTAATTTATCCTGCACTTGGCAATGCTGCTGATGTTGTAGGAGGCTGAATGGAATCCAATTGCTCAAATTGAGACTGCAAGGCCAACAATACCTACTGACAATGGAAGCAATCTGACAATAACTGAAGAATACACAGGGAAAAGGCACCTTGCATAGAGAGCTGTTTGCCATTTAACCTCATTTCACACCTACTATGGAAGTCTGTTTGATTCCTTTCACTGTTTTGATTGGGTCTTAATTTGTTAAGTCTCCCTCTTGGCCTTCTAATCAAACCAGACATCACAGCTCCCTGCCTGCTGCTGTCTTTGGTGACTGCACAGCAGAAGGATGCTCTTTTAGGAACAGCCAGCTTCAGCACCACTGTTCTTGTTTGCACTTGCACAACCTGTTCCTTGGAAGCATTTCTTCATCTTCCATGGTAATGAAATTTCACCAGAATTTATGAAGAGACCGCTAAAAAATTCTGTGAACCCAATTAATTTTATTTCTAAAGCTGTAATTCTTGGTAAGCAGCTGTGGAGATATTCAAAGCCCTACAGAATTGATAGAAACCTCTTCAGAACATGCCAGATGAAAAAGGGATCAAAGTGCCTCCTCCAAGAAAAGCTTTCAGCAGAGGCAGGGAAGGCAACCCTGGAGGAGACTGAGTGGCAAAAAGGTGCTGCCAGAGGTTTGAATCCTTGTTAACCTCCCTGTCAGCCTCACACACAGGTTGGGGAGGTGGGAGCTGCTCAGGATTCCAACATTCCAACCCTTCCCTTTGTACCTGTCTGCGACTTGGTGGTGGCCACATAGCTCTGGTTCTGAGGTAGTGACTGGTGAAGGCCCGGGAGAGAGGGCAACGACAACGGCTTCACAAAGTCCAGCATGTTCTCAAACTCCTTCTCCTTGGATTCCTTCTGATCTCTGCTGTCTCTCCCATCTTTGGGGTCTTTACTTGCATGCTGCAAAACAAAAGGCAGTTAAACTGAGTTTCTGCATTGAATAAGTAATTCTCAAAAAGTAGGAGATTAATTTAATTCCTCTCTCTTGACCAAAAACACTTCCAATCTGAAGGCAGGACCACATTCCCAGCAGGAGCACACAGCCCCTCCTCCAGCACGTTGGGGGGCTTTGCCTAAACACTGCCAGGCTGGCTGAGGTGACTCTGTCCCAGGCTGGAGGCTGTGCAGGTGACAGGTGACCCTGCAGAGGTCATGCCAAGGAGCACACCCTGCTTACACAGCTCTGGGTGGCTCTGGAGAAGAGGAACCAAAGCACCTATTCCCAGGAACACTCCCTGAGCGTGGCTGTCACCCCAAGCACACTCAGCAACACTCCTGCAGAGCTGTTCTAGAGGAGCAGGCAGCAAAGGAAAGGGATCTCTCCTTTTGGACAGCATGTGAGCCTCAGCAAATGCTCCCTGCTCACCCAGCACACAACAAACACAGCCAAAGAAGCTCTTTCCTTGACATTGAGGTGCAGCTACAGAGAGCTCTCCAAGCTTCCCTAAACACACGTATTCCCACTCCAGCTGCTGCCATTCCAAACTCCAGGCAGGCTCCAGGCTCCTACTGCAAACCAAGGGGATTTTGTAGCTGCTCCTGCAGCCCCTCCCAGGCACCACAGCCGCTCACAGCTGCTCTGATTTGAGCTTGTACCCAATACAAAGCCAAATCCTGCACCTCTGGTGATGAAAGAAGGGTTCCTACAGCTCCACAGAGAATCATTTAGGTTGGACAAGACCTTTAACCCAGCAGTGCCAAGTTCACCACTCAGCCATGTCCCTGAGTGCCATTTCTCAGCTTTTGATGTTACTTCAATGTTTTCCTCCTCTAATTTAGGAAACAAGCCCCTTCCTGAGTGTCTAACTCCACTTTATGTACCCTAAAAGCCTCAGACAGGGAGGTGCAGACTGTGTTTGTATTTCCTTTTTCCATCTGTGCTTATTCTTTAACCAGTCATGGCTTGGTTTAATGGTGCTTTTATTCCTGTGCCTTTTGTGACAAAGTGTGGCAAAGGGAAGTCAAGGTCAGGGCAAGGCCCCTCAGTCCAGTTCACTGAAACCCTTTGCTGCTACAGCCCAGCAAGGAGGTGCCTGGTGAGAAAAGGAAACACATGGAGGAACATGAAACAAAGTCCCTGCTTGTCCTTCTCTCCCACAGTGTCAACAGACACTGGGGTGAAAGCTGCCTCTGCTGTGACATTTTATACTGGATTTGCCCTCTGATTTATCCCACTGCATCCAGCTGGTACAGCAGGCAGCTCTGGCAGAGCTGCTCCAGCAAAACAAGAGCACAGGCAGCAGAACACAAGGAAAAGCTGGGAGAATTTGGATTGCTCAGCCTGGAAAAGAGAAGGCTCTGGGGAGACCCCATTGGGGCATTCCAGTACCTGAAGGAGCTACAGGAGAGAGAGAGACTCTTCCCAAGGGCACAGAGTGTCAGGACAAGGGGGCATGGCTTCCCACTGCCAGGGGCAGGGTGAGATGGCATTGCAACTCTGGGCACAGAGGATTTCAGACTTTCTGTGCTGACAGGGAATAATCCTCAAAGATACACGGCACTTGACCTGAGGCCTTGGGAAAGGCTTCCAAGACTGAGTGACAGCACCGAGTCTGTGAGGGTGTAGTCAAAGAGAAGTGTGTTATATCACAGAGTGAGAAATTTAAAATTTAAAGTAGTAGGTTAAAATAATATATATGTAACAAGATGGAGGGTTTAGTTAGAAGTTAAAATAAATTAATTAACATCTCACAATTGAGCAGTTTAAGCTTAAAAGATCTTAAAAACTTTGCTCCATTCTCCACTTTTACCTTGTTAACTTAGCATATAAAAACACTCACAGTGGTCAGGGAAGCTGTAACTGAGATAAAAAAGAATAAACATCCAAATCCAAACACAAATTCTGTCTCTCTCACTTTTAATCCTGATCCTGAAAAGAAAAACCTAAATAAGCAAAGAAGTTTATCACAAGATGGGATATTGGGCAGGAATTGTGCCCTGGCAGGGTGGGCAGGCCCTGGCACAGGGTGCCCCGAGCAGCTGTGGCTGCCCCTGGATCCCTGGCAGTGCCCAAGGCCAGGCTGGACATTGGGGTTGGGAGCAGCCTGGGACAGTGCGAGGTGTCCCTGCCATGGCTGGGGTGGCACTGGATGGGCTTTAAGGTCCCCCCCAACCCAAACCTTCCACAATTCTAAGGTTTAAGTGCTGCTCCACTTGCAGAACTCTTCTTAAGGGACTTGTGGAGCAACAGCTGAAAAACCCAAACAGCAAGAGGAAGGCAGGTGGAAGCAAGGCTGGAAGGGAAGGCAGGAAGCACTGGAAGCCCTGAGGCCCAGACAGGCACCCCCAGGCACAGCTCCCAGCAGGGTGACCTTGGGGACAAACTGGGAAGAGGCTGCCTCCCCTCATTAGGCTGTGCCACGTGTGTGGTGCTGGCAGGGCCAGGCCCAGCAGAGCTCTAATGATAATCAGAAATGACCCAGAGCAAAAGGCCATCAAAGTGCCAATGATTCCTGCATCAAGCCCATAACTTATGGCTCAATTGCCAGAGCTTTTCTAAAAGGGCAGCAAGTCTTGGATTAACGATTTCAAAGACAAATCCACCATAGCCTTTGATATGTTGTTGCAATGCTTAATTGCTCTCACTGTCAAATAATTAAATGCATTATGCTTTTGCAACTAAATTAAAAAGCCCTGTCTCATCAAGACCTCTAAGTCCCAGGAGATACTTATGGACTATGACCAACTTCTTTTTTTTTCTAACTTTTCTTCAATAATTTTAATAGAACGAGCAAATTAAGTGGCCTTATGATCATTTTCTGGACCTTGGATCACTCCTGAGTCTGCTCCCAGTTGTTCTACCCCTTAAAAAATGCACGTCAGGAGTGCAGGGCACAGGATGCCAAGAATAGTCTCAACAATACTATTTATACCTCTGAAAAGTCCTGAGTTTATAAATCTAAAGGTTAACAGTAACTCTTGGCTACACAATTATTCTGAGAATTCCCAAGTCCCCTGAAATAACCAATGCTTTCCATTTCTAACTTAAAATTAGAAAAAATGAGCTTGGGACAGGCAGATGTGACACCAGTGTAAACAAGGGCTGCATTTTGTGTCCCTTAAGTGCAGGTTTTTGCAACTGGTCTCTGATAAAAGCTGCTGTTACTCCCAAACACCAGGAATTCACACTCAGGCCATGCCAAGCTGTTTGGAAGAAGACAATCCAATTTTGAAATTAAAAAGTATTATGTTATTAGCTTGGGGTTTGTCTCTCCCTCTGTAATTACAACACAGAAATAAATTTAAAATCTTCAATGGGCTGCACGACAACTGCTACATGTGACTTTTTCATGGCAATTCTGCTAAAAGTTTTTTTTAAATCAAATGAAGTCTTGTGAGATAAAGATTTACTTGGAGGCATATGCAGCAATGGTCAAAAACAAGAATTCCCAGAAAGGGATGAAGATATCTCTCATGTGTATATAAATATTACATCTAAGGATTGTAATAAAAAGGATCAGCACAAATTTTTAAGTCAGTTTTCTCACCACCTTTCCTGGTCCTCAGCTATATAAACCAGTTCTATCTTTGCTGTTCTTATTAAACAGGTTTTATCCACAGTTTGAGAGCAGTACTGAGAGCAGAATCCCCTGCAAAGTGAACTCCAGAATGCAGTCTGAGCTCCCTGTGGTCACATGTTGTGGGCCACTGGAGGCCAAGGAAGGACTAAAAATGAGAGAGAAAAAGAAACTGCAACACCAGCATCTTCATTTCTTGCAGTTTCTCATGTGGTATCAGCTCATCCTATGCAAAAGACTGTAAAGGCACAACTTCATGTAGGGAATAGTGAAGAAGGTGGGCAGATATTCCAACATTTCTAGCAATGCTTGTGCCTGGAAACAGCAAAAATGGGGCCACCACTATGTCCAACCCCACTGGGAGAAATACAGCCAAGAAAACTGCTTAGACTGGGGCAAGAACACAATATTTTATGTGTTTACAAAAATAAAACTCAAGTGCTGTCTACATTTTAATGGGATTGCCCACGTTTCTATCATCAGCACAGAAGTCCCCAACAGCAGCAGGGGGAAGTTATTAAAATGGCAAAAGACACAATATCCTCAGTTGTCTGATTTTTTTTTTCCTGAAAGCAAAACTACAGAACAAACCAACCTCAGTAACAGACCCCCGTGGCTCTGTGAACTCCACGTGGCATTTTCCCCACTGCCCAGCATTAAATTTCCATCACTCAAACCAGCAAGCTGGGAGAGAAACCAGAGTGTTGGTGGAAGGACACAGCACAGGTCCTGCCTGGGAGCAGGGCAGCTCTGAGAGCACTGCAGAAGGGCTCTCAGTGCCTGAAACCACCTCAGGCTTGGATTATGCACTCCCTTAACTCCCAGCTTTGCAGGACGTTCATGTCCAGCACACAGCGAGCTGGGCAGGAGGAGTGAGCTGCCCAGCACTGCCATCAGAACAGGGCAGCTGCCAGGCAGCAGCTCTGCCTCTCCATCCATCAGGGACAGGGTCAGGAGATTGGTACCAAGGCACTGCTTTGAAGAGCACAAAGCAGCAGCTCCCAGGGGGATCTGCCTCTAACAACTGGTGAGTCGTGGTTAAGCAAGAAATATCAGTCTGCTATAAAAAATTGATCACAGGCAGATGATAGTGCCTGGAGGAGCTGTAGTGGGGCTGCTCTGCCTTTTCTCTGCTGCTGCAGGATTGGGGTTTTCACCACTAAATTTCAGGAGCCTGATCAAGCCTTACCTTGGAGCAACCAATCTGCAAGGCTTTGGTCTTAAGTCTAGATCAGACCAGCTGCAAGGCTGAGCCACCTTTCATCTGCTGATTAAAATGTGCCCATTAGAGGGGGGATTCCATTGTGAATTGATTCCAATTGCACTGATCTGACTGCAGTCACACATCTACATAAAAACATGATTTAGGCAGCCAGGTAGGCTGAGCTTAAGTGCAGATGTGGCCCCAAACATGCACTCAATGTGTTTCTGAGGCAGAGCACTCAGGGGTGTGGATCTCATCCCTGTCCCCTCCTGCACCAAGCTGCTCCAAGGCAAGGGAGTGTCACACATGAGTGAAAACGAAACAGGGGAGCCCAAGGCAGATGTGCCACCAGGGCTCCTGACACAAACAAAGCCCTGTGCTGTGGCCAGGGCCGTTACTTCTGTGGGCTGTGGTCAGAGCTGGGGCAGCACCTCCAGCCAGCACGGCCGCCTCAGCAGCACCAGCACAACCAGTTCAGTATCAAATTAACTCTACTGCACAAGAGCCTTCATTCTCAGTTCCCTCTGCAGCAACCCCTCTGCTTGAGGAGCCCATCACTCCTGAAGGAGATTTCCCATCAGGGAAGATGGGGAAGGGTCTGGAGGGGCCCGTGAGGAGCAGCTGGGGGCACTGGGATTGTTCAGCTGGGGGCACTGGGATTGTTCAGCTGGGGGCACTGGGATTGTTCAGCTGCAGCAGCCTGAGGGCAGAGCTCCCCGGGGGCTGCAGCTCCTCCCGAGGGGCAGCTCCCATCTCTGCTCTGGGCCAGGGACAGCACCCAGGGAACGGCTGGAGCTGGGCCAGGGCAGGCTCAGGCTGGAGCTCAGGGCAAGGCTCTTCCCCCAGAGGGTGCTGGCACTGCCCAGGCTGCCCAGGGAATGGGCACGGCCCCGAGGCTGCCAGAGCTCCAGGAGCCTTTGGACAGCGCTGCCAGGGATGCCCAGGGTGGGATTTTGGGGGGTCTGTGCAGGGACAGGGGCTGGGCTGGGTCATCCTGGGGGTCTCTTCCAGCTCAGGAGATTCTGTGATTCCATGATTTTTAACTCTGCCCAAGTTCACACACACAGATTTCACTCTTTTAGTCCAGTGGAGCACACCTGGATACCCCTCTGGAGAGAGTCCTGGAGGGACCTTCTGAGTCCTCCCCAAGGACACAATATCCCCATTATCATCACCCCCATTAGGCTCTGCCCTTTTGCTTTGTGTTTTCTGCACACGGGAGGGTCAGAGCTTGCTGAGCAATCCCAGACCCCTGCAATGCCCTGGCTGTCACCTGCCTGGCCCCAAGAGATGGGCACAGAGTGTTCTCTAGGCCAGAGGCTCCTCAGAGCAGCCCCAGTCCAGGTAAGCACAGCAGCACCTGTGTGCACACACAGGAGGCAGTTTAAAAGCTCTGGGATCAGGTATTTAATGGCAATGCTACTGAAGGGAATAGTTTGATGAATATTGGTAGAAAGACCAACATAAGCAAAGCTTCTGCTGCTTCAAGCTCTTCCTCCCTGCCCACATTGTCTCCCGAGTTAAACTGGCATCTGGCATTTTGGGGACACACTGTGAATCAGGCCAAAACACTCATTTAAAGGATTTTTGCACTATTTCCTGATCCAGTCCTTTGCATAGCATAAAAAAATACCACCAGAGACACATACCCTAAACTCCAGCCTCGTGGTCACCAAGGAAAGGAAACACAACTTGGGATTCCCAGTTCATCCATCTGCTCCTCCTGTCTCCAGAGGTAACCCTGGAATGCTCTCACACCTTTATCACCCTTTATCCCTTATGTTTTACTGGAGTTAAGCTCAGAAACTGTGGTTCCCAGGCAGGAGGGGCCTTCTCCAAGCACAGGACACACACACAGACACACATTTGCCTTTCAGTCTGCTGCCTGGACCTGGAAACTTTTGGGTTCTTAACAGGGCTGTAAAATGGGTTAGGAGTGAAAGAAAGATGCTTCCAAAAGAGCAGTGCTTGTGTTACTGCTCTGTTCAGAAGGGGAGCAGAAATGATGCTGTCAACAACTCTTCTGAGGTCTCTGTTCAAAAACCACCTTAACATGCGACAACACCAATTAAAATTGTCACCTGTTTCAGATTCAGCTTCGATCCCAATTCAGGAAGCAACTCCTAAACAGAGAAAAAGCTGGTTAAATTGGTGAGAAAATTCTGTTCTTCCTTTCAGAGACCAATTCACATGTGCAGGAAAAGGCTACCAAGGTCCCTTGACAGTTATTGGATTACAGAAAACAATTTTTTGGCCCCAGTGGGTTTCTGCAGGAGCCAGGGGGAACAAATGTTCACACTTTGCAGGCAGCAAAATACCTTCCTCCCCTCCTCCTCCCAGGGAGAACAGTTCTGCAAGAACAGTTTCACCAAGAAAACAACAATGCCCTAAAAACTACTGCGTCCTGTAATATCAGCTGCTGGGTTATTCCCACAATTTATTTCCTGGGATACAGCACCTGATTTCATGGAGGCTTTGAAGGGGAAAAGGTGTGAAGGTTGGTGCAGGAAAAGCTCCTGAGCTAAGGAGCCTCCTCTAAGCAGCTCAACAAAGTAATAATCAGGAGAGAAAAATGACAGCTAGCAAGGACTCTGCTGCTCCAAAGAAAATAGCGTGTAAATTCCAGAGACAATGGGGAAAAATTAGGTAATAATTATCAGGAAGGCTGAACACAACAGATGTTTTATTGTCTTGCAGAACTGAGATCAAATCTTGGGTTCCCATTCAGCTGCAGAGGCTTGAGGGGAGAACATGGGAACAGCCTCTTCTCATCACCCTTCCTGGGAATGTTGCTTTTCTCCCTATTTTAAGCCCAAGGCAAATGGCCAGAGGAGCTAAGGACAGGCTCTGTACTTTCTAGAGCAGCCCAACAAGTGCAGGCTTTGGCTTTTTGAAGCTGCTTTTGTCGTGTGAGCAGAAAAGGATCACCAGCAGCATCCCAGTGAGCTGCATCCCAGCACTCCTGGACACCACAAGCCACCTCCCAGAGACAAACCTTGAAGCCCAAGGGGCTGAATATAAATATTCTTCTGATGTATCATAAAATATGAATGAGGGAAACACTCCCTCCCAACCTAGCAGTCTCCTTTTAGGAGGGAATTGCCTCTTTCAGTTGCTCAGCCCCACAGGATCTCTGTCTGTGTTAAATCCCACAAGGGGCTGGGGGTTTGCCCGCCCTAATTCCAGTGCACAGCCAGGGGCTGGAGGCAGTTTGAGCTGCAAAGCCTTCCCTGGGGAGGAGACATCCTCATGGGAGACTGATGGCAGCTGGGTTTCCCTGTGCAAGCCAGGAAACACAGGGGGTGAGAGCAGAGTTCAAACAGAGCCAGGGTAAGGCACAGGGGCAGTGGGTGCTGAGGGGGGCTGGCTGGAAACCCTGGCCTGCTGTGGCTTCTGCCCCTCTCCCCAGCCTGGTGCCCACAGTTGTGATCCTGCCGTGCTCTTTGGACTCCCAGCTGCTTCCTGAGGCACAGGTGGTGCCACAGCCAAGGGACCTGTCCCCACCTGGGGCTGGCAAGGTGCCACCCCTCTCCTTTCCCTTGCTTTCTCTCTTTCCCTGCTCCAGACCACAGGGCTTCCCAGCTTTGAGCCCTTCACACCTCAGCACTGCTGTGCTGGGATGAGAGGGACACCTGAGGGCCCCTCTGGATCTGCAGGATCACAGCACCAGTGCATTGCACTGACCATGACAAAGCTGCAGCAGCTTCCATGCATTTCTGGGCATGACTCCCATGGCTAATCCTTTCCTTGACCTAAAGGCCAGTCTCCCTCCACCCTCAGACACTGCACAGTGAGAGGATCACTGTGGTCATGTAAAACATCACAGGGATGAAAAACAACTGCTTATGGTGGAGATCTGCCTGTTGCAGGATCTATTCCCTACCTCTCGCAAAGAACCAAAAAAATAACCAAACTTGGCCCATGACAAAGAAAGGCCCATTTCTGTCCTCTCCACTAAGACATGAATGCATCAAATGACA
>VYXF01001807.1:59617-74614 GCA_013397295.1 Polioptila caerulea | reverse complement strand
AAAAAAAAAAAAAAGGCAGGGCTCTGCTTCATTAAGTGATGGTAAATTCACCTCTAAGGATTCTGGAGAGAACATTTCCCAATGACATGGAGAGAAAACATCATCTGTTTCAGCCCTATAATGATTCCTACAGCAATGCAATCAAGCTGCCTCACAGATCAGCTCCTTGACAGCTTCCCAGCTTAGGAGGAGCCTCAAGTTTACATGCTATGCTTAATTTCCTTTGAATTGACCTTAGAAAAAATCTAATTTGTTTCACAAGCAGCTCTGGATGTCAGCAGAGGCTGATGAGCAATAGAGCCATGAGAGAAAGGCCATTTAGTGTCTCACATAGATCTGTTGGAGAAGGCAATTGATCAATTATATATTTAGAAACACACTGGGGGACAGGAGCTGGTGGTGGCCATGTGACCATCTATTTTAACACCTCTGTCTGTAGGAAGAGAAAAAACTAAAATAAATAAATAGATAGATAAATACATAGATATATATATATAAATTTTAAAAAATGGAACAAAATCCGATCCACTCAGCGGGCAAGCTCTGAGCACCACGTGCTGCCATGCAGCCAGGTATCACTCACACCCCCAGAGAAAGGCAAGAGCAGGCCCAGCTCTGTGCTGGGCAGGTACATTACCAGGCTGGGGGTGGGTTTAGGCATTGTCTTCCGTGCTCGGTGCACCTTGACTTCAGCGTTAGCAGCGGGGGCTTTTTTAGCATCCGTGTCCTTACTGCCCTCCCCGAGCTTGCCTGGCATGGTGCCTTGGAGCTGGGCAAAGGAGCCCACAGTCCTGCCCTTCCCTGCTCCTCCAGGCAGGGTTTTTGCAGCGTGGCCAGTGAGAGAAGCAAAGCTGGTAGTCCTTAGAGGCTGCTCCTGTGCCATCTGCTTGGTCAGGATGTATCCATTGCTCCCTGTGACTGAAGTCTGTGTGAAGTCAGTTGCTTTCAGGTGGTTTTGCTTGCCAGGCTCGCCGTCCCGCTCCGAAATGCCGTTTTCTGCTATCCTATTTAATTTAGTAGTAGAGTCCTGCTGGCTCACTTTCGTGTTGTCCTGAGTGTTTTTCGCTGGGTTTGGGTGGCCCCCACCCTCGCTGTGCTCACAGGAACCGTTGGTTTCACCATCTACTGCCATTTTTGGTTCCCCCACTTGCTTTTCTGTAGCGCTTTCATCTGCAGCCATGGCATTAAACCCTGGAGGGAGAGGGAGGAAAGGGAGGAAGAGAGGAGAAAAGGGTCACAAATGGTGTTGAAAATCCCAAGGGAAGCGACAGCTACTCACAGTGCAAGAGCAACCCTCTCCTCCAGCACCCTGCCTGATGTAAATCCCAGAATCCCAGAATATTTAGGATTGGGAAAGACCTTCAAGATCATCCAACCATGCAGAAACCATCACCACCACAACTAAAGCACAGCACTGAGTGTCAGGTTGTTCCCTCACCCACCTGCCTGGCCCTCCTGGATCCTCACACGGTGAATTTGGGGTGGGTGGCCCAGGTGACAGCAGTGCTCTTAGTCCCACTTGCCTCAGCTGCAGATGTGGCCATTTATTCCCAACAATGGATTTTTCAAGGTAAATATTATCTCTGCCTTTTCCAATAACTGCATTTATTGGACCATATGTCAACACCTCACCTGGCAAACAAAACTCTGCCCCATCTTGCATCCGGATCTCTGGCAAAGCCCTTCCCAAAGCCAGTCTGACACAGAAAAGCTTTGCTGGAAGGGCTGTCCCAGTGAGTTCATGTGGCACACACAGCCCAGCAGCCAAATGTCCACATCAGGGCTCTGCTGCTACAGGGAGCATCACAAGGAGCAACTCCCTGGCTATCCCAGCTCTCCTGGGAATGTTGTTCAGTGGGAATTGGCTGTTTCAGCACGACACAGCACAACAGGACCAGGATTCATGGGGTCATTTCAGAGGTAACAGCAGGAGTAAACACAGAAGTGAAGTGTGGTAAATGCATTTCTAGACTAAAATAATTCTATGATTCAAATGCAGCAGGGTTTTTGCAGCCTGACAAAGCTCATATAAAACATTCCTTTTCCTTCCCTTCCAAACATTTCCCTGCTCCTCCATCATTTACTTTGTCCCATCAAAGATTTCAAATCCCAGCTGAAAAATATCTGACTATGAATGTCATGTACTTGCAGGAAAGTTTCTGACATGACAACCCAGCAGCTCCCCAGGCAACCAGGAGTGATAACAATTCTCTGGCACACTCAGTGCAATGATTACATCAACCTGCTGTTAGGGATTCCTTGGCTTGTTTTCCTTCCAGAGACCAGACAGTTATGGAAAGCAACACAAGAAGTACAGGGAGAGCTGTGTCAGAGCAGGGGGGATTGATTCAAACCAGCTCCCATCTAAGCAATTTTCACCTACAGGGTCCAAAGAGCCTGGAGTCACACTGAAGGAACAGCCAGACCCCTGGGTATCAGCACCTGATTTCACACTGCCCTCTTAGCACAAAAAGGCAAGGAAAACAACATTCTGACTCCCAGAATCAAGGCTGGAAAAACCTCCCAGCCCATTGAGTCCAACCTGGGACCAACCCTCACCTTGTCCCCAGCCCAGAGCACTGAGTGCCACATCCAGGTGTTCCTTGGACACCGCCGGGGATGGGGACTCCAAACCTCCCTGGGCAGCCCCTGCCAACGAAGAAATTCCTCCTGAGGTCCAACATGAGCCTCTCCTGGCATCCTGAGCCTCACCCTGAGGTTCCCTCTCCTCCTGTTCCTGTCCCCTGGGAGCAGAGCCCGATCCCCCCTGGCTGTCCCCTCCTGTCAGGAGCTGTGCAGAGCCACAAGGGCCCCCCTGAGCCTCCTTTGCTCCAGGCTGAGCCCCTTCCCAGCTCCCTCAGCCCCTCCTGGGGCTCCAGCCCCTTCCCNCCCTCAGCCCCTCCTGGGGCTCCAGCCCCTTCCCAGCTCCCTCAGCCTCTCCTGGGGCTCCAGCCCCTTCCCAGCTCCCTCAGCCCCTCCTGGGGCTCCAGCCCCTTCCCAGCTCCCTCAGCTGTTTCACAGATGTCTCTTCTGACCTGGCAAGAACCTGGTGCCAGGCTAATCCATGAAGGAGCACCAGGATCCTGGGATGACAAGTGCAGTGTGCCTGAGCTGACTGTGCAAAGCCCAGCTCCAAGCACAGGCAGCTCCTGCAAAGGTCAGCAGGGAGGAGACCCAGCACCACCCAGCTCACCAGAACAGCTTTTCCCAAAACCCATCCAAATTCTCTTTCCATTTCCATTGGGAAAAAAATAGATCTCCCCCTTTTTTTATCCTTTTTTAATGCATTTCTTAATCATGGAATCATAGAATATCCTGAGCTGGAAGGGACCCCCCAGGATGATCCAGCCCAGCCCTTGGCCCTGCACAGACCCCCCAAAATCCCACCCTGGGCATCCCTGGGATGTCCAAAGGCTCCTGGAGCTCTGGCAGCCTCGGGACCATGCCCATTCCATGGGCAGTGCCAGCACCCTCTGGGGGAAGAGCCTTGCCCTGATATTTAATATCTCCTTCTCACTGTGTTGACCTGAAAGATTTGGGTACAATTCGGGCCCAAACAGCACTGGCAGCTCTAGATCCTAAAAGTGATGTATTCCAGTATCTCAACCAACCTTATTATTCCCTAAACTTCCTGGGTTTTGGTGCCCAGCTGAGATTTAAAGACATTTCCAGCAAACTGAAAGCCTTCTTTGGCCTGGTCAGTACACGTGAATCACCCAAGCCATCCTCTGCCTGGACACATGGTCAGTGCTGAACTCACACCAGGCTCTGCCCAGTGGCTTCTCCAAGGTGTCCTGCAGCATCTGACCCCCCCAGCCTCAGACTGCCCATCAGTTACGAGGGGGACAGTCCCTCTGATGCTCCTGATTTCCAGCTGAAAGCCACAGATGTGGGGCACAAAGCATCCTTCCAGATGTATCTGGAAAGCCTCTGCAAACCCTGAGTGGTCACTCTGCCCTGGGGATCAGCTCTGGCCATTTTTCCTGGTGAGACACTGCACTGAGATCCATTCCCCCTAATTCCATGCAATCCAGCCTGGGATTGCCTCCCATGTGGGCTCTGCTGGCTCACAGCCTCCAGAGAGAGCTCCAAAACATCCAAAAATTGCTCCCCAGTGCTGTCTGGAGCACACAGAGACACAAACCTCACCTGCAGGAGCTGAGGGTTCTCCAAGCAGGATTCAAAGTTATCACCTCCACCTGCTCCCTCTCACACCACCCAGACCTCCCTGTGTGCAGAACGAGGCCCAAGGGTTTGTTTTTGATAGCAATAACTCCAGGAGAAGATTAAGTGTTCCTTCTTTCACTGTTTTATTTAACTTTGAAAAGCTGTGGGCAGAGGGAGCCACAACTATGCCTTTATTCTTTCAATTCTCGTTTCTCTTTCTGCATTCAGGGTCTTTAAAAGGCCATTTAAGCAATTATTGCAGCAAAGTCAGTGCCAGGAAAAAAGAAAAGAAAAGCAACAAAAAATAAGCTCGTTAACCACAGCTGGAGGTTTCTAGAGCTCAGCTTTAGGCACCTGGCTGAATGAAGCCTTCAATATTTGTTGATTTAAACACTGTGTTCTCCCACCAGAGCAGTCAAATAACTTCAGTGGCTGACTATGAGATAAACTGAATAAGCAGAGGGCAAGAATTGCTCTACCTGCCATGAAAGCAACCAAACCAACGTGAATTAGAGCACTGCCCTAGGGAAGCAACTGCATTACTCCAGAAAGCATCACAGGCTTGATGAAAAATCCATGAAGCTAAAATTAAAATCACACACACACACTTATTTCCCTCATTGTGCAATGCAATCTGATTGAGTGTGGAAGTGGCACCAGCCTTCCAAACCTGTGTGAGCAGAGATTTGATGAAACAGAGATGGAATTTCACAGCAGAGGCCAAGGACTGAGCAGGAAGAGAAACGATTCCCTCCAGTATCCAACGAGCCTGAGACACTGCAGGCAGGATCCTCCCTTTCCCCCTCCATTCTCCCATCCCCTCCTCTGGCAGCACTAAAATAAACCCACCAACAGCTTGGAATGGCATTGTTTTCTACACACTGAGCTCCTGCACAGCTCTGGGCCCTGCAGGAAGCACCACCCCACCCATCATCCCCATTTGGAACACAAATTAAAGAGCTGCCTGTGGAGAATGGGTTTATTCAAGAGCTGCATCACAACTTGAGCTCGAACTCAAGAGAGCTGCTCAGCTCTTCCCAACTGAGACACCTCCCTGGTCTGGGAACAGGAAAACAGGAACTGTCCCCCAGGGTCACCAAGGGCACCTGCACAGCACTGCTGAACAGGCACAACCCAACAGATTTCACACCCTGGCCCACAGACAGGGATGGGAGCACAAACCAGGGCCTGCAGGAGCCTCACAATGACAATACTGAATCAAACAGCCCACAGAAGCTCTTCAACAGCTCCAGACACCTGAGAAACACTCCTTTCCTGACGTGACCTTTTCATCCCCCCTTTTTCATTCCCCAAAAAAAGCTTCACTTTTTTTCACTTCACAAAAACCTGCTAAAATCCTCATTTCAAACACACCTCGTGGCAGTGAGTTCTCCCCTTGAAAATGCTGTTCAGCAGCTTTTCTGCTCCTGTGCTGCAAGTGCAAGGGAATTATAAAACTCTCTAAAACTTTGTGACTTTACAGCATTCATCCATTCTAAGTAGGCCAAAATGAGGCTTTCTCCACATTCAGTTTTCCCTCCAACTCACTCACTGCTCTTCAATCTACAACCATCCTTTCTTTAATTAAAAAGAAATAAAAGGTAGGAAGTTCTAGCCTGCATCCATGAAGTGTAACCTTATTAATTAGAAGCATCCCAGTCTTTTCAAAGCTCCTTTAGGCATCCCCAATGCCAGACACAGCAGGAAAAGCTTCTCCCATGGACCTCAACATTGCCTGAATGCCCACCTGAGCTTGGATTCATTTAAAACCCAGGTAATGTGCCCAAGAGTTTTATTGGTGGTATCTGAAGTTGATCCCAAGTTGGCACAAACCTCAGTAAAATCTATTATTTAAGGGCTGGGTACATTTTAGTAACACAAGGAGTTTAAGACTCAGGAAGTTGGGCTACTCCATTACCCCTGTGACTCCACGTGGCAAAGAACACCCAATGATAATTTAAAATCCCTCCTCTGAATTAGAGGAGCACTGCAGAGCTCCCAGCCCTCTCCAGGCTCAGGCAGAAGGGTCAGGCTCAAGTTTTCTTCTCAGAACATCACAGTTGTTCAAAATGGAATTAAAATTCCCCCCAAGAAAACTGACTCTGATGAAAGTAGGGGAGAAGCTAAGACAGGGTGAGACCACCTTGTCTAATTTTAGGTGCCTAAAAGGCATCTCAGACCCTGGGGGTCCCTAAGCCACTGCCACAACCAACAGAGAGCACCCAGAGCTCAAAAGCAGCACAGGCTGACTTTAAACACCTTTGGACAAACTCAACCCTGCCTGGACCATGTCTAAGCAGAAATGAGCTGGATTAATTCAGAATTAAAACAATAACTCAAAAACTACCCTAAATTAGGCAAAATTAAAGCCCCCTCTTCTCTCCCAGCCCAGATATCAGTTCCTCTTCTCTGTCTTTGCCTGCTGGGGTTTCCAGCCCTCTCAGCAGAGCCAGGCCTGGCTCCACTCCTGCCCTGGAGCTCGCCAGAGCTGGGTCCAGCCTGCCAAACCTGATCTGTGGGCAGAGGCTGTCTAACAGATGTGTCACTGTCCCCACCAGCCATCCTGGCCACAGCCAGAGGGGACATAATCACCTCTGTGGGGACCCAGCAGGACAAGCACCCACAGGAACTTCCCATCAGAGGGAGGCCAGCTATTAACCCAAAACTCAGTGTTATTTTGACAATGCTCTGAAAAAAATAAAGGCTTAAATGCATTTTTAAAGTTTGGAGTTCACTGCTCAGTGGAGCAAAATAAGAAAAACATGCAAATGTTCAGAGCCCTTGGACTCCAGGCCAAACTGCAGCCACCAGGGAAAAGAGAGTGAAAAAGAAAAGAAAAATATATTCTGCAATAAATGCACTACTATCTTATCTGGAACTTTTACACATTTTTCTGAGCATCTTGGGGCTGAGGACTGGTGGAGGTGAGACTCTGCCCATGGGATTTTCCATGCATCTCCAGAGCCCTCAGCACAGAGTCCAAGCAGAGCCAAGAGGCTTCAGCTGCTGCAAGAGAAGTGTTTAATCAAAGACAGGACTTAAATGAACTTAACTTAAATGAGCTAAGCAAAGACAGAGCTTAAAGGAAAAGCTCAGGATTTGGAAGTGCAGACCAAGAAGGGCATACAGCTGTATTTATACACACACACATCTCACAGATGTTCCACCTTAACCACTTTGCAGATCATCCTTAAAACACCACAGATCCCACAGCCTTTGATTCAATACCCAACTGTCCTGCTAGATAAAAGTGAGAAAAGCATCTGCTTTTAATCTTTGTGTTACAGCAGCTCCCTGCCCTCTTCCTCCTCTAACTCCAACAAAAAAGGAAAGCTGCCAAGCAAGGTGCCCAGCTGCCATCAGAAGGATGAAGATGTTGGGGCTGAATAATAAAACAGATGAGGGGGAGGTGGCAGCTGGAGACCCTGAACCCCCTGGGAAGGAAAGCACCCCCTGCATCACTGAAGGCTGGCAGAGGCCCTGAGCAACCTGACCCAGTGATGGCATCACTGCCCGTGGCATGGGGGTGGAACTGGATCATCCTTAGGGTCCCTTCCAACCCAAACCAGTCTGGGATTCTGGGATTCTGGGACTGAAGCCAAAAAGCAGAGCATTTTGAAGCCAAGAAATGCAGACAAATGTGTTTTCAGGCAAAAGTTCCTCTCTGGGCTGAGTTATTGATGGTCTCTTCTTTCCCCCAAGCCCTTGTGAAGATGGGTGAAGGCCAGGTATTCCCAGCCCACAGATGTCATTCCTGAAGCAGGTAACAGGAACATGTCCAGGTGGGTTTGGAATGTCTCCAGGGAGGGAGATTCCACACCCTCCCCAGGCACCTGATCCAGAGCTCNGCAGCCCCTGCTGGACCCTCTCCAGAAGCTCCTTGTCTTTCTTGAACCGTGAAGACCAGAACTGAACCCAAAACTCCAGATGTGGTCGAGTAGAAGGGAAGGATCATCCCTCCTGTCCTGCTGGCCACCCCAAAATGCCTTCCAGCATTCCCTTGGCCCTCCTAGCCCCAGGACACAGTCTGAACACTGCCAGTTAAACTGGCTCAACAGTGTAGTGACCCAGAGCAGGGTAACAGCCTCCAGGAAACTCACCCACCCCTCTGCCATGGGATGGGGCTGTGGGCTCACAGCCACGAGGGCCCAGCCCAGCTGTGTCCAAGGGATGCTCCTGCTCCAGGGCTGCCACAGGCACACCCTTCCTGGAGCAAGGGTCCCAAACCCTTGTGCTTGGTACACAGCTGGGTGAACGTGTAAAATCCTGAAACATCCCTTTGCTCTGCCTGGCCTCCTGCTGTCAGCCTCAGCAGGGGATCCCAGTGCCAAGTACCTGAGGAGAGCAGATTAGTCCTTCCCTCCTTTCAAGCTGCCATCCCTGCACCTGGGAATGCAAAGGCTGCAGCTGCTCAGGGAAAGCAGCACTTTCTGAGCTCACAGCAGCTTCCTACCTGCAATAAGAGGGAGAAAAAGGCAAAAAAAAGCCCCTCCAGGAGTTGAAGCCCCTGACAGTCTCTCACAGCAGGCTGAAGTTCATCTGAGAGCAGTCACTGTGCAGGTCTCACCCAGCACTAGGCTTCAGCACTGTGGCCCTTGTAAAGCAGCTGCCTTGGCTGAAGGCTCAGAAATGCTGGAGCAAATGGAGAATTTCATTCACAACACCCATTCCTGCTCCTCTGTGCTGCTGCTTTACTGGATCTTTCCACCCCTGGGCTTGGGGAATCAGAAAAGGAATGGTTTGCCTTGAAAGGTCAAGGGAGATGCAGAGCTGGGAGTGAAGCACATGAGGAGAGCTGAATTCACTTGCAATTCTTGCAAGAAACCACTTTGTAATAGTTTCTCTCTGAGTCAGACCAAAGACAATATGGCCTAATAAAAGCTTTTTTTCCACTCATCTCCCATCTCCCTGCCCCTTCCCTACCCTGTCAAAGGGAAATATGGACCTAAGCTCACACCCACACATAAAACTGAACTGGAACATTTCCCACAGACCACAAAACAGCCTCATCCACAGCTTTTTTCTATCTGTGTTGAGCAATTTTACACAGAAAGGGACACTGAACCTAGGGAACAATTTCCACAGTCTGGGACTCACCCCTAGAACTGGAAATGAAAGTGCTGGAACATGCAAAGAGCTCGCTCCTACAAATACATGTTACATTTAGAGTTCAATTATTTCCCTATATCAGGATGGAGGCAGAAGAGGACAGCCCAAGAGGGAACCACAGGGCATTTCTGCAACACCTTCCTCTTGAGGAACAGAGAACAGAACACCACAACTGCCCACCCAAGGGCCTCCCACCCTCAGGATGTTCCCTGAGAGCACCCCATCCCANTGGCAGGCTGAGGACCACCAGGAGAGGCCCACTGCCTCAAAGCAGCACATCAGTGAGGGTCAGGATGGACGGGGCTTGGAGCACCCTGGTCTGTGGAAGGTGGCCCTGCCCATGGCAGGGGGTGGAATGAGATGAGCTTTGAGGTCTCTTCCAGCCCAAACCAGTCTGTGATTGTGTGATTATGAACTGGGGCAGCTCAGCTACTGCCCCACCAGAGCAGGAGCCTTCCCTGAAACAGATCTTCGTGGAGATCTCTGACATGATGATGTCCATCAGTGCTGGAGCCAGGCAGTGCTCACAGGCACCACTGCAGCTGACAGGCCTTGTTTGGGGTCACACCCCTAAAGAGCAGCCAAGGCTTCAAGCTACCCAAATTTCCTGTCTGGTCTTGGACTCAGGCAAAGCTCCAGTTTGTACAGAGCTGGAACTGGTGCAAGGCCATTCAGAGGCAGCAGGGGAGCTCTGGGATGTGCTAACACAATTCCAGTGTGGGCCTGACCTGCCCTCAGCATCAGCACCTTTCTGAGTCAGGGGGGAGTGAAAAGAGGGGAAACCAGAGCAATTCACAGCAAGCTCTTAGCCCAAACAGCACCTTTAGTCAGCCTTTGGATCTGCAGTTTCAAGCTTCTGGAAGTTTAGATGCCAGGTTTAACACTGGCTGGTTACCTGCCAGGGGGTTTTCCCAAAGGGAACACTATCCAGAGCACACATGCTGCAGGCCATGGCTCCCATCAAACACACCCTCAGCAGCCCAAACCAAAGCAGTCTGTGCCACTGACAAAGATATTCAACAGCACCATCCTCCTCACTGAAGGGAAATGACTGGTCAAGAAAACTTGAAGAGAGAAAGCTGAGACTTCAGGGTGCTTTTCCAGTCCTCACATTCCAGCTGCATCTCCAGGCCAGGAAACTGGCTCAAAGAAACTATTCCATGCCATCCTGCAAGTCTGCTGGAATGATTTCATGTTCATGCAATGGTCAAAAATGTGAATTCTGTGCCAGCACTAAACACTGTTATTAAACAGGCTTTTGGGCTGTGAACCAATGTTCTGGTGGTGATGATCCTCCGAGGATCCCAGCTGGGGAGCCAGGGGCAGCAGGGACAATGTCCCAGCACAGCACCACACACACCATGGTCTGTGACACTCGTGGTGTGCCTGAGGCAAGGACACATTCTGAACATCCCAGAAGAACACAGACTCACATTTAGGAGCCTCCTTTCCCTGGGAACAGAGCTGGACAATAAACTGGAGTAGTTGGAGTTTCAGCACCTTGTGAAGCCTCAAGACTGTTCCTGCACAGGGAAGGCTCTCAGTTCCCTTCTAACACAGCCTTTGCTCCAAGTCAAAATCAGCCAAGAGGCACAGAAATGTCTCTTCCCACCCTCCTTTTGGATTTTTTACCTCCACAGATTCTTGACACTTTGAGATCAATCAAGAGCTACACAAAGAAGCTTCATAATCCTGAGCTAAGAGAGGCACGGGATCAAAGTGAGTTTCCCCCAGAGCAACACAAGCTAACACCTCAGACTTTGCCTCTGCTCTGCCCAGACCAGAGGTCCCTATGCCACCACTGCTGGCAGCAGGATTGCTGTGCTCCCAGTTAATATCCAAGCACCAGGCACAGCAGTCAGTATTTCTGCCTGTTCTGAGCTTTACTTTCTAACCAGTGCAGCTTGACAAAACATTTTGCTGGATAGCAAAGAAAGAAAAAGCAATGCTGTACTCAACACACAACTGAATTAAGTCCAAAATTTTGCTTCTAGATAAGAGTAAGGATTTCGGTGGGGCCAGTTCAGTGCTTTCCTAATGCTCTATTATGGAAAGGAGAACAAAAATATGCTAAATCCCTGAAGAGCTATGAGAAGTAACTAGTCCAGGAATAATAAAACTGTGGAAAAAAAGGAGGGAGTTGGGGGAAAGATAAAGGGTGGTGGGCTTTCTTCCCTAATCCCACTGACACATTTATTAAGCCCTTAGATTTGTGTGCATGTAACTCAGAGACAACCCTGCAGCAAAAGACTTTGCCAACTGAACCTGTGCTGAATCCTGCACAGTAAAAGCTGCAGAGCCCACACAGGAGCCACGAGGTATGGGGTGTCTGACCCCTCCAGCCACCCTGCAGACATTGGAGCTGCTCTGCAGCAACTGAGAAACCCACAGCAAAACAGAAAGTCAACATTCCTAGAGGGAGGAAAAGGTCAGCATGGGGAGGGATCAGAGTTCAGCTAAAACCAGTCACACACAGGAAGTTCAAAGTAACTCCTGTGCACTTCACACCAAAGCAGAAGTGAAAATTAGGTCTCCTTCTTCAGGGGAGTGGTGAGGGATGGACTGAAAAGCAAATCTGCATGTTCAGTGGAAGAGCCTGCTGAGCATAAACACAGGAGGAGGGAGCCTGTGTTTGTGGGAGCACACCTGAGGTGCTGGGGGTGCTGAGCACATCTCCAAGCCCCCAGTTTTGTCCCCATCACATGCCCACCTCACGAGGCAGCTCTGACCCTCAGCCAGGGCAGGTGCTCACCTTCCTCCTTGTTGTTGGTGATGTCTTTCAGCAGCTCAGTCTTCATGTAGCCGTCTTTCCTTGGCTCTCCCTTACTCAGCACTGCTCGCTACGGTGGGGGAGAAAAAACAGAAACATCAAGGTTGGGCTCAGTGCTCAGACACACGGTGCATTCAAAAGAAGAGACAATCATGGACACATCCTGTTTACAGCACAGCCAAACCTCCCTCTGCAAAATAAAGGCAGCCAGGAAGCTGCCACCAAGGCACAGGTCACAGATAAAACACGGCAAGGCTGGCCCAGCTGACAGCCCGAGGAGCACAGGGGCTCCAGGCTGTGCCCAGGGCTGGCACCTCCCAGCTCTGGGCTGGATGCAGCCAGACAGATTTTCCCAGTGCAGCGTGCCTGGGAATCCAGCTGAGTCCATCTGCGTGAAAAGCACCTCGAGGAGGTGACTCTGACTCCCCCAAAACTTTTTAGGCTTTGGGTGGGGGAGGCAGATCTATCAGACTTCTCATTACGACCTCATTTATCAACATTTCCAGCCCATGTGCTTCTGGTGGCTTGGTTGGGTTTTTTTGTAGCTAATTCAAATGAACATCCAAAAATGCAAACCATCAGTCAGTCACAGCTAACTCCTCATTCATAACATCCATGTTTATTAAAGTTAATGAGCTCTATTTTTAATTCTATAGAAAGCAATTTTTCTTTATCCCCCTCTTTTTTGAAAAAAAAAAATTATGTAAAAAGGGAACACCTGCTCATCTCCTCTGCCTTTCACATGCCTGGCATCACGTTGCTAGCTCAGGTTTGCAGCCTTAATACCTTCTCTTTCTCCTTCTACTTCCAAGTAGCAAGACAAAAAAAAAAAAAAAAAACAAGCCAAAAAACAAAAAAAAACCCCAACAAAACAAAAAAAAAAACCCAACTACCAAAATAAACCAGAAAGAAAATGGTATTTTAAAAAAAATAACTGGAAGGGGTCCCTGCCACAGCTGTGTTTAAAGAGAGAACTGGGGTGGAGGCAGAGGTGGGGAGGGCCCTGCAGAGCTGGAGGTCGGGGCCGGGCTCAGCGCGCGCTGCGGCACAAGAATAAGCCCAGGTCAAGCCAACTGTAGGCCAGCACGGGGAGCAGATGGTGCCTGCAGCCATGCAAATCACAGGGTTTAAAGCACACTGGGTGATAAAGAAAGAAAAACAACCTGCCCACCTCCCTTCAAGCAAGTGAGGGGGATGAGACACGCACGGAGCCCGGCGGGGCAGCCCCCAAACCTTCCCAGCAGCTCGCCCGTGCCTGTGTGGGATTGTCCAGGGCTGCCAGGGCACATGGGCCTTGGTGCTGCTGTTCTGTCACCAGCCACCCTGCCAGGATGGTGAACTCTGTGCAATGCTCTGTGCTGGCAGCCCCCAGCCCCGTGCAGGGCTCATCCGGCCCCCGACCCCTGCAGGATCACCCTGTCCTGTGCCCAAACCTACCACGGCAGACACACAACAAAGGAAGGAGGGAGACAGATTCCTGGGAAAGCCTCCACGACCTGCCAGGCCCAGAGCTAAGGGCACCTCAAGGATGGCTCATGCAGCACAGGACAGAGGCTGTGGGTGGCTGCCTGTCCCTGCCTGTCCCAAGCACAATCAGACACAAACCCAGCCTTGTCTCAGTGCTCTCAGCACCAGGAACTTGTGCTCCAAGCACAGCACCTTCAGCCGCAGACCAAAAAGCTGCTGTGAGCATTGGAAAGCTCAGCTCAGCCCAGCCTGACACAGAACCTACCTTCAGCAGACACTGGCCAACAGCTTCCATTGAGAAATGATCATAAAACACAGCCCAAATTCTGAACATAGAGCAGCTGTTTTATTTACTTATTTGCTGAGCCAGTAATATATATACTCGCTGCAAACATGAGCTTGTAAACCCTACCTCTCCTCTAGTCAGACCTCCTGTAAACTGGGAATAACCTCAGTTTTTCTCATGGATTATCCTGCTGCAAGACTTGAGCAAAGAGAGCTCAGAGTGCTCGAGGGCACCCCTGGCTCCCACCACAGCCAGGGGCACCCAGGCCCTCGCCACAGGCACCAGCAGCAAATAAAGAGCCTCAGTCAGTCTAACAGGGACCAGCTTGTTTTCCCAACCTTTGTTGCAACAAGGAGAGGTCTTGATATTCCTGCTTCTCCACTGACTCACACAAGAAGCCCCAGGATTTCCAGGGGCCATTCTTAGCCATCTGAGCCTGAGTTTTTCTCTATTTTCTAAGCAGTACCCTCACTCCACACATCACCCACGCCCTCCCTTCCACAGAGGCACTGCTGCTGCTCACCCAAGAAGAAAAGCCACTGCAGGAACTCCAGAGTCAATGAGACCTTGACCACCCTCCCTGCTTGCTGCAGTCACCAGCAGCTCAGAGCTGCCTGCCCAGCTCTCAAAGCAAGGAGGGAGACTCCAAGAGAAGAAACCATCACTTTTCAAGAAACCATCACCTTCGAGAATACAAAAGCTGGGTGCCAAGGCAAGGCTGAGGTGGCATCTCACAGGCTCTCCTGCTTCCTGTCTCAGAGACAAACCCCTCACTAGCAGAGGCGACAACGTTACAACTCCCCAACAAAAACTCAGCATCAACGGAGAAAATAAAATAATAATTAAAAATGAAAACAAAATTAAAAACCAGCTGTGAATTTTGAAGTATTTTGATCAAAGGAAGCCACAGAAAACCCCTGCCAAGAACTCGAAGCCTCGTCCCCCCCAGGCCAGTGCTCTCCCATCCTTGCTCCATCAGCACCCAGCACCCAGGGCACCCATGGGGCACCCATGGGGCACCCAGCACCATTCATCCCCACCCAGCTCCACCCAGCCAACTTAGCACCAACTTCACCACCAGTGTCAATACCTCCAGCTTTTGTGTGTGTGAGTGTGTGCGTGAGTGTGTGAGTGTGTGTTGGGTTTTTTTGCCCTCCCTTCCCTTAAATCCAGAGCAAACTTCCCTTTCTGCTCACCC
>VYXF01001807.1:31478-58471 GCA_013397295.1 Polioptila caerulea | reverse complement strand
TTTTTATGTCTTAAAAATCAGCAGTCTGGGAACCTGAGGCTCGGCAGCAGCGTTCCTGTGAGCAGAGCCAGGCACACACAGCAGGTCCATCTGGAAGAGGGCTGGGAGCAGGAGACCCCTCAAAGTGCCCGTTCCCATCCGGGGCAGCGGATGCACCACCACCTCTGGGGGATGGACAGCACTGATCCTGCCTAGGAGCCTCCAGCTGGGCACCAACCCCACCGAGGGGACACCAGACCCCACTCAGGACACAGCCCCTGGAAAAGCTCCCACCAGCCAGGAAAACGAGGGCTGCAGCAACGCTGAGCAAGGCAGAAGGAAATCTCTCAACAAATGATGCAACCCCAGCAGCGGCAGATTCTTATTCACTCATTTTTTTCCCTCCTTCTCCTAAAAATATAAAAATAACACAACCCAAACCAGCCTGCTCGTAATAACCTTTGCCTTGAAGAGAAGACAAACATTTTGTAGTTAATTATATAGGAAGTAATGATTAAGAGAATGTTTGTAGAAAGAGAGTGTTTCTTTTGTAGGCACGGGGAGGCTGCTCATTTCAGATCTCAGCACTGTGCTTGGGCAAGGCCTGGCCTCGAGGCTCGTGGGGACGCTGACCACGGGCCTGTCATTAGAAACAACAGAAGCATTTGATCTGGAGAAGGAAGGAAACACAACCACCAGCATACCTGGCCTACAAAGCAGTCACCAGTCTCAAAGCTCCTTTTTTTCAGTCTAAGGCCACTTCCTTATAAGCCTCATGCAATCATGTGAACATGGAATTTTATCTGCAGCTCACAACAAGCACTGCCCTCAGCCTGAAGTTTGCTCCCAAATCAAATTCTTTGCAATTCTTTTGTCTCCTGAAAGAAATCCTTTCATCCAGACTCTTCTCCATAGAAAAGAAACATTTCCTTCTCAACCCTCATGTCCTCTCTCCTATTCCAGTGCACACGTCAACTCTCCAAGAAGGGGGGAAGCACAGAAAGAGGTGCAAGTCCCTGCATGCCACAGCTGGGAACACGGAGACACGTGCATGAAACACAACAGGACTTAAAGTGACTTCTCCCAAGACAAGGCATTCCACGATGGCGTGCAGGCTTCAGGCAAGGGGGGTCTGCAGAGCCCGTGCCCTCCTGGAAAGGGGAGATCGATTTACACTTCCTCACTGCTTCCAGGCCCATCTAGCTGCATCCCAGTAGAGTTAAAGCCAGTGCAACTTGTGTGTGCAGGCAAATGTAAATCCAGAGCAGACAAAGGCGTCCCCTCCTTCCACGGGCTGAGGGTAGCAAGGAGTCCAGCTGCTGCCTGCCTTCTCCTAGCCCCCGGGAGGGGAGGGGGGGAAGAAAACCCTAAAATGGAGATCAAGATTCATCACTATCTCTAGCAAAAGCAAACCAGCCATTTCAGGAACACCCAGTCCCCAGGAAGTGGCTGAGGCAGGACAAAACCAGAGCACCAAGAGGAGCCTGGAACAAGCAGAATCCAGCAGTCCAGGGCAGGGGAGCTGGGAGGCAGCTCACCCCCATCAACGGGGCTCGGGTACCTCTTCAACCTCCGCGCTCCTCTTCCTCCCACCCCAAAGCACCGCAGCCAGCGGAGCAGGTCCCTGTCCCCCTGCCCATCCCCATGGTGCCCAGCCAGAGGGCACTTGGGGCAGCAGAGGTGGGTTCCCGTGGGACCACGAGGACCTGGCTGAGCTGCCCACAGCACCTCCACCTGGGTCACCTCCGGCCATCGAGCGGCCAAGCAGCGAGACAGCAGTGCCTGCAAGCCAGGAAAGCGGACGGGGAGAAGGGGGGGAAAAAAGACAAAATAATAATGAAAATAATCATAATCATAAAACCTGCACCCTCGGGCCTGTCCCTCTAATAACTACAGCAAAACCTCACCAAGGCCTTACTCTGCTGGAGGGCGAGAAAGCGACACAGCGCTGCCCAGCACCCGAAGTCCTGGAGGTGGGAGATCCTCACACCCTCTCCTCCATGGCCTACGGGCTTCGTCCCCGGCGTGGGGCCTGGTTTTTCTGCTCTGTCATTAAGAGTGGAGCCTGGTCTTTTCCTTCAATCCCAAGAATTGCACGGAATTAGATCATCTTTCTGGCTCGCCTCCCCCTACAGGCAGCTCCCGAGCATGCTCAGCGCGGCCGCGCTGCCATTTCATAACCGCATTGTTTACGGACACACGGCCCTGCCATCTTTTGACAGGGACACAGGGCCCGTGTCCCTGCCCCGGCCCCGCCACAAACACCCCTCGGGGGCAGGCAAACGGCGACAGCCTGGACCAGCAGAAGCCTGGGGGGTGATGGTGGTGGGTTAGTTGTTTCTTTTTCTGGTGGTTTTTGTTTCTTTTTTCTCCTTTTTGCCTCCTTGATTTAGGTGAAAATCCACCTGCCTTGGAGGGAGAGGTTGACCCCTGTGGGGAGGAGGAAATCCCAGGGCTCGATGCAAAGTGCCAGCCGTGATTTTTAACTTCTTCGAATCACAACTGTGCTTTGGTGTCACCTAAAAATATAATCTCCAGCCCAGTCTGCCATCCTCTGCCGAGCCTTCCTCTGTGAGAGAAGGGGTTGGAAATACGGTATTTCCCTTAAATAAACAAGTTGGCTTAGTCCCAGCACATACAGTTTTCTCCTTTAAATGCAAACCAGAGTATTTTTGCAGGCACACAGGAAAACGAGGAGAGGAGGAGGGGAAATGTTCCTCATTTAACACCAAGAACTCCATGAAAAGCCTTGCAAGGTTGCTCAGAGTCCTGTTCCATTCCAGCCTTCTCCCTGTCTGTGCTGATCATACTTCACAGGTGAAAGCAACTCTGACTTACGACAGAGAGAAAATGCCAGAAGAGTTGGAGGTTTCCTCATCCTTGGAACAAGGACAAGTTGTGAAAAGCTTCCTTTGCAAGAGCCACTGTGCTGCTCAGGCACAGTATGGCAGCGTTGCAGGGAGGACACCTGCACGTCAGACCTTCTTAACCCCCACTGCCTCGACCCTTCTCCACGTCCTTCCCCCTCCTGATGGGGACTGAAGGAAAAACATAAATAAATCACCTGGTTTGGAGGATGCAAGCTGTTGTGTTGGAGTCCAGGATATTTTTTAAAAGCTCGCTCAACATTTTCTCCTCTTCTATATTTTCCTTTTCTTTTTTCTAATGGATGCTTTCCAATTTGCTTGTACAGTTTGAGAGCTTCGCTCCTGCTGCTTTCCTGACGACTGTAAATCCTGGCAGGCTGCCCTCCTCCTCGGCCCCCCTCCAGGACCAACACCACCCTCCAGCAAAGCCAGACATGTATCCTGCACCCAAGAGACCAAGGAGCTCAAGAGGGACAAATCCCACTGGAAACACGAGGGGCCATAAGGGTCTGCAAAGAGGGGTTGGTGTCAAAACTCTGAATTCGGAGGAGTCAGAAAAAATAACTTGCTGAAAATGGGAGTTGAGGATTACAAACTCAGGGATTCGTTTCCAAATCACTGACATTCCATGTCACTGCAGGAACATATGGTCCTCCAAGGCTTGCAAGCAGGGAGCACACGCCGTGAGTGCCCCGAGCCTTTGGGCTGACCCCAACACACGGTCACTCTCCTGCTGCGCCCGTTCCTCGACCACTCTCAGCTCCAGGAGCGGGAAGGAGAGAAGGAAAAACTTCAGGGAAAAGCAGCAAAAGGAAAACAAAGAGGAGCAGCAGGAACCTAGCCAGCCCTCCCCCAAACCAGCTGGCCAGGAGAGTGAAGCTCCTTAAAACTCCTTGTTTACCTGAATAAAACAACTCGCTGCCATTGCATGAGGCACACACAATCCTCTTTCCTTAGGAGATGGCACCACTTGGGAGAGCTCAGGGAAACCAGGTACGTGGAGCTGCCTCTGCCCCCTGCCCAGGGCTGGTCTCACAGAGACTGAGCTGCAGGAATATGCCCTTTGTGTGCCACAGAGCCCAGTTCTACCCAAACATGTTCTGGGATGAGGGCAAGAGCTCATGCTGGTGCTGCACAGTCAATTAAATACACGAAACAGAACAAAACCAAGACCCAAAGGCTCCAATTTGGGCTCTTAACCCTTGCTGAGAAGCAGTGCCAAGCCCAGACCTCGGCAGCTCTCTTCCCTCCAAAGTAGGTCAGGCTTTTCTGTGTCTGCAGGCGCTTCCGAAGGGCCCCAGCCGGCAGGGACAGAGCGTTGGGCACTTTTGGCCAGTGCCACACTGGTGTCACCGTGGTCACCACCACACAGGAGCACACCTCACACACCTCAGCAGCTTTTTGGTTGTCTCCTCAGCCTTCATCAAGCCCAAAGCCCATTTTCTCCCTGGGTGGAGCTGCTCAGGCAGCAGGTCAAGGCCTCAGCTCTTCACTGTTAAAGAGAAATCTCATCTCTCTCCTCGTGACTTCTGATGCCTTTTCCTTTTCTTCTGGATGATGAACAACGAGCACATTTATAGTCCAGTGGAGACACGATAGATATTTAGATTAGGTATCACAGATTGTCCTGTGTAAACTCCCTAATCTTTTAAATGCCATCTTCACATCTTGCTCCTTGATTGAAAATTCAATATTGTGTCTGCATTGCAGCTTTGAGGGTCTCCCTGGAGCAGAGCAAGCTCAGGCCAGTGTTCTGCAGGGGTGTCTGTGCCTTCCACGGCTCTGGGGCCTTCTGTGTCTATCCCAAATCTCACCGAGGAGTGTGGCAGCCAATAGAGTTCTTGCACGTAATACAAACCACAGGGTAAAAAAANNTAAAACAAACCACAGGGAAAAAAAAAAAAAAAAAAATCACAAGGGCAGAACCGAGGGGCTGAGTTTTAAAATATGTTGCAGGCATGGACCTCCTGCCGCGAAATCAACCAGGAATGTTTCCTTTTAATCAGCTGTTTCCTTGGATTGCTACTATGAAAAAAAAAAAATAAATAAAAGAAGGAGAGGGGAGGAAGTCACCCCAAAATAAAAAGGATTGTTTCTTCCTGGTAAAATATTGTTGGCTCTGGCCTGTGCCCAAGTGAGCCATAGGCAGAGGCTGTCAAAAGAGACCCAGGGAGGAGGTGCCATGTGGCCACAGGCCCTCTCCTCCCCTTTAGAAGTTCAGTCTTCGAGCAGCTTGGGCACTCCAGGCTTTGCTCCTTTTTCTTCTAAGAGCTAAAAGCAGGGAGGGCTCCTTGGAGAATTTTCCAGAAACTTCACACTTAAAAAGCACAAACAAATCCTAAAAACACCAAAGAAACCCCAAAAACCAACCCAACCCTGAGCGAGCCTCCCCACCCCCAGGAGACAAACGAAAGGCACGAGGGAACAAAGCCCGAGGTTTGCGGGTGGTGATGCCGGGTGCTGCGGCCCCTCTGAGCCCACGAGCAGCCATCCCAGCAGGATGGGCCATCCCAGCAGGATGGGCCATCCCAGCAGGATGGGCCATCCCAGCAGGATGGGCCATCCCAGCAGGATGGGCCATCCCAGCAGGATGGGCCATCCCAGCAGGATGGGCCATCCCAGCAGGATGGGCCATCCCAGCAGGATGGGCCATCCCAGCAGGATGGGCCATCCCAGCAGGATGGGCCATCCCAGCAGGATGGGCCATCCCAGCAGGATGGGCCATCCCAGCAGGATGGGCCACCCCAGCCCGCCTGCCCTCCCGCGCACGGGGCAGCCACGCACAGGAATATCCAAACAAATGAACAAACAACCCCGGCCATGCTTCCCCGGCCTCTGCTCCTCCTCTCCAAGGCTTCTCCTTCCCCGGCAGGACGCAGCCTGCCCTGCCAGGGCCTCGCCAGGCACGGGAGGTGGACGGACCCTGCGGTACCTGCGGGCAGCTGTTGTCTTCTTCTGGTGAAGACTCCAAGAGTTGCATATTCCAGATCCTCATGAGCAGTGATTCAGTTTCTGCTCATGTGATAAAGCTCCCTCTACAGAGTGAGCATGCCCAGAAGAGCCCATTTCACTGCTCCCTCCACTGCAGCCATTTCACAGAGAACCTGCCGGCTCCAGGGCGTCCATTGGAGCGCGATTATCCCGGGCATCCCGGGGACGCACCGGTAATGCAGATCATCTGTCAACTTTCTGACAGGGCGCCAGGCCTCAAAACTGATCACTCGCCTGAAAAAAAGAGAAAGCTTTTTAAACCAGAGTGCTGTCTCGTGGCCTTCTAGAGTAGCACTTGCCCGTGGGAAAAGGAGAGGCAGGACAGACAGGGAGGGGTGTGAGTGGCTTGGGGATGTCCCCGGGCTGATTTTGTTGTATTTAACAAAGCCCCTGACCTCTGAGAGCTGGGAGGAAGGCACATGGGTTAAACTGATGCAGTGAGCAGTGTCCAAGACAGTGTCTTCGAGATTTGAAGTGCTGATCTGAGGGGAGATCATTTTCACTTTGGGGATTAATAACCTGACCTGGTACAACTGACTTTGAAAGGGTGACAAACACAGTCATGGAAAAGCAGGGGGGGAATGGAATGAAGGGACATCCTCATGGATCCATCCTCATCCTCACCCTAACGAAGGGATAGTTCACTACGAGGTTCAGGAGCTCTAAGCTCAGCCTATGTCAAACCCTACAGTACTGCTGGCCCAGCCAGCAAGATAACAGAAGAAATTTTAGCTTCAAAATAAAAGTAGTTTGTCTCTGTTCCACTTCACAATGAAGCATAAACTCTTGGCAACCTTCATATCTGCTCAGGCTCTCGGTAAAACTGCCAGAGCAGCTCACAGGAACATCTGTAAGCAGAGCTCGGCTGGAAGGGATTCAAGGAAGACTGGCATTTCTCGAGGCAGGAGCAGGAGGCTGCTGGAGCCGGGTGTCAGGCTGGAGAACCTCCCCCTGAGCAGGGGGAGGGCGGCCGGCAACCTCGGGGAAGAGGCCAGAAGGAAGAGGAAACTCCGCCATGGCCCCGTGGCACCACCCGCGTGCTCCTGGCCTAAGGAAAAACAGCTTTCCAAAAGGGGAGAGCACAGGAGAGCGTCCTCCTTAAGAGAGAGTTCTCTTTAAGAGTAGAAAGGACCGTGAAGAGAGTGGAGTGTAGTGTGTGACAGTGAGCTGGGAGGGCAGGGAGCAGCCTGCATTGTAGGGAGGAAAAAGCCATCCAAATCTGTAGGGAGGTGTGGAGGAGCCTGGGGATGATGTTTGCCCTGCCCAGCACCAGGAGAGTCCAGGCCTCAGCACAGCACAGCAGCCATGGCTGTCCTGCCAGGCTGGAAACATCCACAAGCCACGTTTCCTCCAGTCCCAGCAGCTCTTTCACCACCGTGGCCAGGCACATTTGTGGAGCTGCAATAATTAAAGCAGCAAAGAGCTGCTACAGATCTCCCTCGGCTGGGAGGATGTTGTTTTCCACTCCACACTCTGGAGAAGTTTCACTACTAAACAGTTAAAACACACAAGGCTAAATCGAGATGATTGAAATTCATAGGCAAGGAGTATTTGAGGTGACAGTATAAAGACAGGATCGCTCTTTCACCCACTGGGTTTTCGTTTGATGTGAATCTTAAGTTTTGATAGACACAAAATGAGATTTTCCTGGCCTTTCTCTCAGTTGCTGAGAGGTGTAGAGGTAACTCATTTAAAGACAAATTCAAAAATCCCCAAACAAAAGCAACAAACCCCAGCTATGCAGACAGAAGTTGCATTATCCACGGCATCAAAAGATTACTGTACTTCAAACCAAAGATGGCTTTAAAACAGTTGACGTGCTGCCCTTCCTTGCAGCATGAAATTACCAAGCTTTCATTAAAAGCCCAGAAATAGAAACGAAGATATTAACAAAGGCAGTGTCAATGATCCACCACAGTCAACATTCCCTTTCTGAGATAAAATAACGCCGGAGAACGGCAGCACAGCCGCAGCCTCCCCTGTGCATCTCCACACCAGACATGTTTTCACTGCTGAGGTTAAATATACACTGAGAGCAGATGCTACCAGAGACGCTTTTCACATCTCATGGCCATCCTTGAAAGCACTAAACACTGTTTAGAAACAAAAAGGAAAAAGCAGAACTCATCAGGGCACTGCAGATGCTTCAACAACCAACTTGAGTAAAGCGATCGATTGGTGCCGTAGCAGCATCTCTGCCACGGGGATGCCTGGGTGTCAGTCAGTGAAACCTGACATTTAGGTCATTCAAAAGGAGCAAGAAGCTTCCAGGGCACAGCCACTGGCAGTGGGAGAGGTGCCTCCTGCCCGGGACCCCCCTGTCCCCCCTTGGCAGGCGTTGGGTGCTGCACACCAGCAGTCACAGTCCTTTTTCCAAGCTGCTGTGGGAGAGCTTTTGCTGATGATGGAGGATGAGAACAGGCCTGTGCCTCGAGAAGCTGGGCCCTTCATTTAACCCAAATGCTCTCCAGCAGCCTTCCTACCACGCCTGACACCCCCCTCTTCAAACATTCCTGCCAGGGCCCACAGATTACAGGGTATTTTCACTCCACAGCTCTCCCTTCTCTGATTGAAGGCTCAAACAGCCCTTTCAGAAATCCCACATTTTCCGGAGGAAGGGAGCAGCACAAGCACCTCCCTTCACAAAGGACACCAGGTTCCTCAGGGCTCTTGCTTAATGACACCATTAAGTCCAGCATTTTCACAGCTCCCTTGCAGGGGAAGCCCAAGTGGGAGGCAAAGGGAGGTTTTTCTTTTTATAGGAAGAACAATATTTAGCTCTGCAAATTACAGAGGGTTTTCCTTATTTCCTTTTTTCCATCATGCTCCTCTTCTTCCAGACCCTCCAGTTGATCAAATCTGATGCTCCCTTTCAGCCTCTTCAGAAGCAATCCCAAAAGCTGAAGGGATTTTGGGTATGAGATGAGCATTTCTGCTGGAATCTTGGTTGTTTCTGCACTGCTATAAACCATTCTCCAGCTCCAGCACAAGCTATTCAAACGTGCCTTTTGCTCTTCAACTGTTGATATACAACATTTCTTAATCAGAATGTCCCAGGACACACTGGGTATCCCCAGCACCCTCCAATGCCCACCTCCAGACTCAGGAAACAGCTTTGAAAGAACAGGCAGTCATTAATGCATCTTTTGGAATCAGAGCTTTCCCTGTCTTTCAAAACCTGGTTGTATTTCCCCAAAGCTTCCAAGCCATCTCTCTTCCTCCCCCTTTTCCCCAGAAGAGTTGAAAACTGTTTTTACTTAATAAGAAACAAGAAGTGTTCCCTAGGATGCTGCATTGAGTAAATTATACTCAAAAAAAAAAAAAGAAGGAAAGAAAAAAGATCCTCTTGGACAGCAATTGAGACGTGAGCTCTCTGGGAGATGTTGCTATGTTTTGATAAGAATATGCATTGAATATTTCATTTACAGGGCAATCCTAGAACTTTATTTAGCAGCATATTGGCCAGACAGCTGTAATTTAGAACATACTGTATTCCTAACAGTTCCCAATTATAAATTCCTTCAGCTTTAACTTACAGTAACCACAGCTCCTTCTATTTTGGAGCTCTAAATCCACCATTTCTCCCCTTCATTCAGCAATGGCCTATCAAGAGCTCCTACAGCACAAACACAGCCTTGCTGGAGAAGGGTCCTAAATTGAGCATTCTCTACCCCCAGCACAGCGAGCAGGCTCGTGCTTCCAGCACACTCACTGCTCCACAGACCAATGTTGTGTTGGTTTATTTGGGGACAGTGGCCCCATTTGTCAGTGCAAAGCCACCCTGCAGCACCCTGCCAGCAGCAGGCTGGGAAAATGGCCGTGCACATTCCATCCTCCTCCTGCTGCAACAAGCGCTGCAGATCCTGCCAACAAGCCTCACGTGTTCAGCGTGGCCCTGTTCTTTGACCTCACACCTATTTTTTTTTAAGGATTAAAGCACTGACATGAAAATAAGCGAGTTCTTCACTGGAGGAGAATCAGTGCTCCACGAAGCCTTTGTGTCTCTCCCCAGATCAGGAGCTCCTATGGAACAGCGCCTGTTGACGGCTCTCCCAGCCATCCTGCTGACTTTATCAAATCTCTGCAAGGAACAGAAGGAGCAGATGAACTCTGTAAAAACAAAGCTCCTGCCTCCATGCAAATATCCCTGGCTAAGAAGAGCAGAGAAACAGAGCGAGCATGATGTGTGTACGGAATTGGCTCCACAGACGCTGCTTCTCAGCAACTGCCATAAGGTGGCAGTGGGTCTTTAAGGCTACCTTACACCTTCCCACAGCACAATAGGACTGAGCACACCAGTGGGTTTCCAGCAGCTGAAACTGATTAACTCACATTTCCTCATCAAGGGAACCAGGCCCTACACGAAAACTTGGGGCTGAGATCACCTCCACTGCCAGAGTCACACAAGGAGGAAAAGCCACGGATGGGGGTGAATTCTGCAAAGCCATAAAGGCAGCCCCCATCTGAGCCAAAGAAAATCAAACCCTCCACCCTCTCGCTGTACAATCACAGTGCTGTTTGTTTTACATAAATGCTTCTCTTTGTGCATTCATCCAGCCATAAACAAGCCAGTGACCATTAAAGAGTAGGAGAAGTTCTGCCTGGCCAACAAGCTGGGCTCCAGCAGGATTTTATGCTGGGAACATAAAAGCCAGCCCAGTAAGCAAGCTGGTCACCAGCTCAGCACAGGGCTGGTGTAGCAAAACAGGCCCAGAAAGCCCCAAGGAAGAGTTGGGTTCACAAGAAAGATGGAACCAAGCAATAAACAGGCGAGTTACTGTAGGTAATGAAGGGACTCATCATGCAGAATGCCCATCACCTGGGACACAGCAATAAAATCAAGTCTACGCCAGTCACCCCCTGAACCATGCTGTGAAAAGTGGCCACAGGTGTCCTGAAGGAAGAGCTGATCTACCTTACAGCACACAGACAGCCCGACACCACAGAGACTTCAGCTCACAAAGTCAAACACAATAACCCTGTACCACCCAAGGATTCACAGTGCTGACAGAGCAAACCCCTCGCCTCACCTGCAGCTACAGGCTGGAGCTCAGGTGGGCCCCCCGTGCCACACCTCCCATGTGTGAGGGGACAGGTCAGACTGAGCTGACGTCCCCCTGCTCCACACCAGCCCAGAGCTCACCTACACCTCGCTAACACAAACACCCAGAGCCAATGTAAATGTTTTATTGGCACCTCACCACGCAGTGTGCTTGTACAACAACTGGACAACACACAGCACATACCTGCTGCTGCTTACACATTCCTTGTAAAAAGCTGGCAACTACGGGTGAAACCCAAGAGCCCAACCAAGCACAACTTGCATTGCCTTCCCCCAAACCCACTCACCAACACATCAAACCCCTGCAAGAAGCACAGAAAAACCTCTCAGCCAAAGGAATAAACGTGCAAATTCCCTCCTCTCCATGCCAGTTTGGAGGACCTGATGTGGCAAGGTTTGTTTGCCATCACTGGAATGCAAAATAAGTCTGAAAGAGGGGAGTTTGAGTTTAGCATTCTTTCACCCTCCCACAACCCCAGACGAACCTGGGTTTAAGCTGCTCAGAGCAGGTCTGAGCCCTGCGAGGCTCCCCATTAATAATAATTAGCGCCCGAGCCCACGGCGAGACGCAATCACGTGCCTGCCAATATGAAGGCTCAGCCCTGGCTGCAGCCCCTGCCTGCTGTCACCTCATGTCAGCACCCTGACATTGCAGAGGTCTCCTCTCCACGCAGGCCTGCCAGCCAGCAAAGGTCAGTATTCCAAACCCCTCCCCGCGGATCCGCAGGAAGCGTTTGAAGCCATCTCGTGTCAGTGGTTTAACTGCGCTGCTTTTGAATCCATTCCAACAGTTTGCACTCCATCCGGTCTCCTGGCTGCCCCAGCCCAGGGGCACGGCAAGGAACCGATGGATTTGCCCTACCTCCATCCCGGCTGCGGGTCCCTCCAGGTCCTGACTCCAGGCCTATCCCTGCTCCAGCCACAAATCCATCTCACTCCATGGGTGCAGCCTCCACCCCGGAGCATGCTCAGTACGGGCTGATCTTCAGCCATTTCAGAGCTTTAATGAAATGTAAGCATAAGGAAGTGTCATTAGCTAAAAAAAAAAAAAAAAAAAAAAAAAANAAAAAAAAAAAGAGGGGGAAAAAATCAGGATTCATCCTGATCCAGCCAACCTTCCTCTTCCCATCCTCTTGTCAAGGAGGTGAAGCTCTTGCTGCGGGGATCGCAGGCATTTTTAGGCAGCAAGCATCTCGTTTTAGAACAAAAGCAAGGAAAATCCTCTCTCAGGCAAGCCTTGTGCAAAAGGAGCATTTCCCAGTGACACTCAAACCAGCCAATTTGTCACTCTAGGCCTTCCACAAATTACAATATTTTCATGAAATGCCATTAATATTATTTTTTCCCTCAACTGGCTTCAAGCAAGTCTTTTAGCTGGCAATGTAAATAGTGCTTCCTAGCCACCTTAAAGCTAAACCTACCCCGGTCTACCCTGAACTCCTTGAAGGTTATTTTAACTCCATTTGCAAGAAAGTTAAATAGCAGGATGAAAGAGAGGGAAAGAGACTGCAGTGTAACACACTTCATGCAATGCTTTCCTAAGGACCTGAATTTTAAGAGAAGTTTGTTTTTCACTCATCAGCCCTGAAATTCCTCCATCATTGCCTTGTCCCCTCAATGCAGTAGGACTGTTTCAAGGAAGAATTAATAGAGGATTTTTTTAAAAAAATTCTTCCCTGGTTTTCAAACAACAAAATATGACAGACACACAATATTGGAGCACACTTGGGGAATAAAGCCCTGCATACACCGAGTGATGTGCACATGGAGCTTGACTATTCCTTTAAAATTTGTATTTCCCCACATATCCTTTGCATGTCCCCTACAGATCCCTTCCAGCTCACTGAGGTACCCCAGAAAGCAAAGACAGTTGGTGCAAAAGTAAAGCTTTGCCAGGGCAAAAATTAGTTATTCAATCCCAACAAAGTTGGAACGTATATATCCTGTTCCTCATGTTGGGCCCAGGCCAAAACCAACTCTGGATGTTGAAATCCATGAATTGTGTGTGCTTTGCTGAGCGATGTTCGCTTCCCGTGGAACATGAGCACTGTCTGCTCCAGAACTGGAGCTGGAGTAAAATTCCAAAATAAAGCAAGTGACTTTATCAACACAGCATTTCAGGAAACACCAGGGTGGCAGCTGAACACCAAAGCAGCTTTTTTCCTCCTATCAAAACTTCCAAGGGAATCCAAACAACGCTGCAGCCGTTCTGTGCAACGCCCGAGCCAAGTCCAAGCCAAGATTTTCATCAGGCCCCAGCACATCTGTGCCAGATGCACTACGCAAACAACTCCTGATGCTGTTCCCTCATCCCTTCCCTGATAAATTCAGCCCAGTCCTCAACTCCAAGCCACAGCTTTGTAGCAAATACGTTGGGCCTGTGTCCGCCTTGGGAGCGCCAGGCAGCCTGGCACGCCAAGCGCTGGCGAGCTGCTTCTTACTAAAATATTTTTAGAGCACAAAACATTTGGTAAAGTGACCCAGGATAAACCACACTACTTCAGTGTGCCGAGCTCTGTTCAGACCTCTCCTCCTGCTGAAGGATGTCACCAAAGGCCATTTGGCCCCAGGCTGTCCCTTCCCAGGGACCTTCATCAGGGCCCTCTGTTCCCAGCGCAGGATCAATTCCCTCCACGCCACACTGGGCAATCCCAGATACCGCCCAGTGCCTTCATTAAGCACAGATTGATAAACCCTGCCAACAAATTCTATTCCCATCCTCTGCCTTGCCTGGAAATTGGAGGTAGTTTAAAAATAATATTCAGACCATAAAATCCCGAGGCACGTCTGCTGAATCGAGCGGTGTTTGCATCTCGCACAGCTCAAGCATGTCAAATTTGTTTCCTTGGAAACAAAGACCAATTTGCAAGCATTGCTTTCTTCCCTTTTTTGTATTTTATGTAACGAAGACATCCATACCTGCAGCTCTTGCTGATACAAAGGAATTAAAGCAGATTCACCTACCAACAGGGTTCATAAGAGAATTATTAATGTATTTCACTAATGAACCATTGGTTTGCTGCACTAAGGGAAAACAGAGTTCATTACTATTTAAAAATCCAGTTTTCTCTCAATGGATGCACACTCAAAGCATAACATTTATGTTGATTCCTTGGGGACAGGTAGAAAAAAAGAGCAAAGCCAGAGTGATTTCCTTACCCTGGGCTAGGGATGGTGGGTCCAGTGGAGGAGCAATGGAAGAGGGAAATCCTGTCCTGCTCCTGACACCTCACTCCAAAGGACACACAGCTCAAATACACCTACCTCCAACACAGGCTGAAGAGTCAACACAAGCTTCATGTAAAAAACAGAAGTGATAACATCCTGTAGATATGTTTTGGCAGTTTTAAGCCAAACTTTTCCTCAAGACATGCAGTAGGGAAGTGGGAAGCCAGACCTTCTGTGCAGCCATAACTCTTCTCCCAGACCCACTCCCACCAGATCCTCCCGGGGAAGGCAGTAAATCCTAAAGCTACTACACACAACCTCTCTGTGAGGGCATGAAACAGGAGGGAGGGCAAAAGTGTCAGAGCTGAGTTATCCACAGGCTCATTTACAAAGGGAGTCAATGCCCCACCCTCTGGAACCTCTGTCAGCAGCTCAGCACCTCTCACAAATCCCTCAGATACGGGGAAAATCGGACACATGAGAACAGCCAAGAAAATTCTGGCTCCTCAAACACACCCTCCCTGAGGCCTGCTCAGCACAGAGGTCATTCCCAGCACGCCTGGGCTGAGGCTGGGCTGCAATCTCCACCTGAGAAGGTGACCTTCACATCCAGGGGAACAGAGCTCCCAGCCTCCCCTGCTCCTGTTAGGATCCCTGAGTAGAAAAAGCTACGGGAGCTGCACAAACAGGAGGTGACAGGAGCAAGCAAACCCTCCTTCCTCCACGTAAGGGACAAAGCCTGGCCATTCCCTGTCCCTGGAGAATCCCAGAGTTGTTACTAGAGCCAACAGCCAGCACAAAATCTGATATGAACTGTGGATGCTTCACACTTCAGGCCTCAGACTCCAGCATTCCAGGTATTCCAAAGGGGTTCCAAGCTTGGCAATGCCACTTTCCTGACAGAGCAGCCTTGCTCTCCTCTTCAACACTGACCCACAGTTGGACCAGTCACCTGGAGAGCAATCTGTAAACAAAAAGCACCATAAAAACTCCAAACCCTGAAAATGTCCAGCAGAACTCCCACAGGGTCTCACCCTCGAGCTTGAAAAATTAAATCTTTTTTCAGTACATTGACTTGAGGAGCACTCAGCACCACCAGTTCAAGGTTCCAATCTTGCTGCTATCAAGGAATCCTGGCAACAAAACTCCCAGACTACCAACAATGTGCATCCTTTCCCAAGTACTGTAATTACTAAATTTTATTCCAACCAATGCCACAGTCTGAAGGAGTTTTGGAGACTGTTAAATGAATTCTGGGGGAAGACCAAGAAAAGCCATCTAGTGCTTCCTGATCAAAAGCAGAGCAAATACTGAAAAAACATCTAAACATCATCAGGTAAATAAGAACCTGATGGATACATGGTGATTTGCTTAGGGATATTGTAACAATAACTAGGATTTTATAAAGCAATTTATAATAAAGTATGGGAATAGAAGGCAATATTGATGCATCCACTTTTGCAGATGGGAAAACCAAGGTTTGGAGAATTAACTGCCAAAAATTTCTGGAGTGGTCCTCCCCAAATGTATGGAGCACAGGAAGAGGGTGAAGTGAAGTCATGCTCAGCTGCTGATCTACTGAGTCACCTCAACTGGCCAAGCTGGGCCAGCAAGGAATGTGTTTGGGCAACCCATATGAGATGAGTCAAATTTAAATTCCAGTGAAGTCTGAGCACCCCAGGCTCCCTTGAATAAAATCCTCCATTACTTGAAAACAACCAGAAAACCCCAAACCACATAATGTACACAACAAATACATCAGTATTTTCTCCCTTTGTCTGATATTCCCTTAACCAACATGTTTTTGGAGGGGAGGGGAAATATTTAAGCAGAACAGTGACCTTGCAATCACTAAGGAGCTCTTTATGCCCATAGCCAAGTTTGAAAGTGGGTGGATGCCACGTGGGTGAATCTGTGACACCAGGACAGAGGCCAGACTCATAAAAGGAGTCAGACATGTCGGAATCAACCAACAGGAGCAATAAATTCTGAGAAGTTCCTTAGAAATGTTTTGTCAGATAACTGGGCTGCAAGTCAAAGCCCCTGGGGCAAGGGCATGAACTCTGCTATGGGGTTTTAATGCAGATGCATGAAACCCCTGGCAAAGGCTCAGGTGAAAAGATGGGATCAAACAAAGGGAAATGTGGAAATAGAGGGAGATGACACCACTTCCTATCAAATTTAACTACTGCAGGTGTGGGAGGGACAATGAGCTGATGGATGCTGAGAGCCCCAGGTGTGTCTGGAGACCTCTGAACTCAGGTTTGAATTTGGGGTGACATTTATGGGATTTATTTTAATATCCAAAGCATTAAACCATCCTATTTGCTTGGGCTCCCAGAGCCACAACACTGCAGCCTTTCTGTATTCTGGAGGACAGAGGCAAGGACAGTGTGTGGAGCTCACTGTGATGCTTTCCCATAGGAAAACTCTGTAGAGCAAAAAAATAAATCAAGAGCCACACACTGATTTTGGGCAGGCAGTTCAGATGAAGTTTTTCAAATCTATTTTTAGAATCACAGAATATCCTGAGCTGGAAGGGACCCCCAGGATCACCCAGCCCAGCCCCTGTCCCTGCACAGACCCCCCAAAATCCCACCCTGGGCATCCCTGGCAGCGCTGCCCAAAGGCTCCTGGAGCTCTGGCAGCCTCGGGGCCGTGCCCATTCCCTGGGCAGCCTGGGCAGTGCCAGCACCCTCTGGGGGAAGAGCCTTGCCCTGCTCTGCAGCCTAAACCTCTCCTGACACAGCTCCACACCATTCTCCTAGAAGAGCATCTCCTCCCCTGTGTGCAGACATTACAGCAAGAGGAGAGAGGTCAGTACGCTTGAAAATTAAGCAGTGGTTTCCCAACAAAAATTAAACCACTATTTCAAAAATAACTTCCCTCCAATTCTCCCCCCTTCCCACTCCCTATATAAAACCCATTCATTTGCCTCACATAGAGCACAGAGCTTCATTTTGTTAACATTTTAAACCCAAGGACTCAAAATACAGTGAAACACTAGGAAGAAAAAAACCAAACAAACCACAAAATGCTGCAATAACAAGCAGCTCTCAGAGCTGTGAACCAGAGACTGGGAAAGATGAACTTTGCAGAATGTCTGCCCAGCAGCCCCTTTCCTCCTCTGCCCACTCTTGGCCACAGGAACTGGAATCTGTTTGAGAAGCAAAGCAAGGGAAGGTAGGATTCTACCAGGGACAAGTCCTGCACATTGAGAAGAAGAACATTTGCACTATTTTCATTTCACAAGAAACAGGAAAGGGCTGTACAGGGCCCAGACTCTCTCTCCCAGAGCTGATCTGCTGAATTCAAATGTGCACCAAAAGTATGATGGACCTTTGGAAGTTTCTCCTCCACTCTCATATAGCCTCACCCCAGAGGAAAAACAAGCAGAAGTCATTGGTTCTGGTTCGGTGATAATACCAAAAATAAAATAAAATAAAATAAAATAAAATAAAATAAAATAAAATAAAATAAAATAAAATAAAATAAAATAAAATAAAATAAAATAAAATAAAATAAAATAAAATAAAATAAAAGGAAAAATAAGGAAAAAAATAAATCCTGAGCATTTCTCTTCTAAAACAGGAAGCCAAATGTCAGCCTTGATCACTCCTGAGCTCCAGCTAAACAAACTCAAGGACTGCTGGAGTCAGCCTCCCTTCCTCCAGCAGTTTTGTAAGACATTAACTTGGTAGCTGAAAGCTCTGGAGTTTCACATGAAACTTTTCAGCAACTGGATCATGACCTCCAAGCCAGGCCCAGAGCAGTGCACCAAGGCAGCTCTGGTAATGACTCTGCACTTGGGGAATGGAGCTGCAGCAGTGTTTTCCTGCAAAAGCCAAGGAAAAGCAGCCAGGGGGGCAGAGCACGGCCCTCCCAAGGAGATGTGCAGGATTCCCTGCCCGTGAGCAGCTGAGGGTGCACAGCCTGCAGGCTGATCCCTCTCCAGGCTCTGAGGTGCAGCCCAGAGCTGCTGCATCACTGGCAAACATCACCAGGCTGTCACTGCCTCCCTGGCGTGCTCAGCTCCCGGGACACACCCCAGGGCAGCTGTGGCCAGGACTGGGACAGCTCTGGGAGCCACAGGCACAGACAGGGCTCGCTCAGGACACTCCAGAGCAATCCCACTCATGGAAAAGCTTCCAAATAAACGTGCCCATCACAGACTCAGTGATACAGTGTTTCAAAGCTGAAACCTGGCTGGAAGTCAAATCCTTCGTGACCTTTTCCCTGGATGTGCCCCTGCCCCCTCCTTCTACCCACAAGGTGTGGGCAGCCCCAAGGGGACGTGAGGGACCTTCCCAGGCAGCCTTGGGACCTGTCCTGTCCCCTCCTTCCTGGATCAGGTCTGTCAGCAGGCACCTGAGACAAACACAAAGCCTGGAGCACAATATTCCCATCCTAGCAGCAGAATTGCTGCGTGGCATTTTTCCCTCCCTTAAGGAAGAAGGAGGGAAAGCCCCACTCAGATCATGGTAACTACATCAGCCAGGTGGGTGTAAAGGGAATATCCCCAGGTACTGCCACCACCACTGCAGGATCTCTGACACTCCCCTTTCCTGACGTGTGGAAAACCTGCAAGGCTGGATATTGACAGGTCAGGATGCTGTGACCTGCCTGGAGCACCAGTATTTTTTTTTTTTGCCCAAGTCCTTTTTAGAAGGAACAGAGTTAAGGATCAACTCTAAAGCAGCCCAAAGTGCCTAATCTAACACTCTCCACACTGAAACAAGCATTGCAGAAGGTCCTGTAAAGCCCTGCATATCCCTCTGTAAATCTAAACATGCCCCATTCCCCAGGGGGATGAATGGGCATCATAAATCAAAGTTTGACTTTAAAAATGCAAAATGAGGCTGCAGCCACTGCAATGCACAAACAAAAAACCCACAAGAACACACAAATCTTCCTGCAACAGCATCATCTGTACACACCAGCCTAAAAAACTGCCAGGTGTTTATACAGCAGGACTAACTCTGCAGGGAGGGAAGGAACCAAGTCCAGTGATTCAAGGGATTTGTATCCATTTGTTTTACCCAGGTTTTACCCCTCATTTCAATCTCAGTAATGCTGCCTTGCACTCAGCAGTTGACTTCACCTTCAGTCAGTGTGCCTGGGAGGAAGGAAGGTTGTTGCCATCATTTTGTTTTAAAGAGCTACTTCCCCGTGGATCCAGCTGTGCTGATTTGCACAGCTGCATTGCAACAAGATCCTTCCACAATTAAGGTCAACTCAGCCTGTATCTCATCAAAAAATTCATCAAATATTTTGTCATGTATTTTTCTAGAGGTGAAAGCCAAATTTTGCAGGAAGAACCCAAGTCCACTGAGCTTGGGCCTTCCAGACTTACCATGACACAAAACCTACCCATGCACAAGCCATTTCTTTCTTGCCTCATAACTGAGAATTCAATGGAGGCTCTGTCTTCACTGCAAAAGCCCCATCTGTGCTGAAAGGGCTACCTGAAGATGGGTTACATGAAGGTTAAAATGATATTACTTTGATTTGCTAGGAAGAATCAAATTGGAAATTAACTTAAATTGGCTCTCAAGGTTAAAATATCCTTTGTTTTGTGTACACGGGGCTGCAGTGCTGGAAAAGCCATCTGTCCTGATGCAAACATGACACTTTTGGCACTGGGGACAGTGCAAGACTGTGACAAAACCATAAAACAACTGTGGGACACCAACTTAGTCAGGTTCCTTATCCCAGTTGTGCTTGATTTCCTCCCCTTCCACCACTCTCAGGGTTTATGGGAGACCTTCAAACCCAGGCTTCTCAGCCTGGCAGAGCCCTGTCCTCTCCAGCCTCCCTGAGATGCTCCCCGTGGAGAAAGGAAGGGTCAGTCCTTCCCACTCATCTCCCCAGCCACATTCAGGGCTCGGGGAACTTCCCTGGATCACTTTCAGTCCTTGGCCTGGAGGACAATTAAAGGAAATCTCCTGCAGCCACTGCAGACACAACCAGCAGCTTTTGTCTCCCAGCCCTTTGCCATCCCCACTTGTTTCCCACCTTCCTACCTCCATCCCCAAGCGCCTCCCTGAACATGTTTTGGGATAAGTTTTTCCTCTTTGCAGTTGTTCACATGCACAGATGCCCAGTTCCTCAGAGTTCAAAGTTTCCTCTCATGTTTCAAAACTCTCTTCCCATATTTTTAACTCCTGTATTTTCTCGCACTTCTGTTTCTAATTTATTCTCTCCATCCCACTTCCTTCTCTCTAATTCTTTCATACTCTGCTGTTGGACCAGGCTTAAAAACAAGGACTCTGCTGCTGCTTACCTGGAGGTACAGGCAGCAACAAGGTTTAAGTGCCTTAATTTCAGACTTAAGGTTTTTCTATAAGCTTGGCCTAACTTGTCCTGCCCAGCTAATGATGCTTCTCTATAAAGCACATATTGCATCCTGTCAGGAAATTCAGTTTTGAGACAGTTGCCCCATCCCACGTGGAGAATGAACTGCTAAGCAAGTATTAGGGCAGCAAAACCAGGAACCCAACTTAAAGAGAAAGATCCCTCTGCAGCAAATAATAAAACCAAAGCTGGTGGGTAAAACAGGGGGTGGCATTGACACCTCTCCTTGCTCACCACAGCCCCATGAGCCCCCAGCTCCCCCTTTAAAAAACCCAGGCCTTACTGCTCCATCAAACCCCCCAAAGCTCACAGAACCACTGAGGTCACAAAAGTCCTCTACGATCATCACATCCCAACATCCCCTCAGCCTTGTCACGGCCACCACTAACCCATGTCCCCAAGTTTTTGGGGACACATGTTTTTGAACACTTCCAGGGCAGCCTGTTCCAATGTGTGCCAATGCTGAAGAAGCATTTCCATGGGGAAATTCCTGCTGCTGTCCACCCTGAGCCTGCCCTGGCCCAGCCTGAGGCCGTTCCCTCTCCTCCTGTTCCCTGTTCCCAGAGCCCGATCCCCCCCTGGCTGTCCCCTCCTGTCAGGAGCTGTGCAGAGCCACAAGGGCCCCCTGAGCCTCCTTTGCTCCAGGCTGAGCCCCTTCCCAGCTCCCTCAGCCTGTCCTGGGGCTCCAGCCCCTTCCCCAGCCCCTTCCCTTCCCTGGACACTCTCCAGCCCCTCAGTTTTGGTGGGACCCTCCCCATGGTGCATTCCAGAAACACAAAACAGCCAAAATTGGGATTGCTGCTGATTTCCTTCTCACTCTGGAGCTCCCAACGCTCCCATTTGCTTTTGCAGAAGACATTTTCAGCAATGACCCCATTCCACTGTGCCTTCTACTTTCACTTGCTCTCTTCCATCATGAATCATTAACCATCCCCATTTATCATCAGACAGTTACACATACAGCCTGACTTATATATATATATAAAACAAACTTTGCATATGCTTGAAATTAAACGAATAAAGAAAATTGCACTGAACTTCAGGGTTTGGAGGGTCTATTGTTTGGGTTTTTTTAAACAAAGCTGCAAAACTATCCCACAGAAAAGCATGGACTTTATACTAAAAAGGGAAAGTCAAACCTGGTTGGATTTTGAGCCAACCAACCTCCCACCCTTTTGATGTCTGACAACAAAGAGGTGTGAATGCCATCAAATCACCCGCAGGTACAGGCAGAACCATCCTGCTCTGGGCTCGTCTGGATGCAGCACAAGCTGCCATGCAATTCAGAAAGCCCCAAAACCAAGGACTTCAGCAAACCTGCCCCTATCCCCCACTCTCTTCATTTCTAACTTTAAATGAGGGTTACAAAGGTGCCCCTGTAGAATTGCTTTGGCAATGTGTCAGATGTAAAATCAACCAGCCCCTCCTGCCCCATTAGAAACCCTCCCACAGGGATATTTTCTATATCCCATGTGTTATGAACATGTCCCAGGGTACAGGCAGGGTTTCATGGCTCCCTGTGCCACCCACTCCCACATTCCCAACTGCAAATTCCCTCCTTGGCATGGCTGCATTAAAGCAGGAGGAAGGATCTGCCTTACCACGGGGGAAAAATATAAAATAAACCCTCAGCAAGCCAAAGTGTGCTGGCAATCCATGGCCTTCCCTGCTGGGAAGGAGCCCTCCTGCCACAGCACTTTCAGAGCACAGAGGCTCCATCCTGACAGAGCCACCAGCACAGGGATGAGCTAACCAGGAGCCAGGCAAGGCCAGAGGTGTTTTGTCCCAGGAAAAACCAACAGAGGTTAGGAAACCCCAACAGAGCAAAGCATCAGCTGGAAAAACTTCTTTGGGCAACCCTGGGGGGACAAACCCCTCTGGCCACACTGGGTTTTGACATTTCCAACAAAAATTTTGGAGGCCTACACGCGTGTACCCATGAGCTCCTCAGCGTGCAAGGGGGGGAGGAGATGCTCAAAGGGAGCAGCATCCTCCTGGCACAACACAAATCCACCCCCATCCCATGGCATGGAGGAGCCAGCGTGCTCACGGACCTGCCAGGGGCAAGGAAGCAGCTTGAGGAGAGCAGGGACAGGTTTTAAGCACTCTTGATCATTCCTTGGAATAAAATATTTAAAAAATTGCTCATCGAGCGATTAAAATGTGCAAACATTTTGCTTGGTGTTCCGACTGCCACATTTAATATTTCAAACAACATCCAGGCCAATATTGTTGCTTAATTTAACATAACTGGATCCTGAATGCATTTCTAACAGATTAAACCACAGAAATATCCACATGTTTTAATGAGGATTTGGCACCACTCGGAGCCAAACACATTTTAGCAATATTTTTGGACTACAAATTCTTTCATAAGAAAAGAAAGCCCACTGGTAATGGAGCTGCATTCCCTACATTTCAAGCCTCTTTGGATTTATGTAAATTGAAAAACTGAAATATTTAGTGCCATTATAATTCAAGCAACATCTGGGCAATTTTCTTTGCCTCGTAAAAGATTTCAGTCAGCTTTGCAGAGGCTCAGGCCATGTTGCTCAGCAGAATGGCTCCTTTTACATTTGCATGCTTCACTTCCATTCTGCAGTTTCTATGCCAACAAGCATTTGTAACTCTTTAAAAAGCACATTTGGAACTGGGGGGAGATGGAAGATGGGAAATGTGATGAAGATTTGTTTGTTTTGGGGGGTTTTGGTGGTGGTGTTTCCCTAAATCTAAATCATCTTTCTTCTTTTTTTTTTTTTTTTTCTTTTTGAGCCCTGGAAATCTCAAAAAGGCCCAATGACCATCACTGCAGCCATGGCAACTCTTCCACCTGCTTCAAAATGCAGCAGTGACTTGGTAAGAGGAGTTTGTTCAGTCAATTTGATGTACAAAATATATATATATAATATATAAATATATATTACTCCAGTTCTGTCTCTAAAGAAAGACTCAATAGTAAACAACACAAATTTAGGTGTCCATCTCCTGCTGCAGCATCCAGGCCCTGTGTGAGTTTCCAAATCCCAAGGAAAAGTAAACAGAGAGAAGCAGCTCTGACTGAACTGCCACTCAAAATCCAGCAGTTTGATTTTTAACCAGATTTTTGGAAGTAACTCCTCCCCTTCCTCCCCACCCCCAGTCCCAGATCTCCCAGATGACTCAAATTTTATATTTAAAGCTCCTGCTCAGCACTGTGACATTACAGGTGCAAGGAGATAAAGGAAACCACAACCATGAAGAGGCAAAATACAGCATTCAGAGCAAACAACAGTAATGGCCTTACAAAACTTGGAGGGGAAAACTGTATTTTTTAATCCAGATGCAGCCTACATTGTGAATTCCTCTCCTCCTGAAGTTCCCCACAGGACCAGGATGGAGCTGCCACCCTGGGATACCAGCAAAGGCACCCAAAAAAACCAAAAACAGTGAGAGCAGGTCATTCCATGGAGAGTGGGAAGGAGTTGTTCCCACCCAAAGGCAGGACTAGGAGGGGGTTTCCTGAGGGAGCTGCACAAGCAGGGACAACACCTGCTTGCTTCTCCAGTGACAGGACAAGGGGGAATTGCTCAAACTGAAACAGGGCAGGGCTGGATGGGATATTGGGCAGGAATTGTTCCCTGGGAGGGTGGGCAGGCCCTGGCACAGGGTGCCCAGAGCAGCTGTGGCTGCCCCTGGATCCCTGGCAGTGCCCAAGGCCAGGCTGGACCTTGGGGCTGGAGCAGCCTGGGACAGTGGGAGGTGTCCCTGCCCATGGCAGGGGGGGCACTGGATGGGCTTCAAGGTCCCTCCCAACCCAAACCAGTCTGGGATTCTGTGATTTTCTTGTCCAAAAGCTGCAGAGGACGGAAACCAGAACCCACAGTGATCTTGCCAGTGCTAAACATTCATTTACAGGCTCCTGGATAAGGATGGGGATCTCTCAGCCCCTTCAATCCACCTCCTGTGCAGATGTGACACTGCCCTGATGTGCTGGGAGGGGACAGGGTGATGGAAATGCTGTGCAATAATCAATCCTAAGCACAGGACCAAGAGAAAATCACAGAATCATTAAGACTGGAAAACACCTCTAGGATCATCAAGTCCAACCACTCCCATGTTCACCATTAAACCATGGCCCCAAGTGCCACATCCACATGGTTTTTGAACACTTACAGGGATGGTGACTCCACCACTGCCCTGGGCTGTCCCTTCCAATGCTCTCCAATGCCCAAATACGATCAAGTTCTCTTCCTTCAGCTAGACAGGGCACAGAGAAAGGCAGCCTGGGTGCCCTTGGCTAAAGCAAAATGTTTAACATTAACCAGCTCCTCCCCTCCTGCACAGCCACAGGCAATGCAGCACATCACACAACTCATTTCAGCACCAGTCTAGGATCTATTTTTGCAAGAAGGGACCAGCATGAGATCCAGAAAAGGCAAAAACCCTCTCAGGGTGGAGCTGGAGACAAAAGGACAAGATTATCAGTACCATGGTGGGGACTAGAAAAAAGTTATTAATTTTCAAAAGCTGTTCTGTCTCCCAGGAGCAGTAACAGCCCCCAGGTCCCAAACACAGCTCCTGCTGCACAGAGCCATCCAAGAGCAGGAGCAAAGGCTACACCTGGGAGACTCCTGCCATCTGAAAGAGGCTACAGGCCACTGCCTGGCATAGGGCACACCTGCAGCACACGGAAGGGTCTTGCAAAAATAAAGCCATGAACGCTCACTTTCCCAGCCCTGGCCATGCAGTGGGAAGGGGCAGCTCCTCCTCCAGCTCAGCTCTGGCCTTTGGTGTTTCCTGCCACGATTTCACAACCTTTGCCATTTCAAAAGTGCTCCTGGCAGCCACAGCAGCAGGCACGGAGCTGTTCTACACGAGTGCGTGACGGATCCATCCAGGCTCCTCTCCCCACGTCGTGCACAGGGAGCTGCACTGCCCACGGATCAGGGCCCTCACTGCTGTGAACTGGAGCATTTCCACCTCCCTCAATGAACTGTATGGGTGTGTGCTAGCTGGAAATCCAGCTCCATCTGGGACTGAAGAGGCTGAGCCTGCAGTACTGAAGTCAGCAGCAGCTTTCGACAGACAGGAGCTGGCCACACGGGTGTTCTCCATCTGGGATAACGACTTCCACACCATGCACGAGCCAAAGGCACCAACAGCAAGGAAATGCAATCCCTGTCAGCTAGAGGATGAACAAATGTGGGCAGGCTTCTGCTGCAGCCCACACCTACACCTCCCCAAGATGTCTGAACAGGGAGAGGAGAGAGCTCTCACCTATTAAGAGGAGGGAGAGTGATATGGAATCAATGTTTGGCACAATCAAAGTCTGTGGGGACTCACATTAATGAATTCCCCTGCCGGGTTTATGATGTTTAAAGGAAAACAAAAGATGGCTGCATGCAGGGCAGAGCAGGTGAGCCCTGAGGAGGCTCTTCACACACCTGTTTCTATATTCCCTAAGCTCCCCCTAAGCAGGAGAGGTGCCCTCCCTGCCCTGTGCCCAGGGATGCTCAGTGATGAGCCACAGTGGTCTCCCAGAGCTGGGTGGTGCTGAGATGCCCCTGTTGTTCTCCTGCTTGGGATGGCAGCTCAAAAGTGGCTGGAAAAGCAGCAGATGATCTCATGAGCTCCTCAGCTAATGTAAATACCCAGGGGCCAGGGGTCTTTCCCGCCCAGCCTTCCCCCAGTGGGTCCCTTATGGGATTAGGCAGTGGCCAAGCACGACAATTCACTATTAGCTGGACTAAGTGCTACAGAGAGATCATGAAAATGAATTAACTCCTGCCCTTCTCTCTTCTGTGATGGATTACACTCTGCTCCTTCAGAGCAATGTCACAGCAGGGGAGAGGGAAACATGGGAGAGATACGAGGAATTTATTCCCACGTGGTTTCTTGTGTGGACACACAACACTGAAACTGCCTGGTGCCTGCAGTCAAGGAACAAGCCAGGGCCACATCCAGGTGTGGGTGGTGGCAGCAGCTTCTCCTGGACACACAGGAGATGAGCTCCACCTCCACTGTCCCCGTGCCTGGGAGCCCCACCTGGAGGTGCCTGTGGGGACACAAATGACATGAATGACACAAGGCTCTGGGGTTACCACACTGGGGTTTTCTCTTCACTCACCCTCGGGGTAAACCCCACTGGGAGTACAACCATCCCCAGCTCCAGATCTTTATCTATTCCCCAAAGGTTGCTGGGGTAAAACAGGTAAACAAAGCAGAAGGAGATCCATCACTGTCCTGATGCTGACCTGGAGCTCTGCCAGCACTCCCACACCACCTTCCCCAGAGCAGCCCTGGGATGAAAAATAAACGTGTTGGGTGGTAAAACACAACTCCCTTCCTCACCCAATGCACCCACCAAGGCACTCATTTAGCTCTGAGATTCATCACTGAATATTGCATCACTTTGGAGCCTTCTAAGGAAACATTCCAGCATTTTCCCATGTTAATCAGGTAACTTTTTTTTTAGCCAGACAGAGTTAAAAATAACCAAGATCCAGGTAGGTGTCAGTGAAAAGTTCCAGCAGGGAAAATCTTGGAAGGAAGGAAGGAAGGGAGGAAGGGAGGAAGGGAGGAAGGGAGGAAGG
>VYXF01001807.1:15774-31396 GCA_013397295.1 Polioptila caerulea | reverse complement strand
AGGCAGGCAGGCAGGCAGGCAGGCAGGCAGGCAGGAAGGAAGGAAGGAAGGAAGGAAGGAAGGAAGGAAGGAAGGAAGGAAGGAGGGAAGGAGGGAAGGAAGTCCTTGCCCATCTCCAGGCACTGTCCCTGCAGACAAACACAACCAAGCCCAATGACAGCTCTCCCCATTAATGCTGAATAATTTTAGGGTCTCAGCTGCAGGCAGTCCATCTCTCTAGCAAAATCCTACCTAAGACTTGCACTATCTACCACAGCAGGCTTGACCCTGTTTTTATGTACAGAAACAAAAAAACCCCATCCTAATCCTACAGAACCCAGAGCAAATAACACTCTGGGACTGTGTGATACCACCCTATTAAATACAAACACGTTCCTACAGTAGCTCAATGATTTTCAGCATTCACCATCTTTCCATTTCAGTTTTAAGCACTTTGCCTGGCAACTGTCTGAAGGGCAAACCATTATGAAAATAGGAAGACAATTAATTTTCCTTTATTCTGGAAGAGAGGATTATTGGAATAAATAAAATAATCAGCTTAAACAAGAGCACAATTCTCAACTTCTGAAAAACAGAGGACAGGTTTCTTTCATTTTCCTTTCCAGAGAAATGATTTCCTGGGATGGCAGTTGCAAGGGAAGTGCAGAGGTTTTGGAGTTAACCTTGGACTGCTGACTCACAAATCACTGCCTCTATGCCTTCAGCAGGAAGCAGGCTGGCATTTCACCCTTAGAGCCACTTTATATACTTATTTAATACAGCAAATCAGAAGAGCCCCCCAAAAAGACACAGAGGCCACTTCCCAATCTCATTTGGACCAGAGGTAAATCTGAAGCAGCCACTACTGGACAGCAGCCTTTGGCAGCAGATGTTCCCCATCACAATTAATATGGTGAAAAGGGGATCTGACACCCTGTGACATACATGGACACCCACATAAATGAATTAAGGTAAAGGTATTTCACTCCCAAACCCCAGCAGGGGAAGGGACCAAATGGAAGAGGAGAACCTTCAAGTCCATATAAGCAAGAGATGAAATTATTTACTGAAATACATTTGAGGTATCTTGGTAAGAGCTGTAGAGTTATTTCTGGAGGACTCCTCTAATAAGCAGGATGAGTTATAAAAATAGGATGGAAACTGTGGTTCAAGGTTGCTACAGCCTCAAAAAGAAACAGAGATAATTGATGGAGGCACAGATTCCCAGGAACACTAAGGACTGCAGAAGTACTGAGAAATCAAATTGATGATCTGGAAAATAACACAAGATTAAGAATGATCAGGTTAGTGGGGGCTCCTGGAGGAGCAGAAGCAGGAGGAGGCAGACTTTCAATGGATTATGAGGAGGTGGAGGATGAATAATCCCCACAGCCCAGGGGGTCTGGGTGAGCCATGTCCCCACATGGGACAGTTCTCCAGTGCTCCACATCCCCAAGGGAAGGATCTCCTGCATCCAGGAGCTCATGTGTTTCTGGCAGCTCACAAATCTGAGCCTGGTTCCAGGATCCAGCACTGTCTCCCTCCAGCAGGAAACGGCCCAAACTCTCCCTGTCCTTCCTCCAGTCACAAACCCTGGGTGCCCTGGCACAGCCACATCCCAGCAGCTGAAGGAAGCAGCACTGGGAAGAGCTCCTGCACATCCCAGCACCCTGTGCTTCCCACAGGGAACAGCCATTTGCTCTGTTTCTCCTCTGGCTGCAGAGCACTGTGGCAGCAAGTAGGTCAGGGACTAGACAGCGCCTGAAGAATCACCTGCAGTTCATTCCCTCTCCCTTTTTCTGCCTTTTTGGGTTTTTAGGAGCCACCAAATCACTTCACCACCATCTTCAAACCTCATCCATCCATCCATCCATCCATCCATCCATCCATCCATCCATCCATCCATCCAGCCCAGACCTCTCCCTACAGCCCTGTCTCCTGGGGTTCTACTCTCTCCCAGCTGTTTAACTCCACTCCTCCCCTGCAGGTCCTTAAAGCAGGATTTTTCTTCCACCTTCCCCTTCCCACAGCCATATTTTCCCAGCATCATGTACTCCTTGCACTGCTTCTCTCACCCTCAGAACCCTGGGTGTCCTTTGTGCTGGTCAATGCATTATCCCATCCACCACAGGAATGGAGTTATTCTATAATTCCACGTCTGGGTTAAAAACTGCAGCTCCTTCCCCTGTGTCTGTAACTTCACTCACTGATCCTCAGGGAAAAGGGAGGTGAGGAGGCCCCTTTGGCAGCTGGTGCTTCCAGACTTCCTCAGGTCTTCTCTCCATGCAGGGCTCCATCAGCTCCAAGGAGCACAGGATGCCCCAAGCCCCCTCCCTGCTTCACTCAGGAGCATTTGGCCAGGGGGACAGCACTGCCCAAGGACACAACACAAGGATGCAGCAGCAAGGACTGAGCCCAGGGTGTTAAGGAAGCCAAAACTCAGCCATAAGTTGGATTTCAAAATGGCCAGGAAGGCAAGAAAGCAGGAGATAAATCTCCTCTGCAGGTGGAGAAATGCTGTGCGTGACAGCAAAGCCTTCACACAGCATCACCACAGAGAGGATTCACCACAGCAAATCATGACAAGCTTCCTGTCAGAATGTCTGCTCTCAAAGGCATTGCCAGTAGAGTCCAGGTTGGCTGAAGCAGTTAGAAGGGAGAGAAGCAAAGCCAGCAGGCTTTGAAGTGGTCACCATTTGATTATTAAAGACTGGGACTCACATGCCATGTATATCCAGCACAGCTGCTTTCTCCTCCCTGGGATTGCCAAGGGTGCATGAGGGTTTTTTAGATAAACCCGTAGGATTCAGTTCCATTTTGTTCTTTCTGATTTGAATACAGTCCTGAGCTGATATGATACTGAAAAGGTGAGCAAGTCCCAAGTTCAGGTTTCAGTTCCTGCACTGAACAAAGCTGTGCTGGTGGAGAAAGAGACAAAACTGGCCACACAGGCAGAATTTTTCACACAAATCCAAAGACAGGAACGTGCAAATTCAAGTAATAAATCCTCCTGCGAATTCCAAGTCACCCATCTCAAAGAAAGCATCCAGGAGTCCCTGCCCTGCTCATCCCACACCCTGCAGCAGGCACTGGACACGGTTCCATGGGATGAAGAATCTCCCTCAGCTCAGTCACACCAGAGTGCTCAGGGTTTGCAGGAGAGGGAGGTGCCCACTCCATAGGGACACCCAGCAGGGACCTGCAGAACTCCTCTGGCAGAGCCCAAAAACAAACCCACAAACTGAAACTGGGTTTGGTTGTAGCTACTTTTCTCCTTCCAGACTCCAGTTCCAGGGCTTGCTGGAAAGGAGCTGAATGTCTCCCTGGAAGAGAGAAGCCCTGCACAGGAGGGAAGCAGCTGTGGGATGAGGGTGTCCCAAAAACTGCTCTGATCCAGAGGTATCAAGTCCTCAGGCCACCAAAGGCGTGGTGAGGCTGAAACACAGTGCTCTGTGCTGGGACTCTCTCCTCAGGCACTGAAAAGAGCTCATTTCCCCCATTTTACTCTAAAACAAGCAGAGGAGGAGGGCTTTATCCTCTGGCTTTGAGCAAAAACCCATGGCACTAAAGAAAGTGTCACCTCCATCCCTTTGCTGAGCCTTTCCCCCATTCTGGGGCTGGAGATGTGAGGAAAAGGTTTAAAGCTGGTCCAAACCATTTCAGGGATGAGCCTGATTACTCTTCCCAGTGAGGGTGAAATAAAGAATGAGATCCAGGCTCCCTAAAGTCACCCTCTGGAAAGGGAAGGACAGCAGTGACCTGCACTGGGGGACAGCCAGGGCCTGGCACCTCATTCCACACCAAGGACCTCAGGGCCCTGTGCTGGTAAAGCAGCCCCCACCTACACCTCAGCCTGAAAATGCATTTTTGTTATACCCTGATCACAGACTTTTAGTTTCCTTTAACTTTCTTGCTTTCAACTTTGTTCCTCAAAAAAACTATTTCCCAGTTCTTCCACCAAACGTGCTTTTAAATAGAATTTGATCATTTTTCTCTGAACTAAAACTCCTTGTCATGGTGACAGATACATGGCATCAGTTAAACATGTGAAAGAGAAAATACTCATCCACCACTGAGAAACAAGCAGCACCACCAAATCCTGACACAACCATGGTCCTCCACGACACGAGTCTTTGTTCTCACAATCATCTCCAAAACAATATTCTGACAACATCTTTCCCTATATAGATTTATATTGCTATATCTCTATCATTTCCCTCACGCCCATCAAAATGAAGTTATAATTAACTCATCATCAATAGAAATTACAATAATTTTGAAGCAGCAAGAAACAATCTATTTGCATTTGGTAGCTAATTATTCCCCCTACGCACACAGCCACCAATGTTCCCAAAAACTATCCACAGAACAGACAGGCTGTGCTAGCCAGAGCTTCTGGAAAGGAGGGGAAAAGGAGGGACTAAGCAAAAAAACCTCAACGTTGGGGTGGTAAAATTTTCTTCAAATCTGCAGCATCTCGAGCTCAGCCAAGTCTGTAATAGAATTGCCCTCCTGAACTCATCCAGCAGTGTTAGAATCCACCTGGGTATCACATGGAAGCTGACAGCAACCTCAGGACGAACCTAGTGGGAGCCACTGACATTTGCTAAATTATGGAATTATTATTCCCTTCTTCACACCACTCCAAGGAAACATGAAGCCATTCTCTGATAAAAGCCGTTGGACATAAATTTCACACCAGGCAACACCAGGAGCGCTCCCAGAGCCAGGCAACACCGGGATTTGCAGTGGCACTCGTGATTATTCCCTCCTCGAGGAGGAAGGCTGCCCTCTGTGCAGCCCCCTGAGTCCTGGGGGACTGCCTGGGGGTGACCTCCAGCCCCTCCAGCTCCCATTCATTCCAGTCAGGTACAGAACAGAACAATGCCCTTCCCCGCCCCCACGCCAGGCAAGTTTTGCTGACAGATCACCTCCATTTCCTCACCAGCCCCAAGGATTACAGCCATGTGTGTGAGGTAAAGAGCCGTGGTCAGGGAGCACTGCCTCCCCCAGCTCCAGCAGCCTGACAAAAATCAAGCCACCCGGGCATTTCTGCTCGACGTCCCAGGAGCCCCAGGTTGGCCTCCATGGCTCGTGCCGCGTTCAGAGGAAGCTGATACAAAGCACCAGGGATGGTAAAAATCACATCCTCCTTCACCCACGCTTCTGGAGGCGAGCACAGAAAACACTCTTTGCTCATTAGGAACCATCCGAGGTTTCCCTTCCTCCAGGATGCCCCCACAAAGCAGGGACTGGGGAGGAAGGGGCTCAGTTTCACCTTGACACAATCCCTGTGCCTGCGACACTTACCTGGCTGCCAAGGCATCCCTCCTCAACACGCCGAGAGTCATCAGCCTTCAAAGTAAAGCCAAAATAGCTCAAGGATTGTTTTCCTTCCCCCATCTGACACGGGATTGCAGCTCCTCAGGCATGGGGAGGAGGGGGAGCAAAATAATAGTAATAATCAACAGCAAAAGACTATTCTTCTGTAGGCAAAGCTAATCCTGTCACACATTTTCTTCCCAACAGAAGCATGATAGATCGAGTCCCACTGGGTTCTGCTCACAACTAAACAGGACGAGGTGTTTTCAGCTCCCTTCTGCCAACACAGCTCAACGAGCAGCAAGGCCTCACCTCCTCTTATCATTTAACTCAACACGAAGCCACCCTGGTGCTCTACCCCAGCTCTAGAAAGCCAGCCCGAGCCTCAGTATGGCCTTGCACGGAAATAGGATTACTTTGGCCTGGAGGAAAAAAAGAAACCACAACATGAAGGTCACCCATAAAATCATTACACAGCTCCCTCTTCCCCGGCTCTTAGAGAAAAATCCTTTCTCAAACCCTCAACCTGAAAGGAGAAACACAAAAAGATATGTACATTAATGCCATATACCTCCGTCAATTTTTTTCCTCGTGTCTTTAGAGCAGTTGTTTACTGCAGCCAACTGCAGAGAAATTACAGTAGCTTAACTCTCCAACTCCCTCTAAAGGATTAATCTTCCAGTGAGCATGCTCACGCGGGAGCTTTTTCAGCACTTGCATCCATTTCATGAGTGAGGGCTGCTGCACACATGAGGAAATGCCATTTCAGGGCTCCAGGCAGAGCGAGCAGCCCCCAAACCAAGGGCTAAAGCCCTTCCTAGGGCTCCACAAAGGATCTCTGCCCAAGCCCCCAGCTCCAAGGAGGTTGAAAGATTTCACGTCCATGGCCCCTTTCAGGAAGGAGGGGGGCGGTGGCTTCCCTGCGACACTCGTTTGAAATGTCTGACCTTGGCTTTTCTCTACAGCCTGGTGGACAGTTCATCCACTGAAGCTGGAGTCAAAAATAGCTTCTTCTCACTGGCAGATTTTTCCTTTTGCATCACTTGTTGGCTCATCTTTGCTTTTCAGAAAAAAAATCGGGAAGATAATTTGGGGTGCAGGGAGGGGGAGGGGAGGGGCAACATTCAAATAAAAAGGAACAGCTTTAAAAATCTAGTTCTCAACTCTGCATCACAGTTGGTAACAGATCCTGAGACACATTTAACTCCACAGATTAAGGACCCATGCAAATGAGGATTTGCTAGTAGACAACAAATCCAGTATCTAAACAAGGCTGTTCAAGTAATCTTGTCCATTCTCTCCTAGACCACTGTAGATTAAACTGCTCTGTTTGAGATATTTCTCCCTCACCTCAAATGATGTACCTCAATTCAAAGCCTTCCTGGTGAAAATAAAGCTCAAAAATTAAGGGCAAATAAACTGCAGAATTGGTTTCTTCCATTCTCATCTTCTCATATTCCAGGGTTCTGCCCTTCCCCTTCCCATTTATCTATTTTATGTCCTGTTGCTTAATTGCTCTTTGTAGCTGAAAGAGATCCAAGCCTCCCCCTCCCCCCAAAGGCTCTTATTTCAAGTTTTAAACCCAGCTTGAGTCTAGGACACGCAGAGACCAGACTGCAACCTCTGAGTCCAGGGAAAATCACAAGCCCTGAGCCCAGGGAGAAAAACCCCAGAGGGGGCTGCAGCCCAAGGTCTGAGATCACTTCCCAGATCCAGCGCCAGGCTTCACCCCGGCCATTACAACCACCTAAACTTGTATTTATTTCTCAAAAACTCTTGAGTGTCTTTGATGCCATGAAGCCCCTTTAATGTTTTAAGCCCGACAAGTGAATCCACAGACAAGCAGGATGTCAGGAGAGTGTTAAAGAAGGGCTATGGCTGCGTTTGACAATGCACGCTCACCATAGCGACCGTCCCCACAAGAAATGATAAAACCTATGGTGACACTGGATATTTTGCTCTGTTGCCACCTAAATAGAATCACCCCCAGAAAGGGAATCTCTGTTACCATGCATTAAAATAGAGGCTTTGTTTTATTTATAAAGCATTCAAACTGGTTGGTTTGGATGTGTCAGAGCACAGGCTGTTCAGCCAGCCCTCCCTGCTCCATCCTTCGGGAACTTAATGACTGATGGCTGCACTCACCTCCCACAGACCTCAGGTACTGCTGAGCCTGCCCCAGCTCCTCCAGGGAAGGTCTGGGGCCAGGTGGGATCTGACCCTGAAAACCCCTGCAAAGAAAACCCAAGACTTTGGAGAAGGCAGATGTGGAAAAGCCCCGATGGATGGAGGAAGATCATGTCCTGTGCTTCCTCCTCCACAGCAGGATTACACCCACACGTGAAGGTGGGCTAGCAGCTATGGAGTTATCCTGACCTGTCATTCCTAATTTGGAAACCAGCCATACTCCCTGAGAGTTTAGACTTTGAAGATTGACTACTATTGATTCTTCTGCAAGCAAACAGCCCGAGCTGGCAATCAGTCAATAATAAGCAATTACTCGACAGCCTCTTATCTGCAGATGCCAGCCCAGACAGCTCGATTTGTGGAGGCAGCAGGTCAATAAATCAAAGCTGTTCTCAAATTTTAAAATATCATGATTTAAAAACCCACCCAGCCTTCAAACTGGCTGGCAGAGCAGCCAGGTCAGGGGGATTCCTGCAGAACTGTGTGGTGGCTATCACTAATTTACAGCACAGGAGATAGAAGGTGATGTGCTGAAATCCACCCCTGACACTCCTCATCTCTCAGGAGCAGCATGAGCAGCAGCTGGATGAAGATGATGAGAGGGAGAGGAGGAAGCAAAACCCTCCTCCTTCAAACAATGACTTGTAGGGAAAAAGCAGAGTGGAGCAGCCTTCCCAAAACACTCCCCAGTCCCTGGGACACACCCTGCTGTTCACCAGGAGCCTCAAACCCCAACAAAAACTGTGGTGTTTTTGTAATTTGCTGGCTTGGTGGTGTTTAACACCACTAAGACAGCAAATTAATGGCACCTCTCTTATCCCTCTGCTGTGACCTCCATACCCTGGGTGTACAATTAATCATTTCATCCCAGGAAATGCACTTCCTTGCTTTTTCATGGCCTAAACATGATAGAAGCACATGAGCCAAAGGCTCCTCCTGAACATTTCAGTGTGACCCAGAGGCGACGCTTTAAACCCAGCGGTGCCAACAGTGCCACAAAGAGAACCAGCTGAAAACTCAGGGTGGCATTTTATGTCCTCAGTGCAGACTCCCTTCACAGGCTCATTTGTATGAAAAGAGATTAAAATTGCCTATTTAATTTGCAGCAGTCTGAGCACACAGCTGGAATGCCAGCCCAGTGCATTGGCAACATCCATCTATCCATCTATCTATCCATCCATCTATCCATCCATCTATCCATCTCTCTATCCACCTATCCATCCATCCATCTATCCATCCATCCATGTATCCATCCATCCATCTATCACTGCAAGGACAATCACAACCTTCCATCTAGTTCTGCAGACTCTAGAAACTTCTCTGTTTGTCCATGTGTTCTTGCACAAGTCATGGAAACAGTCCCAAAGCACCAAAAGAACAGCAACCCTTCAAGAACCCTGCTCGTGCTGCTGAGTGTTCCAAGACACTTCCTTGGAGAATCATTCTGATGAGGAGTTATGTGGAGACTGGGGAGGGTTTTTGCAAGTCTTTGCTCCGCTGTTTCCAGGACTTCCAGAACTGTTTTTCCAAGATACTCCCTTGGATTGGAGGGTGGTGGCCTGCAGCTGTGCTCTCCTCACCAGGAGCTCACCAGGGGCACAGGAGGATGTAACCAAGGCCCCCAAAAGCTGCCCAAGCACCGTAAATCCAAGCCCCTTGGAGCCTGTGAAGCTTTCAGTGCCACAGAAGTGTCCCAGATTCACCAGGTTTTGGGCAGCTCCACCACCACACCACAGTGACCCCATCTAGGCTGGCTGCCAGGGGCCAAAAAACTGCAAAGTACCCAAGAAAAGAAAAGGAATGACTTGGGAATATCCTCCCACTGGTCCCAGGAAGGGAAGTGTTTGTATAATGATGACCAGATCTTGCAGACAGAGTATCTGCAATCATACTAGCTTGAAAAACAAGATTTTCAGCCTAATATCTAAAAAAAAAGGGTTGACCCACTGGAAACAAGTAGCTGGTACTCACTCTTCATACTCCATTTGCCACAAAATTCAGGTATTTGAGGATACATTCTAAATAGCCTCAGCCTTCAACACTTTTCAGTGGTCTGGGAGGGAGAGTTGGGTGAAAGGCAGCAGATGATGGATTATTTCAACTGTACTTGGCAGTTGGGACAGACTTCTTGAGGAGCCTACTGAGATTTTCACTTCCATCTACACACAGTGCACTTGGGTTCTTCCAGCAGCAGCTGGGCCAGCAGGAAGCTGTGGGAAGCTGTGCCCAAAATCTCAAAAGGATTTCTTCTCTTCTTACCCACAGAGCACCTACAGGTGGCTTTTACACTGCCAGCCTTGTCTGCAGCACTGTGGCAAAGCATGGGAGAGCACTCAGGAGAAAAAAAAAGGTGTTAAATGCATCTTCCTGTATCACTCTCACCATTTATAGAGAAGCTACAAAATGCCAAAGCAGCTGACAGGATCCCACAAACCGCACTGCAGAGCACCAGTGGCTCCTGAGTTTTGCAGGAAACCTACCAGAAAGATTTTGCACCCAATACCTGCAGTTTTCTGATATAAAATATGGACCCTTCTCCTTCCCCCTCCAGCAGGTCAGTGCTTCCATGCTGTAGGGACAGTCCAGTGGCAGCACAGCTCTGGGGAGGGGCCTACAAAGCTGCTGGAGTTGCTGGGCATGGAAAATATTATTTATTTGCCCAGAAAGGAGCTGCCTGCCATGGGCCTGGCTCCCACAGCCCCACTCAAACCAGGGCTGTCCTACCCCACACAAGGAAAATAATACAGCAACTTTACAAACCACAGCTGTGGCAGTAACACAGGGCTATTTCTCACCTTTTATCACAAAAGCAATGCCAGTTGCAAGACAATAAGATATCACAACCTGCCATTCATCCTCCCATCTCAAGGCACAGCCATTCCATACAAAAAGCTGGAGATCACCTGTCGTGCTCTGCTTCCTTCTTTCAAATGCAGCATTGTGTTAGCACCAGGATCCCGCTGCTTTGGGGCTGGAAGTGTTGCTAGAGCAACAAAAATGCTGGAAAGTAGAGCAGAGAACAAAAGGACTCCACAGCCCCACAGAGGATGTGATCAAGGAGACAGCAACAATGTAAAATGGGACCAGGAGACCTCCCTTAGAGCAGGGAACTGCCATCTCCCATCCTCTGCTGGGCAGAATGATAATTTAGCAAGTAGATCATCCCAGCAAGAAATTCCAGCAGCTCAGCCTCGTGTCTGCTTCTTATCAGGAGCCCCATGACTGACCAGACAGCACTGCTCCTCTCCATGATCCATCTTTCCATGCCCAGCACGAGAATGCCACTCACAGCTGACTTTGATGCACAGAGGCAGGAATTAGGGACATCTTTTTCTGTAAAGGCAGAGTAAATCCCTGCTTGCACGTCCAGCAGGTATCCTGTTGCCCTTGCAGCAGGAGACGTGGTCAGAATTCCTCTCACTGCACAAATCCAAATTAGGTGACATTCCAGAAGTTCATGGAGCTGGGCAGACAGAGGGATCCCACTGCACCTTGCAGGGCTTAGCAGAGTGGCCCCTGCTGTAAGGAACAAGGATGCTTTAGGAAATGATCCCCAAAGCAGGCTGATTCAGGGATTCCCTTTGTCCCTTCTGGCATGTTCAGCACAGGGACACTGCACCCAAGATGTGTGGGGAGTGTCCTGACTGGAACTGTCACCCCCTGCAGCTGGGGAGGGACAGACAGCAAACACCAGGCTGCTGTGTGATCCAACCCACTGTCAAAATCCTTCCATGGCTATGTTTGCTGCATCAGGATGTCTGCAGCCCAGTCCTAACCTGGAGAACTCTGGGAGAGCTCAGAACATCCTCCACACACACCTGGATTTGTTTGCACTGCACTGGTCACAAGGATCTGGCTAACCCTGATTTGTAGCTGATGATAAAAAACGCAGTTTAAAGTCAACTTCCATCATGTAACAAAAACTGTCCCTCTGTGCCTGGTCTCCCAGCACCTATGGCTTTAACCCTGGCTCTGCCAACAGCTTCCAGAAGGCTCTGAGAGGAAAGGGAGCCCCTTGCAGAAGTCACATTTGGGATTACAAACCACCCAGACAAACTAAGCAGCTGCATCAGAACTCCTGGAGGTGTCTGGCTTGAAGAATAGAAGCAAAAAAAAAAAAAAAAATTTTTTTTCCAAAGCTTAAGTAAATCCTTCATCAGTGAAGCTGATGAAGACACAAAAATCCTCAGGCTGGATTATGAAAATGAGCAAAGGCAGGAGCAGCTCCAGGGAAGTGAGGCTCAAAGCCTGGCTCAGAGCTGGTCTCACCTCCTTGTGACCACCTGCACAGGTTACAGACCAAGCAGCAAAGAGGATGAACAGTATTTATCCCCCTCTCTGGATTAAAATTCAGAGGTGGAGAAGTCACATGAACTGCTGAGGATCCCAGCACAGAGCCTGCCAGGCCCTGGGCACAGCCAGCCAAGGCTGCCCCATGCTCAGTGAGACTCCACACCTGAGGAAAACTGAAGAGTTTGCTGCAACTTGATCCAAGGCCCTGATATCCATGGCTGTGACTGTGACCTTCCAGAGCAGCCCAGTATCAATGCTCAGATGGCTCCTCGTGCCTGCCCACAGCCCTGGGAGATCTCTGTCCCCTCTGTGCTCTGCTCAGCAATGCACCTTTCCCATGGCATGCAGAGCAGGGCACTGGGATGAGCTCCAGCCTCACCTCAACTGGTACCTCCAGTCCAGCTTCTCAATTCCAAAATAGCTTCTTCCCCATTTGACCCGTTAAAACAAAGAACACAGAAAATACAAACATTCAAACAGACAGATGCTGGAACAATGACAAATGCTGGAATTGTATAATGTGTAAAAAGTAAACTAATCCAAGGACCTGAAGACTGATCCATCCACAATTTTGGCATCTTTTTAGCCATCCATGATAAAGCACCTTTATACATGACAGTTCTGTTGAGACAGGTCAAAGTTAGACCAACAGAAATGTTCTCCTGCCTGAATGTGCTGATACCAACATGGCTTCCCACAAAGAGCTTCAGTCTGGGTATCAACATTATAGAAACACAATCCTCACTAACAGTCATTGCTTTCAACATGCAAAGGAACTGCCACGATCATTCTGCCAATTATTTCCACAAATCCAATGGATAAAATCCTGTAACTGAGGGGGAAACACGTCACATCTGCTCCTTCCTGCTCTGCTGAGGAGGGCTGGGAGGAGCCCAGGAGCCAATCCAAAATGATCTTTATGCCATGGAAGCAGCTCACTTCACTCAGGAAGGCTAATTTTGCCAGCAAAAACTGCAGCCACATTCAAGCCATTCAAGCCACCCACACAGCATTCCTGGATGGAGGCATGGCTCACACCTGCCCACACAGCCAGGGCCTGGACCTGCAGCCTGTTCCCAGTGTCTGTGCCACTGTGTCACCACTAACAGCTCTCCCTGCAGTGCTGAGGGCCCTGGAACAGTATTTCTGTAATAAGCAGTAATTATTGCTCTGATGCATTAATGTTTGCAAGTCCCAAACCCACCTGTCTGGCCTCCTGGGGTAATTCCAGAGCAGAGCCCTCTGCAGCCCAGCCCTGCTCCTCTTCCTCCTGCTTTGGCTCTGCCCTGGACCACGGGCTATTCCCCCATGGAACTGTGCTCATACAAACAACTCGTGCCACAGGTACATCCCTCATCACCCCTGGAGGCTGTCAGGGCAAGGAAAGGGGTTTTAATCTGATTTTGGGCACCATATCCCAGGAGAAGCTGCTGCTGTCACACCAGCAGCTCAGAGGATGCACCAGAAAAGATTGAGCTGTGAACTGCTCCTCCCAGGAGCTGCCCAGCACAGCAGGCAGTGAGGTGACACAGCCTCCTGTGAGAGGGACAGATGTGCCCAGTGCCATGGCACAGCTGGGAGCTCAGGCACCCAGATAATGGCAATGGCTACAGGGGATTGGCTCTGACACTCAGCTTGGGAGAGCTCACTGCTCAGCCCACACGGAGATTACCAATCACTGTGATTCAAGTACTCCCACAGAAAGAAATGGGCCTGATGAGCCACTGTGGTCCTGCCAGCCCGACTGATCCAGTGACTCTGTGGTTACACATTTTCCTGGGAATTCCCTTGCAGAGGTGGCCTGTGTCTCTCAGGCCCCAGTCAGCAAGGGAAGAACAATCTGTAGGGACACCCAGGGAGCAGGGAATGTCTGGCAGGCAGGAAACCCTCTCTTTTGTCCCACCTTTCCTCCCTGATGTGACACACAGGGATATTTCCAGTTAGCACAAGCCTCCACTGGCCCAACCTTCACAGAGTTCTGATAATGCAGTGACAAAACAATCCTGGCTGATTCTCCTTCCGTGCAATTTAACTCCTAGTACTGAATATAACACACTCCTTCCCACTCCTGTGCCCAGAGCCAAACAAAGCCAATCTGCTGGAGGGGGAGGTTTAAGTAGGATTTAAGATCTGCCTCGAACTCCTGGTGGCAGCCCATGCTGGAGTGGATCCTACCCAGCCTGAGCAACCACATAGGTTTTGTCACATGTGGAATAAAAGAAAGCGTTGAGAATTTGTGCCAAAACATTCAGGGCTTTTTCTTATTAAAAAAATAAATAAATAAAAACAAAAATTTAAAAGGAAAACAGCTGAACTGACCAAGAGAGCAGAGTTTTTCCCAGGGTTTCTGCAAGGCCAGATGCAGCCTGTGGCTGGGAGGATCCTGCACTGTGACACAGCAGGGCAGGGGATGCTGCTGGGGGGATCCAGCCCTTGTGATCCCCTCCCTGATTTCCTGCACTCCCCTGCCCTGTGAAACCAGGCCTGAACCTCCAGCTGCAACTGCTGTGCTCTTGCAAGACCACGTAAAAAACCCAAACACAACAGAACAAAAAAGGAAGGTCACTGAGGTGACTCTTTCCATTTTGCTTCAGAAAAGTCCTTGACAGGTTGTCAAAGTGGATTTGTTTATTAAAAGTGTATTTTTCCTAGCAAGGAGCACAGAATGTCTGTACAATAAATGCCATAATTGCCCAAGTTTGTTAATAATTGCATCGGCTGGAACAGGATGCATTAGCCTAATTTAAGAATGAAATAAGAACATATGAAAGATCACAGGTCCCATTTTCAAGGTGAATCCAAGGCTGCTATCACAAGTCCAAAGAAGAGGAGCTGGACATTCAGAGTCACACTGGCTTTGATCACATATAGTTCATACTTTACAAAGTGCTTCTAGAAGTTTTCTATTCCCTTCATCAGGCCTGGCCATGATGTCAAGGAATAAAGCCAAAAAACAGAGCATATAAAATAGTGACCGTTATGTAACTCACCACCTCTTACCTAATGAAAATAATCTGTACATTTAAAAATTAACATTCAGCAGTTCTTCAACAATTCCAGTTAAAGGCTTCCAACATCAAGTCAGGCCTTTGAACTTTGGAAAAATATTACCTGTGTTTTACAGCTGGGAAAAACATCACAGGCAGCAAAACCTCAACCAGCCTTGCCTGGACACTTCTTTAACTTTTGTTTAAGCTGCTGCTGCCCCATTGCCTGGGCACACTGCAGGGAGGCTGCTCTCACTGCAGCTGATGGCAAATCCCTCCCTGACTTCCGCAGGTTTGGATCAGGTCCCAAAACTCTTTTTAATATGATATCCAGTCTGGGTAATCTTCTGTCTTATGGAGGGTCAATGCTGCAAACGCTGCTTGCACTTAAGTCCTGTTGTCTGTCTGCACTAATTCTGCACAGACAGCATTTCCTCAGCCCTCTGCTCAGACAGCACCACACTCACCAGCCCCAGACATGAAGCCAGGCAGCTGCTAAGAGAGAAAAAGAAAGCCAAAGCCATAGATTTACCTTTTCTCAACACTCAACCACACAGTCCAGGCCTCATTTTGCACATGGGACCACGCTCCAGGAACCCAGGGACAGGCTCTGTGCTTGCAAAGCACCCTCCACACTTACAGGGCAATAAAAATTAGCTTAATTAATAATACATCAGCAAGGAAACGTTAACGAGCACCCAGCAGGGGAGCAGGGACTGCTGTCTAATCTCCTTGTGTGGACTGCTTGCTTTGGCAGGGATCAGCAACTGCATCAGCATCACCATGGGGCAGGGAGGGCTCGGAGCCACCCGGGCACACGCAGCAAACATTTACATCTCTCTTTAGAGCAGACA
>VYXF01001804.1:115178-125312 GCA_013397295.1 Polioptila caerulea | reverse complement strand
GGGAGTAATGTGTAAAAACCAAAAGAGGAGAAATTTACGTTAGTTATTAGGAATAAGTTCTTTACTGTGAATGTGGTGAGGCCCTGGCACAGGCTGCCCAGGGAGGCTGTGGATGGTCCATCCTTGGAAGTGCTCCAGGCCAGGTTGGATGGAGCTTGGAGCAACCTGATCTAGGGAAAAGTGTTCCAGTCCCTGGCAGGGGTGTTGGAACTAGATTATCTTTGTGGTTCCTTCCAGCTCAAACCATTCTGTGATTCTATAAAACCTATGCCTGACCTTGGAAGTGCACTACAAGATCCTCTTAGATTTCAAAGCAATATAGTTTTTTGTGTAATTTATTACAAGTTTTTGACTTCTGGACTAAGCACAGAGGGTAATTCTCTTGAAGCAACATGAAAAAAAAAAAAAAAAAGAAGAAAGAAAATAATAGTAATACTAAAAAATCAAAACCATTCACAGAAATTAGGTTATCAGCTTCAGAAATGTATTTACTGATTTTCATCCCATATATATTTGTTGAATGTAAAATTCCTAATCTGCTATGTCATTTAATTGAGAGGGGATGTGGGTATTTTTTAAGCAGTCTACCAACACAATGAAACAAACCCACAGATTTGTCAGTTTGATCACTAGTCTCTTTCTCTTTCCTCATTGTCTTTCTCTCATTATAAGGGAAAAATTGTGTCCTATCCCTTCAGCAAATGGAGAAAAAACCCTTTCTTTCACTCTTTCTTCCCTCCCCCCCACATGCTGGGAAGAGGGCAGAATTTAGCAGTGTCCCTTTAAATTGTCTTTGGTTCCTGCATATAACTCTTCTCCCGGGTTTTAGTGCCATATTGTAATGTTAAAGTGTAAAACTCTGCATCTGCTGAGGCATTTGGCTGGAAAAGCAAGTATGTCAACGGCTGTCCCTAGCTGCCATCACACATATGGATTTTCTGTGTTCAGCTCTGCCATCTGGTAGTTAGACCTAAATTCACTCCTCATTGAGTAAGGACTATCTACCATATCATACTTCATTCTATATGCTATCCCTCTTCATAGCCTTGTTTTATGAAACTTTATGTAGTGTTTGTGTGTCCCATATGTGTGAAAATGTTGAAAGTGTTCAGAAATATTGAGGAAACACTTTCTGCGTATAGCCCAGCCAAACACACAGACACAGGCGTGTATGTGTGTACAGGCACACTCACATGCCAGCAGAGAACCTCCTCCAGGGGAAGAGCAATAAGGGATCCTACTTGAAGACACAACACAGTAAATGTAATTTCTAGTGGTGTTGATTAGAACTTGGAAATGAACATAGCAATCTATAAACAGAAACTAGTGTCATTTGAGAAGGACCACTTAACAGTGTAATGAGGATGTGGGTTAATATACTTCCCAGTCTCTTTTCCCTACTTGTGACATTTTTGGTAACAGCTTAATCTGGTGACATTTCCGTCTCTCATTACTATTTTGTCACAGGAATAAAGCACTGGGGTTTATGGCTTCTTAACCGAGAAGGTACAGCTGTATTGGATTGACTTTTTCAATCCTTAAATGTCTTAACCATCTTTCCTTCTCCTTGCTAGGCTCTGCTTATGTTTTCTACTTGAGTATGTTTTGAGAGTGAACTGCTGGGATAGTAAAAAATGCATTTTACTGATAAGTTGAAAATTGGGACTCTGCAAGATCTCTGTAGATTTCTGGACGGCTAGATCAAGATTATTTTGATTCAAGAACCAAAAATGGGTTAGGATGAGCTTAAATCTCCTCCAGTGCAAAGACTCATGAACTGCCAGGATTATTAAATAATTTTTTCTTTGTAATGTTTTAGGAATTGTGCTAGTTACTAGTTACAACATTTTGCAAAATATGTGGTAATTCGGAATCATTTGTGGCGCCTGAATTGACCTTTTTTTGGGAAGGTTGATGGCAAACTCTGGCAAGAATGCAGAGAAAGGAGTGTAAAAGCCTCCAAACCTGAGCAACTTGTGTCTGGCTAAAAGAAATCTTCCATCAGTTTTAACATTTTTGAGGAAAGGCATTAGTCTGAGTTAGTTACTGTGTGTAAGAAAGTAAAATAAAAGTTATACCCAGGTCTTCAGTTCCACACATTTTCCATGGATTTCAGTTCCAGTGAATGAAGACTAGGCTAGGTCTAAACCATTCTTGGATGGTCAGGGATTTGAAAAAGCTACTACATATCATGGTGCCTTAAAATTCTGTGATGTAGCCAAGTTTTCACTCTTTCCTTCCTCACATAAATAAGCCCTGAGCTTTTGTACTGAGCTTGGTTTGATTCCAGCCCACCTACCTTCAGGCATCTAACCAAGGGCCACAAAAGATGAGGCTTTGGCTCAGTAGACAGATGTAGAGACTGGGTAAAGTTCTTAGCAGCGGGTGCCTGGGTCATTTTTAGCATCCTCAATGTACTTGAGACACCCATATCATTCTGGCATACACACAATGAAGCTCTTTCTGAAGTGCCAGGCAGGATAACCCAGGAGATCTGACAGGACAGTAGGTGCTTCTTTTTTTGGCAACTTAATGTCACCATTCCTGTTACCTGCAGAAAATGACTCAGTCTTTTTAAGATCTGAGCCTCAACCACAGATTAATTTTCTTTCTGTGACCAGTGACCTTCAAAACCAGCACAAAAATAACGACACAAGGAGAAATTAATCATCATGTCTTCTGAGCAAAACGTAAATGGGACTTTTAACCATGGCTTCTGATTGGTTGCAAAAACTTTACAATGCTGTTCTAGGTGTGCTTACTGACCCAAGAAATCAACACAGAATTGGCCAGTGTGACTCAGGTCTAGTGGGAGACACAGGTTTCTCTGGAATGGCAGCTGGAAACCAGCTAGGGTCTTAGGGCATCTCCACTGGCACTGAACAGCCAAACCTCATCTTACTAAAACAGTGGTGGCAGAAGGTACCTTCAGAGAACAATCCATCTGACCTGTCTGGTGCTTACTTCAGGAAGAAAGAAATCATGCTCTAAAAGTACCTTACCATTTCCACAGATATCAAGTTGATAGCTTATCTTAGAGTGAAACCTTTGGAATTTTGTGAGATGAATCTCATACTACTCTCAGGTTAACCTTGAAGAACTGTGAGACTCAGGAACAAACAATTAAAAAAAAAAAAATGAACTGTCCAGATGTCAAGAAAATATGTCTCATCTGTGTGCTCTAATGAAGTAAGTACAGATGTCCCAAAAGAAATGATGGAAGTAATTGAGCTTTGAATAAAAAAAAAAGGAAAATTAGATGCATTAGCGCCTTTGAGGCTATAATGCAAGGGAAAATAATCTGTAAGTGTGAATGAGACAGAAAAATGGCTTTATATATCTTTTGGCTCTATCTTATTTTCCTTTATATGATAGCTTTTTTTTCTTTCTTTCTCTTTTGCTTACCTCCCTCAGGCATTTTGTTTGATCTCTTACATCACCTACGTGGGTCTTCATTGCTTCCCTTATTTGCATTTATTTATCTTTTGGAGACTGCATCACTACACAATCAAACAAAATTATTGAACCTTGAAACAGTTCTAGATTGCAAAGATGACACCATAGTAAATTCACATTTGAAATAAAACCTAATCAAATATTATGAGAGGATATGTATCAAATCAACCTCCCAAGAGTGTTTGCATTATAAACTTAATTTTTCAAGACTATGTTTGCATAAACGTCCAGCCAAGTTCACCTCCAGTGCAACTCGTACCAAAGTCAACTGAGTTACATTAAGAATCAACTGGAGTCTATTTATGCATTACAGGATAGTTTAATTTATCTATTAGCTTTATCTTTTGTAGTGTTAGAGGTAGCAAAAGACTGTAGATAAGATATCTTTGTAGTATTAGATGAAACTAAGTATTGAGACTTCTTTATATAATTTTTTACTTAAAAAAAACCAAACAAATAAATATGACAAATGAAATAAAACTGATTAACATTGACATTTTGGAGGCATATTTTATTTGTTTTGGTTATTTTTCTGCCAAAAGAAATCAATCAATTAAACAATAGATCAATCCATTGCTCATCAGAATAGAAGCTGAAAAATGTGCATTTAATCTTAAGTTGAAAAATTTACATTTAATCTTACGTATGATTAAGAGATGACATGACAGGAAAGTCAAAAAATCAGATCTTGTATTTTCCATCCTCACTATCTCTTATAACGAAAGACTGAAACTTTACCTTCAATTTATACTTCTTACCAGCTTCTTCCTTATTCTGAACCTCCTGAAATCTCTTTGTAGACTTCAGCTCATTACAATATTATGCCACAGGATCTGAAGGTACCATGGAAAAACTATGGACTAGCACTAGAAGCACTATAAACAAGCTAAAAAAAAAAGCATTAATATATCTATATCTTGCATGCACCTTGTCTCTGAATATTCAGGTCTCATTTACAAAATGGAAGGAAGAAAAGTTACACATGGATTCTGGTATTGAAGTTCCATCCAGATCTTAAATTTCTAAAGACCCTAGGGAAAAAAAGTACACACATGGAAAAAAAAATCTAAATCAACCCAAACAAACAAAACCGAACAAAAAATCTCCACGAAAGTCCCAGTAGAACATTTTCAGTACAACTTTCTTATATTTTTCTACCTGAAAATATTTGAGTTGATAAGTCATATATCACATCACACTTTTCCCAGCAGAGGGTGTGTATATATGGATAAAGGAGGAAAGCATCCAAAAAGGTTAGCAACTTCTGCAACCGTACCAACAACAGTTCAAGCAGCTTCTGGGAAATAGAATAGCCTCAGGAGCTAGAATTCCAATGTTTTAAAAGCTTGATATCCTTATTTCCAATTAAAATATTAATCTTCCTGAGACAGCTCTGGATAACCCCATTTGACCTCATAGCTGACCCTGGTTTGAGCAGGAGGTTGGACTGCATGACCTTTTGATATTCCTTCCAACTGAAATGATCCTATTGCATTTCCACCCCATGTTACAACAAAATGCACACCAAAACCCTAACAAGGTTAGCAGCTGTAAGAATCATGCATGTGCCAGAGAGGCACAAGAGGAGAGGAAGTCTATGCGTGGTTAAGAATCAAGAGATGGAAGGTGTGTCCTTGGGATGCCAGCACAATACTGTAGGATGGGACTGAAACTGGCCCATAGAGGATCCTGAGGGAACCTCATCATGTACATCTGAATATTTTTTATTGTGACTGACTCTGGTTGACATCATCTTCCAGCCCTTGTCAGAAATTTATTGTCTAAGGAAGTGTAGGTACTGCAATTGAACTTCAGAGGAACTGTGGTGACCACATGAAGAACTGGTTGTTGTTCTTCCTCCTCTGCCTCCCTGAAAACCTCATATGACCTGGACAAGTTTTATCTGCTTTATCTGCTTTATGAGCTGAGAAGAAGAAAGGAAAAAAATCTATCACAAATACAGCAGTGTACTCAGAGACAGAATATCCTCCAAGAACCTGCCACAAAACAACTTTCCTCTGATGGTGACATCCAGCCAGTTAAAAACGTTTCAACATAAAAGCCAAATTTCTCTCCTGAAATGATCAGGGCCTGAGTCTCAGACAAGCAGAGGAGACAGGAGCAGGATGAACATCTGGGGTAAAAATCAAATGTGAGGAAAAATCATAGAATCCTGGAATAGCTTGGGTTGGGACGATCCTAAAGATCATCTTGTTCCAACTTCCACTGCCATGGGCAGGGGCACCTTCCACTAGGAAGACTAGGCCGGTTCAAGTCCCGCAGCCTGGCCTTGAACATTTCCAAAAATGGAGGAACCAAATCTGGGAATCTGTGCCAGTGCCTCACCACCCTCATGCTAAGGAACTTCTTCCTAATATCTGATTTACAGACCTCCTCTTTTAGTTTAAAAGCATGTCCCTTTAGCCCAAATTGTGTCAGGGAAGATTTAGGTTAGACATTGGAAAAAAGCTCTTCACTCAGGGGGTGGTTGGGCACTGGAACAAGTTCCCCAGGGTAGTGGTCTCAGCCATAAACCTGACAGAATTCAAGGAGCATTTGGACAATGCTCTCAGGGACATGGCATGACCCCTGGTGATGGTTCTGTGAAGGGTAAAGAGTTGGACTGGCTCCCTTCCAACTCAGCATATTCTGTGATTCTGCGTGTCTATCACTATCTGCCCATGCAAATGGTTTGCTGCTCCCATATTTTGTGAAACACTTTGTCCCTTTTTCCATCTTCAGCCCTGTACACACACAGTTTTCTCCACAAATGCTGCAGAGCTTTATTAACTTGTAGGTACAGCCAGAGGAGACATTTCCCAACTGTACCATACCCCCAGCAGTGTGCTGTGCAGACAGTTGTCTGCTTTGTCTACACTTACACACTGAGCTCTGACTCACTGATGAAATATTTGCAAGTACTCAGAACACCAGTACATAATACTCTGTCCATGCTGGGCTGTCATTTCTCTTGCTTAGTTAGAGCAGGGGCAAGCCAGCATCCAGAATATTTGAGTTGCTTGGACAAATGCTGTGTATAACCTAAAAGAGGCAGTTTGAACACAGATTCGCAAATACTTCACATCTGTCTTGATGTATTACACGATTATAAGTTCGTAGAAGTAAATAATGAGGAGATGTGTTTCAGCATTCAGGCATTAAAAATTCCTGCATAGCCATTTACTCACTTCTTGTAGAAGTCAGTCCTAGAAAAACCCGAGGTGAAGATTTAAGTAGACAGTGCCTCTCTAAGCAAACATGGGATGCCAAGGACTCACTTCAGAGGAGAAAAGAGCATTGTAGAGAGTGAATCACTTGTGAATCATCGCTGTGAACTTTTCCAGGAATGCCAGTTCGGTCATTGCAATGTGATCTTCAGAGCATAGATTTTATATGCATAGGATTGTCATAAATAAATCATAGGAAAATGTAATGAGAAAAAATGTAGCACGATGTAAAGCAAACGTCTATATAGAACGTCAGCGGAACTTAATAATTCAATTCAGTGAAGGTCTGTGTAAGGAAAAGCCAGTGATCTGTGAGCTCTGTACTATGGGACTTGAAGAATCATGTGAGTTTATTGCAAGTTAATATACTATTCAAATTCAATAATGCATATGCCATTGATAACAACACTTCAGGATCCAAATAAATAAATAAATACAGTTCATTATGTGCTGCTAGGATGTGAGATGCCCTGAGATCAAGTGTGGGTGCAGATATTCTACCTGTCTGAAGGTCTCCCATAAAGAAACATGATGCACACAGGTGCACATGCTCCTGGATTTCAAGGCTGCAGGGATTGTTGAGGTTCCAACACTGAAGAAGAAGGACTGGGGAAAGTGGGTTATATTTCCATTACTGACACTGACTTCTTTAATCAAATCTTAAAGAATAGATTTTCAGAAATCCTTATCTAGAGTAGGTTTACACAAACACAGGAGTTCCCAGTCTATGTAAAAATAAACTACTGTGAAAATCTACTCTAGTCACATGCACCATTTTTTTTTCTTTAAATGTAATTTGGTTAAGAACACCCTGATGCAACTGTGAATGGAAAGAAGAATAAATTCTTACCTTCCTTAGTTATTTCTAGGGAACTTAGAATAAGCCTTTGTTTAGGGAGTACTCCATGGGTTAGTATCTGAATTAGGTACTCAAGATATTTGGCTGTTGTTAACAGTGTAGGGAAGGCTTGTCTCTTTTGAGAAATTTCTTGTTTAAAAGTAGCATAAGTCAAAATATACAACAAATAAATGAAGTCCTCTCTCAATCTCACTGTTGAGTCCCAAAGAAAAATTGGTGTCTGATAATAACATCTGTCCAATTTGAAGCACAAACTATTGAAAATCAAATATGCTGAGATCAGTATGGCAAAAAATGGTATCACATCATTCTCCACCAGTCTGTGTCCTTTGGCATAAAAAGCTCTCTGTCCCTTTTTGTTGGGTGAAAAAAGATCAATAGCATTTCACATATTATTTTTGTGCCACACACCAAAGAAAATGCACTCATAGGATTATAGAGAAAAACCCTATTTTCTAGTATTATTGATACAATTAAATTGTTGTTTCCACTTCTGCAATTACATGATAACAAAGTGTTAAATTTGAAATATATTAAAGGCAAGATTATGCTGCTTGAACAGAGGCGTCTACTGAGACGACCTATGAAGTCTGGGACATCAAAATGGGAATGACAAAATATGACATACAATTTATATGAAATCTAAAGTCTTCCAGAGTGTTGCCTGGAGACCTAGCCACTAGTAATCTCTCCAGACATTGAAAATATGGCTAATATATGAGAAAGAGTATGTAAGGCGAGCAAAAAACATAAAAGAAAGCTCATGAGTTGTCAAGCTCTGATTTGGCTATTCAGTCTTTATTTGAATTTAAGAAAAAATATTGTGAGGAATAGCTTGGGGATGTTCTTTTAGTTATTCATTATCTTCTAATTTACTATTTGTGTTTTCACGTACACATACTTTGACTTTTCTCTGCATCATAACAGAAAATCTTTGTATCAATGACAGAGAGAAAGAGAAAAGAAATCACCTCTAGGCAAGAACAAGGAAATAAGGTCTGACTTGGATAACCCGAGCCTGTCTGTCTGTCTGTCAGTTAATCAGTTTATTTGTCTGTCTGTCTTTGCAAACTGACACTGATATTAAAAAAAATCCCAGTGTAGACAAACTTCAGCTGCAGGTTTGTCTTCAAAGGCAGGCAGAATCCTTTCAACTTTGGAGCTGAAAGTAACCCCTAATTGCAATTAATTGTTGTCACAGTAGCAGAGCATTTTTAAAAGTCTTGGAACAGTATTTTGAAGTATTTTATGTCTTATATCTTGAAAGAAGATAAAATCCTATTTAACTTCAGAGCTTACTAAGGATAAGAATATGCTGCAGTAGTTCTGAGCTCTGGTACTGACCTTGGAAAAGTCATCTCATCTCTCCATGCCTTGGTTACCCACCTGCAAAATAAGAAGTACAGTGCACCTAGTTGCAGTGTTGACTTTCTGGGCAGGGACAATATCCTGCTGAGTATTATATCACCAACCACAGCAAGGCCACAACTCCGTCTGCAGTTTCCATGAGTCAGTGTGGATTAAAAAACATAAAATGAATCATAAAGATTCTATGAATAATCCCATTATATTTTCAATTTCCAAAGGGGATTTTGGCTTCCTTTTCCTTTCAGATGTTTTATCTAAATTCTGTCTTCAGCAGTGGCTTTTTTCTTCTGTGTGGTTTCCAGTTGTTGCTGTCAGGAGAAGTGTGATACACGGTTAAGCAATGTGTGGAGGAATGTTTTCTGCGTCCCATTACAAGTCAAGCATATTCTCAGATGAATCTGGTGAATATTTTTCTTTCATGGTTTATAAGTTCCTTCAAGTCTTATGGAACCCTCAGAGCTCCCCAAACTTCAGTTTTGTTCTTATTCAGATTTAAATTTTCATGTTCTTTAACTGCTCAGAGCACTACAGAAAAGTTCAATAACAGAGCAAGTGACAGAACAACAAAATGAGGTCCATGAGTACCATTGATTTCCTTTGACATATGGAAGTTTTGTTGCAAACCCTACAGAATAAGGCAAATAACTCCATCTATGCCTCGTGGTCTCACAAAAAGGAACTGCTGCTTAAAAATCTTATAAATACATTCCAATTCAAAGCACCCAAACTCCTGGGTTGAATTCAGTAATTTCTGTTTGAATTTAAGAGCTTAAGGCTGATATTGAGGAATAAACCCCAATATTGCAATGTTACCTTAGAGTCTAGGTATGGAGAATGTGCCCACCAGTGTTCTCTAAATTAGCTATTATAGGGTAGTGACATTTCATGAAATGTGGGCTTTTCTAGGAACAGATACATGCTAAATAATTAGGTACCAAATGGACTTTTCCAGCTCACAGTTTATGACCTTGTACTGTTTACACATTCCCTGGGGAGAGAAGGTCCATCTGAGTCCTCTGGGGTTTGTGTTTCCCCACTCAGTATAGGAAAGCCTAAGGTATGTATTTTCTTAATGCAGGCACTGCCATTCATAGCCTACAGGAAAGTGGAATGAAACTTGCTTAACATGCTGAGATGGAAAAAGAATAGATATTCAAAATAGAATCCACCCTGAGAGACTGAGATCTCCTCTCCTCTCCTCTCCTCTCCTCTCCTCTCCTCTCC
>VYXF01001804.1:98313-110014 GCA_013397295.1 Polioptila caerulea | reverse complement strand
TCATCTACAAAATGTGAACAATGTACAGACAGCCTTTACAGAAGTATTGTGGAAATTCATAAATCCAATAAATAAAGGTAGTTCAGCTTTGAAACCAGAGGACTGAAAATATTATCTGAAATTAAGTCATAACATGCAGCTTTGCTTATAAACAAACCATTTCACATCTTAAAACTACATCTTACCCACTCTGCATCTACCAAGATAGTAGAAGTTGTAGAATAACTTGAAAATTCAGAAAACTTGCATCTGTGTTTCAATCTTAAACTGAAAGTGAATTTTATTAATTCCATTTTTATGCTATTTGTTAGTTTATTTTCTTTAAATTTAATTCTCCTATTTGCCACTTTTTATCATTGGCAAATCATATTCCGTTCCCAGCCTTCATGCAGTTAAGTCAAATTCTTTTAGTGTAAAACTGTCTTATTTTTGTCAATCTATTGATTTGGTGTTTCTCTTAAAAAAAGATGACCAGTGTGGGATGCCAACATGCAAATAAAACTATTCAAGCACAGAGTAGTTAAATCTTTTGCCCAACATGTCGGACCCTAAGGCTACATTTATCTCTTTCACGATGGGTCACATTCATTGATATTTTATGATCATTTAATATATTGTCTCCCCCATTTTTTGTCATTTCTAATTGATAACCTTCCAGATTATAGAAGAATAACTTCTGATTACCAAGTGCATATTGTAGATCTAAGTTTCACGGTACTTTTTGTTTTGTTGTCCATATTGCTGACTTATCTTTATGACAGTCCTTTCCTCAAGCTGATGGTGCCTGCAATTCATCAGGACAGCCAAGGGACATTCATCCCATTAAACTTGAGTCATTCAAAAACGAAGTGTGTGTTCTTAGGCACTCTTCCTATTCAACACGGACATTTTGTGAAATTAAAGGGAATGAGTGCAACACACACAGCAGGTGGTCTAAAGTCTGGGAGTAAGGATGGACAACTCTGAGCAAATAACTCTGCTCTTGAGCTGTTCATTGACTTGTTGTCTCCCTTTGCTGTGATTACCTTTTTGGGGAAGCTTGTACTGCATGAATATCTGTTCAAATTCCTCAGTGTCATTTAGCTGAAAACTCAGTTGATTAACTTTACTTGAAAAAATCTGCAGTAAATGTGCAACACAAACAATTATTTGTTCTTTACAAACAAAAGCTCTTTATGTTTTATTTGTCCAGTGCTTAGCACTAAATACTTCTCTAATGCTTCTAAAAACTTGTGTAAACCTTAATCCTAATTTAATGCTTTTACTGATTTATATTACACTACTCATACAAAGAAGTTGCAAGACCTAGTCAACAGCTAGAATGATGAAAGTTCTCTTCCTATAAAGAGCCGTAAATCATCCTCGTTGAGCCAAAGGATTTGTTTTTGTCATGGCAACAGGCAAGTACCATGAAGGTAATTGCTCACCCCACACTCCATGGTATCAGAAGAAAATATAAACCATGGGTTGGGATGATGATGATGATGGCAACCATGATGGTGATGATGATGATGATAATAATAATGAAAACAACAATAATCTTATCATTGAAATAAAATGAGAGAAAAAAAAGAAAAAGAAAAAAATGAAATTTAAAACCAAATAAAAAAAAAAGAGATGCACAATACAGCTGCTTTCCATCCGCTGACTGATGTCCAGCCTGTCCCCAGATCCTTTCAGCCAGATCCCCCCAGTTCATGTGTAGCTCCCCCATTCCCAGGAATGGAGTTCTGTGGCATGGAATATCCTTTTGGCCAGTTCATGTCAACTCTCCTGGCCATGTTCCCATGGAAATTCTTGTGCATCTGCTCACTGGCAGTTCATAGGAAACAGAAAGGAACTTGACTTAGAGCAGGGTATGACTTCAACAACGCAAATATCAGAACTTTATCAACATTATTCACATATTTAACCCAAAACAACATAATAGCTAATAGAAAGAAAATTAACTCTATCCTGTTCAAATCCAGGGCAGGTGCAAAGAACATGGTTTGTTGTAGACAGTGATTCCAATAAATAGTTTATTCAAGTGCTCTGTGGGTGCATTCATTTCACCTGTCTTCAGGCACTTACCTGGTATTAAGTGAATATAAGATATTAAGTGAATATTACTCCATACTCATGAAGTGAAAGATAGGGAACTCTTACAATATTTCAGACCATTTTAAACTTTAATCACTTACTCGAGTACCTAAAAGATTCTTCTTGCATCATTAACTTTAGGGACAGCTTAGAGCAATTTGACTTCTAACTTAGGTACCTCTGTTAAATTTCTGAAGTTTTTCTAGCATGAATTAAAGCTCGTACAGAGAGGACAATACCATTCTTACACCATTAGCAGTGCAATAAGGGTAATCTGGGGACAGATATGCTCTACCTGTCTGGAGTACATCCTTCATGCTTCAAAATACATATTTCATGCTTAAAATCATGAAGTGTAGAGGGTTGGGACAAAATTTTCACAGCAGAAAGTCTGAGCATGTCTATGGAAGGGTTATTGTACCTTTCTCTGAAACATCTGGCGCTGGCCAATATTAGCAACAGAAGACTGGACTAGATGGACTGCAGGTCTGATCTGGTGTGGCAGTTCCTATGTTCCTGTGTTCTTCCTCCACCTGGTGCAAGGGCAAAACTGTCAGGTATAATGAGGAAATCTTTATTCAGGTCCCTGGGTAAGACTGTAGATTTGGCAATTAAAAAATCATCTTTTGAAAAACTCAGAGGATTTTGCGTCTTTTACTGATAAAATGTGCATTATCTATACTGATATTGTGCCAGTTCTTTCCCTATTTGTAATTGAGCAATACTACTACAGATAGATAAAAAAGACATATCCAGAGGACCTACAGCTACTATTATTATATATATTTTTTAGTTGTTGTCATCCAGTCATGGAGCTAAATTCATTGTATTTGTGCTATATTAGAGTAAGGAAAAGATTGTTTTGTCTCTCAAAGTTTATATCCAGATAAACTTCTTCTAGGCTTAGATTCCCTAACTGTAATCCCTAATTGACCTGCTTAGCTGTGTTGGGAGCCCAGCCACTGATGCAGAAAAACAGGGACTTGTAGGTGAAGGTTCAGGTTTGAGAACTGTCCCCTGAGAACCACTTCCAATGGTATGACACCACCCAACAGACTAAACACAAAGGATCAGCAAGAAAATATTGTGCATCATTTGCCAGGCAGTGACCTCAGCACACCAGCAGCATAACTGTTGAACAATGTTTGTTTTTCAAGAACTGCAACCTAGTTTTAAAAACACTGTGGGTTTTTGTCCACTGCCCCTTTGTATTGTAATTGTGATTGTTTGTAAACAAATTTAGTGAAGGAGAACCCAGGAAAATGTTGCATTTTGTATATAGAAAAACTTCTTTTGCCTAATTATTGGCATTTATCACTTATTGAAATGTCTTAGAATGTCTTAGATGTTCTAATCAGTTCAATGCTCCTGCAAGTGCTTTATCATATCCACCCTCCCCATGGAGACGTCCCAGAAACCCTGGATCATGACCTTGCCAACTCTGCCTGAGTTTCTTTCTAGTTTCAGTACTCAGTTTTCAAAATCTCTTAGCATAGTTATGTCTGCTGCAATTAAGGTGAATTCGTTACCCATTAAAGGCTTGATGAAGGTATTCTGAATTTGTCACTTAACCAAGTTAACTAATTGAGGCATACAGTCATCTTAAATTCCCATTACACTCAGTGGAAAGAAAAAAGGCACCTGCAGATGCTGTGTCAGATCTAAAATAAGCTGAATTGTCTTTTAGAGAAGCTTATTTCTTCCTTCCATTGACAGGACAAAGAACACAGCAGAACAGGAGCCTAAATTTAGTGCTCCCAGGAAGCGAATGGGATATTAGGAAGGATAAATCTGACTATAACAGTTGGATCATAAGGTCAAGTGCTAAAACTCATCACCCTGCTGGAAATAGTGAAATGGAATTACACTACTTCCACATTGTTCCCTCTTCTCTCACCTTCCTCTGCATGAGTCTGTAGCTAATCATTTTTCCTACCTTACCTGGTTTCCTATCTTAGTTATTTACATTTCTAGGAGGTATTGCTGAAAATAAATAAATTTTAGTGATGGCAATTTAGAATCTTTCATTTGATCTTAAACACCAAACCTGAAATGCAGTACTAGCAAAATGGATTATTAATATAAAAATTTAAACTTAGGTTTTGAAATCAACAATGAAACAATAAAAAATGCTCCAGACAAAACTCAACTAAAGTCCAAACAATAACTATGTCATTGTATTTTCTTGGCTCGTGTCTAGACAGAAGGAAAAACAAGCTGAGAATGACACAGTGTTCAGTCAATATCACTGTTTCAAAAGTAGACATAGTATAGAGTTATAGAAATGCAAGACTATTAACAGAGGACTATAATAACTGAATTGTGATTCTTGATCAAAAGTGAAGTCTTTTTATTATCACTGCTGCTGTTTCTTTGATTCACAATGTGAATGAAACTTTGTTTTCTGTGTATTAAATTAAAAAAAAAAAAAAAGATAGCTAATAAAATAAGAGTTAACATATGGAGTGTGGCACTAGCTGCATAAAGATTATGGATTTTATTATTTGTTGAAATGGAAATGTCAATGTAATCTCATGGGTTGATGCCATGGAAATTCCATTGGATTTTTCATGTTAGTGATGCATTTATACAAGCCTTTTGGATAATAAATGTGCAACACAATATTAACCCATTAGATTGTCTATCTGATGTCTACTGTCTTTCATAGTATGCTACCATTAAATCAGAGTGCATGTATAAAGGCCTAGATTATTGACATGAGAAAAATCTATTTCAAACAATCATTCCTTTTATAATTATTTAATGCTTTCTTAAATTTCAGAAACTTCTCTGAGAGGAAGAAATAGCCCCTGACCCAGTTAGGCAGAAAATTTGCTCTTACATTTCTCTGTCTTACTATCAGGGAGACTCAGGCACCCTGCAACTTCTAATAAAAACACTTCTAAATACTGTTTTTTTTTCCTTTTGTTTGTTTGTTTTTTTGGTTTTTTTTGTTTGTTAATTTGTTGATTTTAGGTTGTTGACATTGCTGGTTTTGAGGGGTTTTTTTTGGGGTTTTTTTGTTTTGTTTTGTGTTTTTTGGGGGGGGTTTGTTGGGGTTTTGGGGATATTTTTGGGTTTTGGGGTTAGGGGTTTTTTTGAAGTTTTTTTTTTGAGGGAAGGTACACTTCAGCTTTCAGCTTTTGGCGTATTTATGTATCCAATCATATTGCATACAAGCTTTATGAAAGAAACTTGCTTACAGATGCATGTGAGTAAGTACAGATGGGGACATATGTTTGCAGGTTGCCTTTAGAGGGAAGAATTGTGGCAGATGTTGAAGAAAGGGTGTTCTCAGATAATAGTTCAACACTGCAGAATAAATCCTTTCAGTTTCCCATTCAAGATCAGAACACATCTCTCATAACTTTTATAATAATATTGCAACTTGAAGTGCATTCCCCTTTGAGAGTTAATAGAAAAATTTTAAAACTACCTTAATGAGACTGGATATAACGTTAGATTGCAGTTTTAAACTGACAAAAAAATCTTCCTGTAGACATTGGTTTCTCCTGTCACAGACTGTAAAAGGACTCCTAATCACTATTTCACTCTTGGCAACTAATACTTAAGTACTCTTATAGATTAAGATGAACTCCAAAACAGATTATGTTTTTAATGTAACACACACTAAAAAAATACAACCAAGGAAACTAAAAGAATAATAAAATTATATAACCTCACTTAAATGTTCCATGCCATTAATCAAATGGCTTGCTTTGTTGAGTTAGACAGCAGACACAAGTCTTATTATTTATGTCAGACTAAAGTGTGTTCGAATGTATTATTTGATTGTCATACTATAAGAACAAGATAGAACTGGGAAGAGAAGAGATGAGGTGAGTAAAGGAGACAATAGAAAACGTAACACTAACGTGTTAAAAGAAAGAGCACAGTGAAACAAGTTAAAACACTGGAGCCACATAAGTCAGTCACACCTACACGGAATGTAAGGAAAAGGAGAAAAAAAAAAAACCAAACCAGAACAAACCAGTAGAAAAAGAGAATTGAATTGCTAAAGCGGAATTCTACACTGCCTTGAAGACAGAATGTGTGAATGTCAGTGTAAATAAAGATGATACACTTAGTTTTATAAGAAGAGAGTATTGGTGAAATAGCTATGGCATTACAGTGCTGTAATATATGAGAACAATTTTATCCTCAGCCTTTCATGTGGCTCATGGAAGTACAGAGGGAAAGGATTTCTAGTGGCAAATATCTGAGTTGACAACACACTTTGGTAAGAGGTTTGCAAAGGAAAGGGCCTGATTCAAGATGTTGTAATCTGCAACAGAAACTGAAAAAGTTGGGACCCAAATATTTATGAAGATTCAAGGCAACCAAAGAGAAGTTACAGAATCATAACAGTATTAAGGTTTCTGGGTTCACTACTAAAGAAAACAATGGATCTCCCCTCCTTTCTTCTCCCATCTGCACAGTTTTAAGGCAAAAAAATAAGCCTTTTACACAAGGGATATGTCAGTCTGCCTTTTGCCCTGTGAAAAGAGAAACAGCTTTTACCAAACCATTGCTTTTCTAGTACAAAAAATGCCTAAACAGCAGAACTCACTCTTCCCACACCTTCAGATGCATTAATAATATCTGCCTTTTCAAATTGCTATATAACCCCCTTGATAGAGCAAAAATATTTTTCAGGAATTCCAAACTTTGGTGCTCAACTTACAATAAAATTTTAGGCAACAAAAAAGTAACTTTAAAAAAAAAATCCTAAGCAAACTGTTCAAGGGAAGATGGAAGCAGGATTTTGAGGGCATCCAGACAGGAAGGCTTTCACCTGATTTTAGGCACTTGAGTTATTGCTTAACGAGAGACATCCATTGGATGAGTTACACACAAATATTAGGCACATGATACCCACTTTAGGTTTTTTTAACTGGCTTATCTGAAGGACAAGGACTACATTTCAACACTTTTGTGTATTTTGCATTCAACTATACTATATAAATCACATTACTAACCTTATTTAAGTAATTTAATTGCTGCTGAACGTATTGATATTATTGGTCATATCTGAAAATGTCATTTAGACAGATTCCTCTGGAAATACAGAGTTAGCTACAGACAGACAAGGTGATTTTTCTAATTCCACAAAGTATTATAGTGTTAGCATCAGAATACACACAAGCCCTAGGCTCTAATCACTTAACAACATTCCCTGACCTAGATCATTTGCACCTTAAAATTGCTAGTTTTCTTTTTCATCCAACACCATTGCAAAATACTTCACTCTAATTATATTTTAAAGTTCATTTTGTTTTTCTATTCCAAGCCTGTTTCTGACTGTGTGGCAGAGTAGAACACTGGATGGAAAATTCAGAATTTGCAATTCAAATTCCAAGAGAAGGCTTTAATACTGAATACTTGTGGACACCATTTAAAAATCCTGTAGAGTTAAACAATGTAGATTTTTTACAATACATGGTGAACTGAATTTACAGATATTATTCAGTTAAGATCTGGAGATAATATTAATATGGTACTTATGCATAAAACTCACAACAGGCAAGTATTTTGTAAATTCAGCATCTAGTTATCTCTTATCCATTAAAAAGAAGCAAAGCAAATAGTTTCCCCTTATATTCATGCCCCGAGCTAAGCAAGGGGAATGGAAAAGGTTTTTAGAATTACAAATAGAACCTTTAAATTGTAGAAACTTGATAATTTCATTTATGAAAAGCATTGCAGAACTTCATCTTTCTACACCAGTTGTTATTCAAATCACAGTGCTGAGGATAGAAAAAGACAAAACAAAACAAAACAAAAAGACAGGCAGAAAGAAAGACCAAAAAAAAAAAAAAAAAAAAAGGAAAAAAAAAAAAAAAAAAAAAGAGGAAATAGAAAAACACGGAAAGAGAAAGAAAATAATCCTGTCAGGAATCCAGTTTCTTTTCAAAGATTAGGCAGAAGTACTGCATGTTTAAATATGCACATTGAAGTAAAAATTGAGGAAAAGAAAAGGGGAGAGTGGGGAGAAATTGAGAAAATGGATAAAGAATTATGAACTATTTTCAAAAAATAGACACCTGAAAATATGTTAATTCATCCATATAATTTTGAAATGACTATACGCATTTCAATGTGCAAATTAAGAATGCACATTTTCAAATACTGAAGATTCATATTTCTTATAAGACTATGCAGGTTTGGAAGTCCTAAATATAAATTAAGAATAAAATTGTTTTATGTGTAAGAATTCAGAACAAGGGTTTTGCACCTCCTAAATCCCTCTCAAGTCCTCAAAATAGGATTTAAGAGGGACTTATGTGTCTCATAGGCAGTATGTAGCTGGAAGAATTTCACCCAAAATGATAAAACATATTAGCATTACTTCCACAACTAGTTTCTCTACAGTCTCTTGGACTAATTACCTAAGACAAGAGTCTTTTCTCCATATAGTCTTTTAGCGTGGCAAGACAGACAATTTAGAAATATTAAGTATTAAAATAAGGCACTGGATTGGATATGTCATTATGGATTTGCACAGTCAAATTTACAGACAAAACTGCAAACAAGAATGCTTTTTCAAAATTTAGGATTAATATGTTGAGCCTCATCTTCTAAACATCTCTGAGAGATAAGCAAATATTCCTCCACCCATTCATATACACTAATATTGAAACAGTGAATTTATTAATTGCTCACTACCAAGTACTGAACATATCTAGACTTTTGGCTGAATCCAAGTGAGATACTTCCCCACAGATGAATGTTTCTGAATTAAAGGAAGAAATAAGAGCACTGGTCCCAATTTGTTTCCACTTAGCATGATAAATCAGTTGAAAATATTACTGTAAAAATAAAAGATGATAAGAAGTGTGAACTTTCAACTAGATAACCAAGTACATCTAAATTCAGAAACACAGGGAAACATGTTGGATCTGGAAGACTGTGTGAAAGCATGGTGGTGCACTAAGTGGTGTTGTGTCTCCACATTAACAGGCTTTATTTTATATTTTTCCATTCCAGATTTGTTCAAAAACTAATATCTGTGTAGGGAAAGTGAAATAATGATTCCTGCTCAGAAAAGGTGATATCTGAAACTTTTGTGGTACCACTAACTTATGGTGATGTTGGGTTTCTGTGCTACAGAAATTGCCCCCGAGATATTAAAATTCCTTTTTTCCCCAGCCACGAGATCAAAGAAGGAGTTTTCGGCTCTGGTTTCAAGGTTGTTAATTTTTCCTTATCTGTAGCATTCTTTCTCTGACCTCCAGAAGTCTGTCTGGCAGGACAGTCCATGGCACACTCCCCACCCGTGGGGAGGTGTTAGTTTTTTATACTATAAACAACATGTACATTATTTACAATAACTTTCCAATACTTATCACCTATGTCAGACAGTCAGTTTCTACTCTAAACCAATCAACAGTGCCACCATCTCAGCAGGAAAATGGAGCAAGCAAGAAGAAGGAAGAAGCTCAAAAAACCACAAGGATCCTCCATCTTGTTTTCACTTACACCATTCTAACAAACCCCAAAATCTACTTTTTCACCCTGTGATAAACTAATTATTATTCTATTCAAACTCTTGTGACTTGTAATTCTTCACATAAAGCTGGTAATTGTTTCCATGAGCTAGAATCCAAACCACAGGTGCCTGACTCTGTGACAAGGTCTCTGAGCCCCTTGTCAGGGTCTCTGAGCCTCCAGGGCATTCAGAGAAATGTCCTGGGTTCCCAAGTGCTGATTCTACTACTGGGTCAGAATTTACAGGTTTTCGAATTTCACTGGAAGTTACATCTTCTTAACCCTCACTTCATTTTTTTCTTGATCTATGTTGGTCTTCTTCATTGAAGAACAACCTTTAACAATTATCAATTATTCACATTGTCACTAGATTCAGTTCCAGGTGACTAACACATTTTTCCATAAATCAGCTATTTCATGTTAGTTCTCTTTTAAGCTACCTGGATCAGAAGTTTTGGTGGACCATCAACATCCACGGAGCTTCAATAGGAGGATGTACTGCAAAAGCTTGTAGGAATCTTTAGATGCAGTATTACCAACTACAAACATGTACCCTAAACACAACAGTTTTCCCTGTAGCTCATCTTTCATTTGAGTTCTTTTTTTCCAACTCTCATTTTCACTTCCTGAAACAGTCCCCAGACACTAGGAGATCTGTTTCACCCTTGTTGCTTAGCTCCTTATGTATTCTTTTCTGAATGCTGTAGGCAGTATCTTTGCATTTTACAGTTTGGGAGAGTTTGGCTAATAGAAGGTGTAGTCTTATCAAATGGCTGTCTTAAAATCCTGAAGGAAATCTCTTTCACAAGGGCATCAAGTATAGAATGTTGAGGCTGATTCAACAGCAAAGAAGATCTGGGTTAATGCTTTCTGTAATAAAATAAGCCCATTACATATTTGGCAGGTATGAGAAGTTGAACACCAGTTTCTCTTTTGGAGATAGAACAATTACATCAGCAGATTGTCAATATCCATGCTCAGCATACTTAGCTGTTGCATGGAGCCTTCTGTATAACAGAAAATAACACAACTCCTGGCAAGGAGAGATCTTGAACCTCTCTGGAGAAAAAAAAAAAACAACGAAAGCATTTATCGGGAAATGCAAATGGCTGATGAATTGGGTTCAATTAAACCTGTCTTGACTGTTTGCTGTGAAGAGTACAATTAGTTCCTTTGAAATGCAGTGAATGTCAGTGCACTGCACTGAAAGGAGAGATGAGGTACGAGGGTTGATTCCTGGTTAAAAGCAATTTGTATATGTGAAAGCCACAACACAGTCATCTTCTGGGAAAAATATCTTAATGAATTTGAAGAAATTTGTTTCTGAAATCCTAAATTTACTATATTTGTATTTAACTACTAACATGTAAATAGACTCAAAAGGGTTAATGAAACTTGTCATGAATATATGTTTAGGGAACACATGCAGGGACATGAGTAAATTGGATCTCAATGAGCAGATTCAGTGTCCAGTGAAGGCAAATAAAGAACTACATCAAGCATGAGATCAAGCCCTAATCTAAGATGCAAACACAATTAAGACCAGACTGTATTATGTCTGGAGCTATTGTGCCTGGCTACACTTTAAAAAACCCAAATTACCTGCAATGACATGGACACAGAATTAAAAAACAAAGCAAAGAGTAATTTTTCAAGTTCAGTATCAGATGATGGATGGATATAAAGTCCACTTTTACACATCTTGGCTTGTTGGACTCTTCCAAGCACCAGTAGCCATTTTTCAGCTCCCATGACCTTTTTACAACATCACCTTCACAAGTAGATAAGTTTGCTGTGAATTCTTAGTGTACGGTACATTATGTACACAGTGGTAATTGTAATTAATTCCAATGGTATTTATAAAGAATCCAGTGATGTGCCCTGCATTCTCAGAGCAATATGCCCTAGTTTTCATTCTAAACAACACTTTGGGTTTGTGTTTTTTTCTGTAGTGTTTGTTTTAGTTTCTTCTAAACTTCTTTTGAAACAGTCAGGAGGAATTTTCCATGCACAAGAAAAAGCGTTTTTTTTCCTCATTCCCGTCTCTGCTACAGAATGAACTAGCACCAGGCTCACAGTGGTGAAATAATAACTCATCTAAGAGCTCCTTCTAATAAAGCAGCATGTCTCC